>CM051031.1:47093693-47693693 GCA_027627225.1 Congeria kusceri | reverse complement strand
AACACCCAAGTTATTACCCTTTGTTTGTGAAAAAAATATGCAAAAAATGGACATTATTTAGGATAGAGACTTCATTTTTCATCCAATCTTCACCAATCTCGCACAGTTCGTCTATGAACGTAAACTACAGGTGAAGTCGAATATAAGCATGATCGGGCCAGAAAAACCAGAAATATTTGCCCCTTGTGTTTGGAAAAAAACATCAACAAGTTATCAATGATTGGCTTGCACGCACAATTTTTGATTCAATGTTGACCAAACTTACACAGTTTGCATATCACCATAACCATTGATTGATAAAATTTGATTTCCAACAGTTGCAAGACTTGCATGCAGTTATTTGTACATGCAACATTGATGTCTTCAGAGCCTGCATTAACATCATTTATCATCACTGGGCAGAAAATTATCAAAGAAAAAGCAAAACTAGACATCAAAATCTACTGTTTCTGCAGTTTCCAGAATTGTCAATGACTAAATGAAAAAGGGTCAGGTAAGAATATCGAGAAAAATGATTTGAGAACCATTAGCAAAAAAACGCACATCCACTACCCAACTCATACTTTAGTTAGCCCATTGCACTTACCGATGTTTTAAATAGAAATTGATCCTATCCATCTCTGCGTATTGTTCAGATACCTTAATAGACGAGTTTCACACACCAGTTTTTAGCGATTATCACGACACAATAATTCATCGGCAAACCGAAAACGAAGCTCGCGATGTATTGATAGTGGTTAATACTGGTTGCATAGCGGTCATTTACAGTTTATTACTTTTAAAATGTTATAAATATGCATTTAGTTTACTTCTTAATAAACAGAAATGGCATGGTACATAATATAATTATGATATATGACAAGAGAGTGTCAGTTTAAAAAGTACATGGTCGCTAAAAATGGGAAAAAAAATGCAATTTAGACTTAGGTACTTTCTCTGAGACTGACAGACTACGTATTGTTCAAACCTGGTCTTATCAATTATAAGATCATAATCTTGTATAAACACATGACCATTATTATGTAACCAGAATGTGTATATAGGTCCTAATTTTAAAATAATATATGGCACAATTATGTAATAAAAGTGCATACCGTTAGTGAAGTAATACACGGGTCTTTGTCTCGGCAGCTATGCCACTGACCTAAGGCATCTACTTGATAACAAGTGAAATAACTATCATTTAAAATAAAAAATAACTTTATTTAAGACAAAAAATTTAATTTATTTGCAATTATCCTGATCATTTGCTGGAACTCATGAACGTTTATCAGTGGAATGTACATGTGTTTGTACACAAAGTTTGAAGACATATAGAAACAATAATTAACACTGCTTTTTATAACGTCTTGATATTGAATACTGATGTTTTATTTCTTAATCATATTGTTTGTTTGTTTTGGTTCTTTATCATCAGAGAATACAAAGAAAAAACGTCTTTGATCAATTCTGGTTAACTCGATCTGTAGAATTCTTAGGTTGTTTCACTCAAATGAACAAAAAAGCATACTCTGGGATATCACTTTCTTGCACATTCTGCATAATAATAATAAAATTTAAGTATTGAACCCTTCACGTATACATAATTTAATGAATAAAAAAGAGACAAGTTAAAGGCAAAAACAAACAACATTTTATAAGTTTATTCGACATTTTCTCCACTGAACATTATTTTCCTTTATGGACAATTACAGCCAATACATCGTCAGCCTCGTTCTCGATTCGCTTTATCAAGGGACACAACTCCTACAATACTCAACAACGGGAATGTGAAAAGGGTCTATTTTCAAACCTGTAACTACAGTATGGTCTTCATCTGTACCAGTTCTCAGGTGAACGCTTTGGGCCATCATTGCCCTCTTGTTTTAATTTCTCTGTTTTGTAATTTCCCTTTACAACATAGATGCCCCCCCCCCCCTACCTAGGGGATCTTACACCATTCCAACAATGGCTAAAAAAAACAGTGTATTGTGTTACAGTGTTACGTGCCAAGGACGTAATACCTCTTGACGCTAACGGGCTCAGTGACCCCTACGTGGTGGTGTCATTCTGCCCCGAGCACATGTTCCAGTCGGTCCCAACTCAGACCACTAAGATCGTGAAGAAGACGCTCAACCCGGAGTTTGATGAATCTTTTGAATTGTAAGTGTTATACTCATATAAATGGACACAGTTCTTTGATATTCTTTAAATAAAATTACTGTTATGAGCCGCATTTCTTTATTTTGATATTCTTAAATTAAAAGACAATATTATGAGTTTCTTTCTTCGTTGTATTAATTTTATCATAATAGTTTATGCCTCATTTATGTTCATTTATCAGTTGTTTTCTAACATAAATCCGCAAATGTCCAAAGTTTTGTATTCTTAATGCATGTTAACTGTAATAATCATCACATAATATTTCTACTGCATCATATATATGTTCAAATATATATTATTCATAGTGCATGTCTGTAAAGATAAGTTGTTATAAGGCATTATTAAATGGCTGAACTTTTCAACGTGGTACGTTAAGTGTATTTTAAATCTCATATTCCATTACAGCAATGTCCCTCTGACCCAGTGCCAGAAGAAGGGTGCGGCTCTTGTGTTCACGGTGATGGACCACGACTACGTGTTCCAGAACGACTTCGCAGGCGAGGTGTTCATGGCGCTGGCAGACATTCCGGGGGTGGACGGGGACGAGGTGTCCGGATACGAGGCCCTGAGCGTTGTGACTCTGCCACTCACCCAGCCTAGCAAGAAAAGTAATTGCAGATTTTTTATTTCATTATAGGATTGTTTAGATCAGTGGTCGAAATGAGCACAAGCCTGCGAGTCCTGCACTAAGTAAACTGTGTACAGACAAACTTGTAGTATTTTGTTTGGCCCAAGCAATAGTTTAACAAGTTTGCTTTGTTTGGTGTTTTGGCCAGAGTTTACTATGGACACAATTAGGAGTTCTGATAGTCCAAAATTTTAACAGTGCTTCTGACTACCTGGGTATGTTGTTTTTTTGTCTTTATAATGATGAGAACAAATAAAAAAACAAATACCGGTACAACATTTATGTATAATAATTTCTGTTTTTATTATAATCCATTTTACAAAGTACTTTCGTTATTGTTTTCATCTAATTGGCACTCTAAACCTTCATACCAGCATTTAATTTTTTAGTTACAAAAAGTACAGCTGAATTTTGTTATCTTGAATTCACTAACACAAGTCGATTTGGAAAAATTCCAGACTTACTTCCTTAGTTTATATAAAAGAAGTAAATTATTTAAAGTTTTAACTCACATTTTTGTTAATGTTGAAGTAGTTTTCTGTCCCAACAAGTATTTTAACACTTTTTTCTGTTTGTTTATCTCAAAGTGTTGACAATACCTATCAAGCCACAACCAAGTTTGTCACACATTGCAAACATCTTAACACCTTTTTCTTCATATTTAAATGAGTATGTGCTAAGTTTAATTGAATTCTTGACCACCTGCTTACAGTTCAGTATATAGAGATTTGAAATCTTCTATTGGGAGTTATTGATCATTTAGACAAATACTTGTAAAAGGTCTGTTATATTTCCGCCCGGAAATCTCGAAGTCATTTGTGAGCTCCGGGCGACTACGATAACGAAGTTCACACATACCCCTTCATTAAAATGTCTTCTAAAAACCGTTACAGAGGCTGGTGCCCTGGCAGTGCTGGCCAAGAGAACCTGGGACAAAACAGCTCAAGATTTGGTGAAACTTCGAACCAGGGTCCAGGACCAGTCTTCTTGAACTGGTGGTGAAACCTGGAGCAGTCTAATTGTCCTTTTCATGGATATATCCCACATGGCATGGTGAAAATTCCTAAAAACATATGGCATTATAGCTTACATGGGTGACTGTGGACATTGTGGCATACTGGAATGTCTGTTTTCCATTTTTGCCGTTATATTGTTCATATTATTAATTAGAAATGTGCATACTACATTTTGTGCTATGGTCTGCAAATAGATAGAATGTAAAAGCTGATGTCAATTAGCATTCATGCGTATATTTACACGTGGCTCATATAACATAAGTAGAATGAGATTTTCTAGTTGTGCTTAAGTGGCAAATTAATGTAGAAATAGTTTTATGGAAATCTTAATAATTTATGAAAACTACATTGATACCAATGATGAAGTCCAATATTTTGAAGTTTGTTTTGGATTCAAATATTTATAAGAACTAGCATTTACACATTGAAATGATATTTGTCATAAGTAATAAAGGCTGCAGTCTTCAACGGTGAATGTTCATAAACATTATTATATAATACTTTGTTGGTAACAAGCTATGTAACTTTAATTGTTGCTGTTTTGTTCTTTACGTCAGTTTATTTGTTCAAAATGCTTTCAGTGCAGCAGTGAAATTTATCCAATTGATATTACTTTTGTTCTTTCTGTTGTAGAATGGTTTTTAAATGTAAAATATGTGGAATTGTCATTGTTTCATATTTTTCACGAAAATATTGATTTTTTAAATAGTATTTTATTTTTTGGTTATTGCCAAATCAGTGATTTTTACTTACTTATTATTAAGTGTCATAATCTTGTTATATTTTGTTTCCATAATTATATAAACACTATCCTAGTTTCTGTGCATGTTTTTTTGTCAACTGGCATTGTGGCTTATTTTTACTTACCAAATTTAATCATGTGTTCAGCATAATTTTTTGTTCCATCAATTCTAGTCGTAAATTGTATTCGTTCATTTATGTAATTGCTGAAAATGTGGTACATATACAAACTCCAGATAAAAACGTCAGTACAGTGTGAACAATGTGTATTATAGTAGCTAAGTAAGTTTGAATTTTGTAATACAACGTGCATTCTAACATTTTAATTCTATGTTATTACCTTGAACATTACTGAATGTAAAATAGAGTGATTTCCAGTTTCATATTATTCAAATGTTTTTGCAATTAAACAGCAGATGTGATTTTAGATGTCAATATTTATTGTATATCAAATACTGAAGTTTAGAACAATACAGAAAGCAAAAATATGAAAAACTCACAGTGTCTTTATTGCAAGTACTCCATCATTTTCTAGAAGTGACATTATTTCTAGGAGTGCCTGTGTATTCACATATGATTATATAAACGTTTTAGATATATTTTATTGGATACTTGAAATTGAGTGATTGTGTATAATTGTTAAATGAATGTGTTGATTAAATCAGCAAATTGTGCAGATATTTTAAATTGAATTTCATTATTTTGTTCATGATATTTTAAATATGTTAGCATATGATGACAAAATGATTAGTAAATTTATACAATGTTTATGTTTGTGAAAAGTACAAAATACAACATAAATCTGGACTAAATAACCTGTCACCTTTTATGTTTTAATATTTTGTACATGTACATATATTTTATCACATTTCTCACAGTTTTGTATATTCTTTATCTAACAGATGTATGTTTACAGTATAATGTAATTATTTAACATCATGAAATGATCATATTATTAAAGTAATGCATGATAGAATGTGTTTGTGAATTTTGATGTGTTTTTGTCTATATTTTGTGTGTCGTAAAACTGTGGTATTACACACACGTATCAAATTCACCTAGATATATGTATTGTATTTTATTAGTAATCATGCGTCCGAGAAGTATTACTAATTTACACCTTACTTTCCATTTTTGCTATATATCAAACTATGGTTGATGGGCAACTATTGGATTTTTAAAAGCTTTATACCATATTTTTCGTTTGTTACTTTCATGACAAACATAAAGAAACATAAAATTAATTGGGTAGCGATTAGTGCTTTTATCTCAAGTGTCTGCTAAGGCAGTATCAGAATGTCTAAATAGTCGGTGGTTCATCTTCTAAACGTAACGACTTTAGCTAAGTAAGTGTAGTGTATCGTTATACTACTGAAATATTGGTAACACATGCCTTACCATATAAGTACATATTCAAAATTTTAATATACACGTATACACAAGTCATTTGGTTCTTGTTTTAAACGTTGGAATTAATCCGCAACATATCCATGCACACTCCATTTCTAAATTTTGAAGCATCCAGAAATCCAGATAACCAAATTTTTGTCTCTGTGTTCCAATATGTACATCGTTTTCTCTTTTAAGTTTGTTGAATTTTAAATTCATGTATTTTAAGATCATTTATGAAATTAAATTCTACTAAGTTTGTGTTCTTTGATAAGTTTCTTATTGTTTTCTACCATTGCCCAATCGAGAAAATTCAACATATAGGAAAGACACGTCTTTAATGTCAACAGTTAGTGATGTCTTTTCATTAAAATAAGTATGTCCGTAAAATCAAGTTATTTAAAATGGTATTGAAATTATGAAGACAAAACAAATACAGTGAGAATAAGTGTGACCTTCTGTGCGACTAGGTTGTGTTTCGGGTGCATTAATTACTGATAGAATCGCCTTTTGTTTTAAACTAAACCCCGTCCTCACTGTCCCGGTTTGGCAACCCCGGTAAGTCTCGGTTAGTGATCCGGGGAAACCTTGTCAAACCGGGAGAACAGCCTGTCCGTCACCTTGAATTTTCTGGACAATCAATCGTAGATTAACATTGTTGATCCGGCTAACAGATCCGGAGGTTTTAAACACCATTCTCAATGTCACAGTGTTAGTCCCCGTACCGCGCGGTGAAAAAAAAAGGAATACAGATATGACCCTGGACTTTTTATGCCCCCGAAAGGAACTTCGGTGGCATATAGTAATCGCAGTCTTTCCGTCCATCCGTCCTGCTTTTCGTGCGGAGCATAAATCCACTGGTATTAAAGGTATTCAAATGAAACTTCGTGTAATGATGGATGACAATGAGAGGAAGTGCAGAGCACAAGGACCACAACTATTTCTTCACCATTTACAGAGCAATTGCCCTTGGTTTAATTTTCTTGTGCGGAGCATAACTCCATTAGTATTGAAGAGATTCAAATGAAACTCCATATAATGATAGAGGACAATAAGAGGAAGTGCAAAGCACAAGGACCACAACTCTTTTCAATATTTACGGAGTTATGGTCCTTTGTTTTATTTCCTTATGTGAAGCATTAATTTTCTTGTGCAGAGCAAAACTATTATTTTTGAAGGGATTCAAATGAAAGTTCATAAAATGATAGAGGACAATGAGAGAAAGTGCAGAGCACAAGGACCATAACTTTTGAATATTTACGGAGTTATTGCCCTTTCTTAAATTTTCATGTGCGGAGCATAACTCCATTAGTATTGAAGGGATTCAAATTAAACTTCAAATACTGATAGAGGACAATAAGAGGAAGTATAGATCACAAGGACCGTAACTCTTTCTCAAATACGGACTTATTGCCCTTTGTTTATTTTTCTTGGGCGGAGCATAACTCAATTAGTATTGAAGGGATTCAAATGAAACTTTATATAATGATAAAGGACAATGAAAGGAAGTGCAGAGCACAAGAACCACAACTCATTCTTCAATATATACGGGGTTAGTGCCCTTTGTTTTATTTCCTTATGTGAAGCATTAATTTTCTTGTGCAGAGCATAACTCCATTACTATTGAAGGGATTCAAATAAAACTTCATATAATGATAAAGAACAATGAGAGGAAGTGCAGAGCAAAAGGACCATAACTCTTTCTTCAATATTTACAGAGTTATTACCCTTCTTTTATTTTCTTGTGTGCAGCATTTAACATGATGTCCAACATTCTGTACTCATAGAGTAGTTTACATGATGTCCAACATTCTGTACTCGTATAGTAGTTTACATAATGTCCAACATTCTGTACTCGTAAAGTAGTTGTCATGATGTCCAACATTCTGTACTCGTATAGTAGTTTACATAATGTCCAACATTCTGTACTCGTACAGTAGTTTACATGATGTCTAACATTCTGTACTTGTAAAAATCGTTAGTATGATATTTAATTGATTGATTTTGTATAAATGTTATATTGTTTAAAGGCGTGTCATTGTATGACGCCGCCATGTATTTTAGCGCCACATCGCACTTGCGCGCATTTCGTTTTTGACGTCATGTTATTTTAGCAAACTTTAAGATTCAAATTATTTGCGAGGTCAACAGCTATAAGGGAAACATCATATTCGGTAATTAGTTATTACGCCCCCCTTTGAAGAAGTGGGGGTATCTTGATTTGCACCTGTCGGTCGGTCGGTCGGTTGGTCGGTCCATAGACCATTTCGTTTCCGCACGATTTCTTGAGAACGCTTTGACCTACGATCATGAAAGTTGGTACGCTGGTTACTTGGGAGGAAAGGAAGAGCCCTATAAATTTTGAGGTCAACAGGTCAAAGGTCAAGGTCACCATTGCAAAAAATAGAAAAACGGTTTCCCCTCAATAACTTGAGAACGCATTGAGATATTTTATTGAAACTTTATACAAAGATACCTTACATCAAGACCTCGCTTGGGATTGCATATGGGTTGGGTGGGATCAAGAACAGCGTTGCTAAAATAGAAAAACAGTTTCAGCTCAATAACTTAAGAACGCATCGAAATATTTTAATGAAACTTCATACATAGATACCTTATATTGAGACCTCTCTTGGGATTTCATATGGGGTGGATGGGGTCAAGGTCACCATTACTAAAAATAGAAAAACGGTTTCCGCTCAATAACTTGAGAACGCATCGAGATATTTTAATGAAACTTCATACATAGATACCATATATCGAGACCTCGCTTGGGATTGCATATTAAAAAAATTTCTTAACAATTGCACATATTCACAACTTGTCTGCAAACATCTCTTGTTTATTTATTACTATTTAAATTATTAGAAAATGTACTAAACATTGTGATTAAGATAATAATATAACTTTAAACTTAATTCGTTATTTATAATTATATTTAGATCTACATAATAGTATAATATTATAATAATATGATATAATATACTATATTCTTTACATATACTATTGTTATCGTTATTATTGTTATATATTGTAGAGAATCGTCTCCGTCATCATTATCGTTATCGTCATTGTGATAGTCATTATAACGGAACAAACACAACAAAAACCAGACGCATTCTTGATTAATGCCCAGTCCTCGCAACAATCTTGATTTTTTTCCCGGCTCCAAAAGAACTTACGTAAGAAGACAAAGAAGAAACATGTCCACGGATCACCTAAAACGAGTGAGAGCGGGAAATCTTGCAGTGGCGTATTCGGGCGCACTCCTGTACGCCCGGGTGTACACAACGCTTTTACATTTCGTTTTGTGGTTAAAATTTAAACATGTACGGCAATCTTGAGATGAGAGCTAGTTTTGATTTTCTTTTTCAAAACCAACAACCAGGTAACGTAAATTTATATGATGATATGTTGGGAGGAATAAAGCATGAATTTAGTATGGGAGTATCATGTGATCGAGTCAAATATACGACGGATAAAAATGATCACAGACGCCGAATATCTTTTTTAATATATTTCTTGATGATAAGGTTTCATATATAGATCCTTAAAGTGCTTTAATTTTAAGCTGTTCCTTGCAAAGTGCATATAAGGGACTTCGATTGCTTAGAATCAAAACGCTTACAACGTAGAAAGACTGTTGGCGAGAAAAGAAACTAAAAACATGTGATTTATGAGTGCATTTTTGCTAAAATGGAATCGTTTGTTTGAATGTAAGTTCAATTTCCCACTTTTAAACTTGATAATGTTGCGTCCTATTTAATAGTATACGACATCAAAATAAACATATTTTTTAAGAAACAGACACATTTTTTTCAAGCTAGTTATATACAATGCAGACGGAATTATGACAAGTCAATCTACAACGGACCATGCAGAATAATTGGTGAAGCGTAGTAGTTAGTGTAAAAAATAACAGATGAAGCTCAGTATTTAGTGGTCTTATTCCAGGGAACTAAGGTGAATAGTTCGGTTACACACAACATGCAAATAGCGTAAGTATGGGTGCCATTAGTTTGAAGTAACATTTTAAAATAAATTGACATTTAAAAAAAATGTAATGGTTATAAATAACATGATATACACATTATAGCACATATGACAAACATTCCCTTAAATAAATAATAGTTAATAAAACAGGTAGGAAGGTGCGACTGTTTAGAAAAAGGTCCCGTTCAGGTTTCTGTTTACTGACTCGTAGCCTGCAAAAAAGTAGTTCTCCGTGATACCTGTTCTGGAAATTACCCTCTCAAAAGACCGTTGGCTTCCGCCACCAGTCTAAAAACACGTTTTACACTTTTCGCTATTTCATCTGATGTTTATTCATATAGCGATATAATATATCAAATTTATTTTTGTCAGCAGTGTCATTTCGCCCCTTTATATATTATGTTGTTTTTTCTTTAATATGTCTCTATTTGCCAATATGTGAATAGTTCCTTCAATATTATTTTCCGATATATTTCATGTACAAGCACGGGCATACATTCGATTCAGCCCTAAATACGCCCCTGTCTTGGACAGTGAACGAGAATATACAGAGCATAAGAAGAACGCATGCTGTCAAGAGAAAATGCAGATACTGTAAAAGAACTGTATGGGAAACCAAAACAACTTTAAGAGAAATTTGAACATTGACACATTGAATGTGTAGACCACTGCCAATCTGCCGATGAGATCGAGGGGTATGAGAAAAGTTATTGCGCATGTCAAGAAAACTTCAAAGAGTTTCAGGAGAGATACATCCAGCGGACAGCTGACGTAGTATTGCCTGAAGAACGAGGTTCTGTAGTGACAAGCATTTGCTCATCATCCTCGTCATCGCAAGTAGAGTTGGCCAGAGCATGGTCGAGGAAATTAAAGGCAAAGAACAGATTAAAACAACTGACAGACAGACACGCTATAAAGCGAGCTATAATTGCAATTTTTAGAGCAGCAAGCAGAAGTAGAAGATGCTGAACTTGAAGAACAAGTGTGGCGCGAAGTAGTTGAGGAAGAAAATGGCTTCGTTAGCGTGACAAACATGACCGAAGAATTGACGGGGAGACGGGAAACTACTTGTCATGGCCAAGTTGCATATTGCCCAAACTCGTGTGTAACAGCAAAGTTACCTGTACTGGTGACGTACCTAAATCCGGACACTTTTGCTGGTTTTCGGACAATTTCTGAGGATAATAGCCTCAAACGGAAATAGTTAAACTTAATAAGTTAGGTTTAATCTTAAGCTTTGTTCAAAATCTTAGAGCCAATACATTACAGGAAGGTTTTAATTTACCAAAACCGGAACTGTTTACGTTTAGTGGTAAGCCCATTGATTACTGTAAATTTGTTAAAATTGTTAAGACAAATTTTGAGAGTAGAGTGTTGGATGATCGTTTATGGTTAAGCTATTTGATTCAATATTGTGAGGGTGAGGCCAAGCTTTGCATTGAGGGCTGTGTATTATTTCATGCTATGCGGTGAATGATAGGCCAATCATTTCACTCCAGGTCGAGTGAAATGATAACGTTTGATCACTCGTGGTTATATGGAACTACTTTTAACTTAGTTTTTCTGTTTATTTTTTGAAAGTATGTGAATACCTATTTAAACAACAGAAAACACATAATAAAATTCAAGACAACAACGACGCACTAAGAGTGGCATTATTTTCCCACCACAACAGTGATCGACAATTTTGGAATCATAATGACGTCATATTTATGACGTCATAGTACACAAAACTTGTGACGTTTCATATCTCGAGATTTTTTTGTATTTATCTTTCAAAAGTACGGCGGCATAGAGGGGACATGAGAAATATTTTATTTAACATGTGTGCACGTGATGCTTTCACGTGCGCACGTGCTAGCTACCACATGCGCACGTGTTAACTATCACGTGCGCACTTGATAGTTAAAAAGTGCGCACATGATAGCTAACACGTGCGCATGTGATGATTAACACGTGCATACGTGATAGTTAACACGTGCGCACGTGGTAGCTAGCACGTGCGCACGTGAAAGCATCACGTGCGCAAGTATTTAATAAAATAATTCTAATTTAACACGATGCTTTCACGTGCGCACGTGTTAGCTACCACGTGCGCACGTGTTAATTATCACGTACGCACGTGTTAACTATCACGTGCGCACGTGTTAATCATCACGTGCGCACGTGTTGGCTAACACGTGCGCATGTGATGATTAACACCCCAGCAAGCAAGCCCATATAGGCCCAATATGGGCTACAGGTGGGCAAATATAACATATGGGCCCCATGTGGGACCCACATATTATTTGTTCAGCCTATATCGGGTCCATGTCGGACCAAGCAGGCAAGCCCACATGGGTTTCTTGCAAGTATGCCCATATGGGTCCCGGTAAGTCATAACATGTGGGCCTGATAAGGGCTATACCTGGGCTGATCTTCCACATGGGCCTCATATGGGACCAATATACATCACCTTGCCCATGTTAGACCCACTTGGGTCCCAGACAAGCAAGCCCATAAGGGTACCAACAAAAAAGCCCATATGGGTTTCCAACTAGTAAGCCCATATGGGTCCCAGCAAGAAAGCTTATATAGGTCCCCAACAACCAAGCCCAAATGGGTCCCAGCAAGAAAGCCCATATGGGTCCCAAACAAGCAAGTCCATATGGGCCTCCGATACCAAGCATGTCCATATGGGCCTCCGATACCAAGCCCACATGGGTCCCAGAAAGAGAGCCCATAAGGGTTCTCGACAAGAAAGCCCATATGGGTCCCAGCGAGAAGGCCTCTATGGGACCCAAATAAACAGACCCATATTGGTCACAAAGGGCAAGCCCATATGGGTCCCCATCGAGAAAGCCCATGTGTGTTTTCAACAAGCAGCCCCACATGGGTCCCAGCAAGTAGGCCTATATGGGCCCAATATGGGAAATACCTGAGCAAATATACCATATGTTCCCACATGGGTTCCAAGTATGCCCATATGGGTCCCGTAAAGCTATCAGATGTGGGCCTGATAAGGGCTATATCCGGGCTGATCTTCCTCATGTGAGACCAATATACATCGTCTTGCCCATATTAAACCCACTTGGGTTGCAGGCAAGCAAGTCCATATAGGTCCCAGCAAGAAAGCCCATATAGATTCCCAACTAGTAAGCCCATATTGGTCCTATCACGAACCCAGCAAGCAAGCTCATATGGGCACAATATGGGCTTTACCTGGGCAAATATACCATATGGGCCCCATGGAAATATTTTTCTGCCCATATTGGACCAAGCAAGTCACCCCACATGGGTTCCCAGAAAGTATGCCCATATGGGTCCCAGTAAGCCATCCCATGTGGACCGATATGGGCTATACCTGGGCTGATACACCACATGTGCCCCATGTTGGACCCATATGCGTTGTATTTCCCATATCAGACCCAGTTGGGTCCCAGGCAAGCAAGCCCATATGGGTCCCTGCAAGAAAGCCCAAATGGGCACCAACCAAGTAAGCTCCATATGGGTCCCAACAAAAAAAGCCCATATAGGTCTCCAACAAGTAAGTCCATATGGGTCCCAGCAAGACAGCCCATATTGGTCCCCAAAAAGCAAGCCCATATGGGTCAACAACAGCAATATCATATGGGTCCCAGCAGGAAAGCCCATATGGGTGCCAAACAAGCAAGCCCATATAGATCCCCACAAAAAGGCCCGTATGGGTCTCCAACAAACTAGCCCATATGGGTCACAAAGAGCATCCCCATATGGGTTCCCAACAAGCAAGCACATATGGGACACCAACATTCAACCCAATACGGGTCCCATTAATAGAGCCCATATGGGTCCCCAGCAAGTAAGCTCATATGGGTCCCGGCAAGCCAGCCTATGGGGACCAAATATGGGCTATAACTGGGCTTATTAACCACATGGGTTCCGAAAGGGTCCCACATACATTGTTATGCCCTTATCAGTCCCAGGTAGGACCCACGCAAACAAGCCAATATGGGTCCCAGCATGAATGCGTCACCCAAAAGCAAACCCATATGGGTCCCAGCAAGAAAGCCCATATGGGCCCCCAAAAAGCAGGCCTAGATGGGTCACCAATAGCAAGCCCATATGGGTCCCAGCAAGAGAGACCATATGGGTTCCTAACTAGCAAGTCCATATGGGACCCAGCAAACATGCGGTCAGTCTGATGTGTGCTTCTATGATCAGTTCAAGTAGTTATTCACGGCCGCTATCTTGTTTTGTCAACTGCAGATTTTCTTTCGAGGAGCACAATGCAGCTTGCATTTCTTAAATATCAAGTAAGTAAATATGTGTTTTGCACATGTTTGTCATAACTTAATAATCATAATTGCACTTTAAATCAGAATTAAAGTAAATATATCTCTATTGTCATATATTTTCACGACTGTTTAAAAATGTTACTTCACTATCACAACTGTTTCAAAATTTGTGTGTTGTTTTGTACGTGTAATCTTTGTGCAAATAAAGCATGGGTTATCAGTAGGAAAACAATAACGTTGCTTTTGTTGAAGTCGCATTATTTATTAAAACGTACACTATATGGCAATTAATTGAATGTTGGAATAATTTCACTAATTGGAACAATAAGTTTCATGCATTTGAGTTTAGAAGTTAAATTGTATGAATTAGCTTAAGCAATCTCACACACAAAATATACATCCTACATTTCATTTTTATATGCCTTGCATTAATTATCATGTTCTTATTTATCGCTATAATCAATATTAAAATATTTAATTACACAAGAAATAAACAGCAAATTCATTTGTGTTATTAATCGCATTATATTTTATTCTAACACAGCACGGCCACGCCCCTACTTTTCCATAGATAAAGAATAAAAACAACCATGGGTTATTCTGCAACAAATTATGGGCGGAGTCTTATGTTTTGAAAATAGTTCCGGTAATTAAAAAGCGTTCCGTAAAATGCAGGTGCTTAATATTTTCACAGTATTTATCAACAATTCTACCACGGCACGCGGCTAGTGGTCTGTAGATAAAGAAGGAAAATAACGGTGGGTTATTCTGCAACAAATTATGGGCGGAGCTTAATGTTTTGAAAATAGTTCCGGAAATTCGAAGAAATTGTTGCGTAAAATGCACATGCTTGAATGCGTGATAGCAAATTGTGACAAACAAATCATTTTTGCATTATGTAGCGCAATTAAACCACATTTGTACTACATAGTTTATATTTAAGTTCACAAAAACGTTAACGTTTTGTTAATATGTTTTTAATTTGCGCTTTTTGGCATGATAGTTTCACTGTATTATATCGATAAGTATGACGTCATTCGCTCAATGTTTATCAATAAAGCTGACGTAATTTCGAATTGTTATGTGGCGCGTCGTGAGAAAACCGGTCATAATGCATGTGCGTAAGGTGTCGTCCCGGATCAGCCTGTGCAGTCCGCACAGGCTTATCCAGGACGGCACTTTCCGCCTAAAGTGGATTTATGGTTAGAAGAGACTTCATTGAAACAGAAAATACCATAAAAGCGGAAAGTGCCGTCCCGGATTAGCCTGTGCGGACTTCACAGGCTAATCCAGGATGACACTTCACGCACATGCATTAAGTCCGGTTTTCCCAAGACGCCCCTCTTATGATTTATTGACGTCACAGAAACGCACGTCTGAATGCACTTCTCGGAAAATGGGTGGAGTACAGATAAATATAGTTCTCATTTATAACCTTTAAAAATACTAGTTTTATATAAGAATGTGTTAGAATCGAAATAACTGACGGGTAACAGTTTGTTATTGCGTTAATAACTAACGGTTTGTCGTTATGCTTGTTATCAAACCACTCGGGCTACCGCCCTCGTGGTTTAATTCCAACGTATCGGAGCTCCAAACCGTTGGTTATTACCGCAATAACCAACAGTTACCCGTCAATTATTAATTTTCTTAAGTATAAGGCCATTTGCTCAATGTTAATCAATGAAGCTGACGTCATTTTGAATTGTTATGGTTTATTGACATCACTGAAACGCATGTGAATGTACTTTTGTGGAAAATGGGCAGCGTATAGATTCCTATAGTTTTCATTCATAATCTTTAGAAATTTTCAGAAGATTGTGTTGGAATCCAAATAATTGACAGGTTAGCGTTGGTTAATACGGTAATAACTAACAGTTTGTCGTTCCGATGCTTGTTATCAAACCACTCGTGCTACTGCCCTCGTGGGTTAATTGCTTCACATCAGAAGTCCAAACTTTTGGTTATTACCGCAATAGCCAATGCTAACATGTCAATTATTTCAATTCTAACATGATCTTCTGTAAAAATTCAATTATATCTTAATTAATGACATTATAGTATAAGTATTAACAATGTATAGCAGGTTTACCAATTATGTATAATGATTATACATGATTGGTAAACCTGCTATACCTTGTTAATTATACAATTTAAAATATTTACGTGTAGATCTATGATCTGACTAGGTTTGCGAAAAAAAAAATCTGAACTAGTACCCCAAAAAATTTGATTTTGCAAAGAAAACCCATTATTTAGAAATATTTTCAGAAAATATGCTTCATGTTTAAATGTTTTCCAAAAAATTTAGTAGCCAAATTATAGAAATTTTAGTAGCCAATTATAAAGTTTTGTAGCCAATGGCTATTTTGGCTACTGGTAGCGCTTACATATGATGTTAATCTTACATGCAGCAGACTGGCCAAATACCAGTAGTTGCAATAGCATGAAAATATATTTCTTTTAAAGGGACATGTTCACACATTTTCGTATTTTTTAAAAATGTCACTTAACGTCTTAACTGCAATTTAAACTGAAGATGTTGGATTGACCAAAAACAAATATTATATCAAGAAAATAAATAAATAAAAATTGCCCTGGACGGGACTCAAACCGCGTCCTCCAGGATTAAAAACATCTCACTGTAACCACTCAGCTATTCTGACTGCCGATCATTGAGGTGAATGTTTAACGCTAATCGCTACATAAGTGGTAGCGATTATACCGACAAAAACCGTTACAAACGCTTTATAATTTTAGCCATTTCAGTTGATTATTCATAAAACTATAATTTTAGCCATTTCAATTGATGATCTTTCATAAAAGACACTGTATTTCCAATATATTTCTTTGTAGTGTTATTTTGCTTGTTTATATATAATGTATTTTTCTTTTTGGGATCTATGAAAAATATTTTGAAAATTGCCAATTTGCCAATCTGTGAACAGCTCCCTTTAACAGACTATGTCATCAAAAAGGGCATGAAGGGGGCAATTTCTTCAAAAAATCTGAAATTTAGATATTAATACTGGCATATAATAACGGTTAAAAAAGGGTATATATAATGGGAAAAGAGTGTACGCATTCTGAGATAAAAATCAATTAATATTATGGGTTTTGTTTGTTTGGCCCATTTCCTGTTGATGTTTTGACATCAGAGTTGTGAGCATTATGTATAACCATAGTTTACAAATGACTCCTTACCAAGAGTGCTAGTGCAGTTGGTTAGTGCGCTGGCTACTGTCATTTCTTTGTATGGCTCCTAAGTCTTGAGTTCGATACCCACTTGGGCCTTATGGGGTTTTCTTTTTTTCAGGCTTTTTTGCTAATTTGTTTTTATCAAATATCTTATTGTGTTTTATATTATATTTATTTATTTAATACACATGCCTTAGGAGAGCGTATTTCTATCAAATAATATTATTTATAGTGCAATAGGAAGCCATTTTTTCGTTGACATAGTCCCTTTAAATGCTCATTAATAAATAGCTGATAACAGATTATATAATACATACATGAATCCCCTTCTTCACACAGGTATGGAGATTATGAAAGAGCATTTGATTCTACAATACACCTTCAGCAGAAATGATGGAAAACAACATTTTGTCAATCTTCAACTTGTCCAAGCTTGATAAAGTTAGTTTGATATTTTGAGAAAATGAAATTGCTGTTAATTTCATGAAATAAAATTGTTGTTTGTTTATAAGAGTACATAACATGTATATCAACTTTAATCTGATTTTTTTTTGGAATCCCAGACTCCGTGGACCTCAAAGTCATCTGTCAGACAGTGATATGTAAAGCATACACCACATGTTGAAAACATATACACTGTTAACTAATTATTATTTATTTATTTGGCATAACATAATGCATACACTGATTGGTGCAGTAATAATTCCTTTATATATCAAACAAAGGTTTAACTAACATTAAATAATAATATGTATAAGGTTTGTGATAAATTTTGTCAGACACCCTCATTTTTTGTCAGACACATCTGATTGTCTGACAGGTTTCGCACTGTCTGGAATTCTATGTATTTCTTAAGGTTTATTTCATTTCAACACATATTTTTTAATTTGTACTTTCAGAACATGTGTTAAGGTCGAGGAACCAAGAATGCAAGGCAAGCCTACAATGAGGAGACTGAAAAAAGCTACATGTTGGTGTGTGTGATCCAAATGCTGCAGATGTAAATAAATGAACGTGAAACACCCCATACTTCTGATAACAAAACAGTGATCAGTTCAATTAACTATTAACAAGGCAGTAATTGCAGAACTTGTATGGAGTCCAGTAATTTCGTGCTCATTACAAGAGACAGTCAGTTAGCAATGAAGTTCATTAGCCCTTACCACACTAAATACTAAAACGTCTTTGTTAGGTTAATTGGTCCATTCTATGCAATACTGTAAGATTGGTATATCTACTGGTGGAGTTGTCTCCCATTTGATTCCATTATCATACCTTACTACCAGTAAAGGCTGTGTGCTATAGAGTCACACCAAGTGTTAGATTTGCCCACGCTATGTTTGGCTTTTAAATGTGTTATTCTTTTATTGCTGTTTTATTGTGCCACATGTGTGCAGTTCACAATCATGCTTTATTTACAGAATTGTATCTTTCTAGACTAGTTAATATGATCTAAATGGTATGGTCCATTTTTGTAACACATGCCAAAATGTCATCATGAATAGTGTGTGATTGTTTATTTTTCCTGTTTACATGTAGAAAACATGTGATTGATTGTACATATGTAGTACATAAATGCATTGTCCGGTTAACATTATGCATAAAGGAACTAACACATCTATTGAATACCCTTTAACGACAACAGACATATGTTAATTACTAGTAAGTGTTATATTCTGCAAATGGCAATCCAATTAAAGTAAGAAAAAATTAAATGTGTTGTATTAAAAGAATGAACTTTAATAATGAAATTTATATATATATATATGATCCGCAGCTTGTGAGTAACATTTATAGAATAGTTATTGTTTATTGAATTTTGCAATGCATCATGTATGTATAACAACCAGGGCCTTTACATAAACGAAACCTACATGGGACCCATGCAAACAGTGTTAGCAAAACCTAACTGGGTCCCATATAGGATGCCCAAAGAGGACCCATATCGAAACCTTGATGGGTCCTAATTGGGCAGCTCATATGGGGCCAAGTGGGATTTTGCAAACACCTTTTGCATGGGTCCCATATGGGTAGCCTATAATGGGGCCCATCTTGGATCCATATAGAACCCACATGTATCCCATAATGCAACCCATTTGGGACCCATGCAGAAACAGTTTGCAAAATCCCACATGGCCCCATATAAAGGACCCATATCGAAGCCAATATTGGACCCATATGGGTAGCCGATATAGGACCCACCTTGGGTCCAAGGTAAACACAGGTCCCATATCGCAACCCATCTGGCACCCATGCAAAAACAGTTTGCAAAATCCCACTTGGCCCCATATGGGTTGCCCATACAGGACCCATATCGAAGCCCATATTGGACTTATATGGGTACCCCATATAGGACCCACCTTGGGTCCGCATGGAACCCACATAGGTCCCATATCGCAACCCATCTGGGACCCATACAAATACAGTTTGCAAAATCCCATTTGGCCCCATATGGATTGCCCATACAGGACCCATATCGAAGCCCATATTGGACCTATATGGGTATCCCATATAGGACCCATCTCGGGTCCACATGGAACCCACATAGGTCCCATATCGCAACCCATCTGGGACCCATACAAATACAGTTTGCAAAATCCCATTTGGCCCCATATCGTTAGCCCATACAGGCCCCATATGGTAGCTCATATTGGACCCATATGGGTCCCACACATTGCTGCTGGCTGGGACGTGCGCACGTGATAGTTAACACGTGCACACGTGATGATTAACACGTGCGCACGTGGTTGCTAACACGTGCGCACGTGAAATGATCACGCTCGCACTGGTTAAATAAAATATTTCTCATGTCTACTCTATGCCGCCGTACAAAAGCATGAAATGAAAAGAAACTTTGTTTAATACAGTGTAAGATCGTATTTAATTTCATTCGTGGCCATAGAAACTATACTAGGCAAAACTCCTAACGCACATACTAGGAATAATGTTAATATGTTACATTGAAGCGGAAACAACAAATGGGTTAAAATGACCTTAGCAGACTGATTAATTTTACCAATAAGTATTCTGATAAAAAGGTTTGATAATTGACACTTGTGTCTGAAAATTGCATTTATATATGTTTATGAATAAGGTTTTTTTTTATGGTCAAACATTTAACCATTGAGTAATTAAATTGTAATTCAATTGAATATATATTCTATTTTATTAATATTTTAATTTGAATTGCAATGGTATGAGGTTAAAGTGTATTTACAAGTGCGTGTTTTGTGATTAATTCTGGACTAAGTGTGAGGTTCGGCATGGCTTTAAACCGGTTTAAACCCCCAATGCATTGCATTGACCGTTCCAAGGCGGTGACCCCAGTTTTAATCATTGTTATGTTTTGTGCTGTGTTGTATGTATTGTCCTGTTTGTATAGGCAATTGGTCACTTGCCTCAAATAAAGGACCAGCGTATGGTAATAACTAAATAAGGGTTTCTCTCCTGCTGATGTCTCTGGAGTTTCATTATTCCTATATCAAATATAAATGTGCGTTGGGAGAGTTGCCTAGTATATATATTTTCACTCGTGGCTGGGCCACTCGTGAAAAAAATGGTTTCAATGATCACTCATGAAATAAAATACGATCTTACACAGCATTAAACAAATATCCTCTATTTGTTAGATCATAGCGAAGGCTATAAAAGAGCCAGATCAATTTTGAATTCACGGTATGGTAGACCTCTCCTGATTGCCAGAGCGTACATTGATAAATTAGTACAAGGCCCCTCTATAGAGCCATCAGACATTGATGCCCTGTTACAACTATCTTTAGAAATGCAGAAATGTGAGATAACATTGTCTCAGACAGGGTTTGTTTCTGACATTGATAATTCTGAAAATCTCAGGCAGATTGTTTGGCGATTACCGATGCCCATGAGAACTAAGTGGGTTGATGTAGCGCACTGAATTAGTGACTCCGGTAGAGAGCCTCGTTTTTGTGACTTGTCTAAATTTGTAGATTAGAAAACACGTGTTGCTAGTTCTATGTACGGCGTTGATTTGGTTAAGGAGAGCACGTGTACTTCTGAGAGTAAGCACGCTGTACAAAACACTTACTACGAGAAGTCAACAGACAGTAAAATCTGCAAGCAAATGTAGTTGTTGCTCAGGTGATTGTTCTAATTTGTTACAGTGTACACTAAGAACCTAACCTTAGATGGACGTCACAAGCATGTCCGAAAAGACCGATTGGGCATTAATTGCCTCAGAAGTAACCATTATGCTAGAAAATGTAGAAAACCAAATGCATGTACAGTTGCAAATTGTAAAGTTAAACATCATGTTTTACTTCATGGTTGGGTCAAAAACGATTCTAGCCACAAAGATACCAACGCGTCAGTCCATTGCGCATCAACCAAAGGAACAGATATAAAGAATTGCCTAGGTATCATACCTGTAATCGTCACCGCAGAGAACGGTGTTAAATGCCACACGTATGCTCTACTGGATGACGGAGCGGACAAGACGCTGTGCACGGAACGACTGTTACGCCGTTTGAATGTCGATGGGAATCCAGTTGCGTTCATTTTGTCGACTACCTATGCAACCAGAAGTAAACGCCAAGGCCATGAAGTGAACTTACACGTACAATCGGTTACTGGCAATTCGTATGTGGACCGTCGTAATGTTTAGTCGGTTAACATGTTGCCAATATCTACCCAGACAGGTGCTATGAAAGCTGATATTCAACGTTCTGCACATCTTTCCGACCTGCAACTCCCGAAAATGCATGCCGATGAGGTGACATTACTGATAGGCACGGATACTCCAGACGCTCACATTCCGCTTGATGTGCGTTTCGGAAACAGTAAAGAGCCGTACGCTATTCGCACGAAACTTGGATGGGTGATACGCGGTCCGGTGTATAGTAAAGATGTCACATATGACGTTTGCGTTAACTTTCAATGTTTAAGCGACGCAGAACAACAGCAACCGTCTGAAAGGATGAGGTGTCATGTCGACTCCAATTCAAAGCCTGTGGATCTCCTGCCTCAATGCACAGCCACAAGAGACATCAGTTTAGGAGACGTAGTATTAGTTGTCGATCCCAACAAACCCAAACGACAATGGCCACTCGGCCGAGTTGTTCGAGTTCACGATGGTCGAGGCGAACACGTGCGTAGCTGTGTGGTTAGAAGTTAAAATAAGGAACTGACAAAATTTGTAAATTATGTATGCTTGAATACTAGTTCTATTTAGATTTAATTAATGTTGAACCTAGATCAATGAATATATCTGCAGTATGTTTAGTTTGGGAAATATTGTTATGTGTGCATAAATGGTCATTTCTGTATGTTTGGTAAACAAGATTTGTAGTTAATGTATACATTATCTGTTTACAATGTACTCTTGTTCAGGAAGTTACATTGTTTCATATCTGTATTATAAGGCTGAGTTAGGTGTTTTGCTAATTACATAGGTTAAAAAAAAGAAGAAGTATCAGTACTTAATATGCTATTTTAATATGGTACATATATGCATGTATATTTTTTATTTGCATCAACTGTTGTTGTATAAAATGTAAACATTACATGGCGGGGAGTGTAAAAATCGTTGGTATGATTTTTAATGATTGATTTTGTATAAATGTTATATTGTTTAAAGGCGCGTCATTGTATTTAAGCGCAACGTCGCACGTGCGAGCATCATGTTTTTAACGTCATGTTATTTTAGTAAACTTTAAGATTCAAATTATTTGCGAGGTCAACAGCTATAAGGGGAAACATCATATTCGGTAATTAGTTATTTATTTATTACTATTTAAATTATTAGAAATGTACTAAAACTTGTGATTAAGATAATAATATAACTTTAAATATAATTAGTGATCTATATTTATACTATATTTTTTACATATACTATTGTTATCGTTATTATTGTTATATATTGTAGAGAATCGTCTTCGTCATCATTATCGTCATCGTTATCGTCATTATAACGGAATAAACACAACCAAAAATCAGACGCATTCTTGATTAATGCCCAGTCTTCGCAACAGTACTCGTATATAAGTTTATATTATGTCCAACATTCTGTACTCGTATAATACTGACATGAAACAATGTTCGCATGTTGTACAACATTCTGTACTCATATAGTAGTTTACATGTTGCAGTTTACATGATGTCCAACATGCTGTACTCCTATAGTAGTTTACATGATGTGCAACATTCTGTACTTGTATAGTAGTTAACATGTTGTACAACATTATGTACTCATATAGTAGTTTACATGATGTCCAACATTCCGTACTCGTATAACGGTTCATATGGTCTCCAACATTCTGTACTCGTATAACGGTTCGCATGATGTCCAACATTCTGTACTCGTATAACAGTTCACATGTTGTCCAACATTCTTTACTCATATAGAAGTTTACATGATGTCCAACATTCTGTACTCGTAAAGTAGTTTACATGATGTCCAACATTCTGTACTCATACAACGGTTCGCATGTTGTACAACATTCTGTACTCATATAGTAGTTTACATGTTGTATTTTACATGTTGTCCAACATTCTGTACTCTTATAACGGTTCGCATGTTGTCCAACATTCTGTACGCATATAGTAGTTTACATGTTGTAGTTAACATGTTGTCCAACATTCTGTACTCTTATAACGGTTCGCATGTTGTCCAACATTCTGTACGCATATAGTAGTTTACATGATGTCCAACATTCTGTACTTTATAACGGTTCGCATGTTGTCCAACATTCTAGAATCTTTGGATGGAATTCACCATGAAACAAAAATGAACAATATACACCTTTGTGAAAGAAAAGCGTGTTTCTTTTAGCTATGCAAAACAAGATCATTTTGTGCCCAACAAAGCAGGTAATATCAAATAATAAGGAATGATGGGACCTGGCGTCAAGCAATAGTACGAAACTATACGATATATTTACTTCATTAAAACATTATAAAACATAACAAATGTAAATGGAGAAAGTACAGAAACATTTTTTTTTTCTGGAGCAGCAATTTTCAAAAAATTCACGGATCATCGTTGAATAAGCAAGCAAATAATTGTATTAATAAGATAACAAACTAACAATATCAAGTAATTTTCACATTTTACTCCGATCAAAAGTAGACACAAATAAACAAAATATTAATAGTGATTTAAGCTCGTATAGTAGTTAACATAATGTCTCACTCTAAGCTGGTTTTTAAAAAATATATTTTTGCCAGACTGTATATTTCTTTTTTGGATTCGGTGTTTTTAAAAAAGATTTTGGAACTTAAACAGCGATGGCCTGTGACAATGAAAGAGTTTTAGAAAAAAATCATCAGTTCTCTATAATATGTAGAGGATAGTTGTTTGTTTTCGGTGTGATAACGCGTGATATCATCACCGAAAAGAGAGACAATTAATATTTTCACGAGCGCTTGCGCGAGTGAAAATATGTAAATTGTCTCCCTTTCCGGTGATGATATCCCGCGTTATCACACCGAAAAGAAACCAATTTTCTTTTTATTTTATGGTTTATTAACCTTTGTTTTACATTTTTGTTGGAAAAATCGCGGGAATCATAACGTCATAACGTCAAAATATTGACGCCATTTCACAGTTTTGAGCCCCGCCTCGATGATGGTCCGGTTCATTCACTGTATTAAATCGGGATCCAAAACAGTAGTCAGTCACTGTGAGTGATATAGGGATATATCTCACTGATATTTTTCCATATTTCACTACTTAGCATTGAATAAAATATATTTTCTATAATAGTTATGGCAATCTGACTAAAGTGCACGATCTTCCTACGCCTACGGGAAGCATAGCGTATTTCAGGATATGATTTTAATGAGATTACAGTAATGGGTACCTATCAATACTGTTGAAATTAGTCTCATAAATCTAAATACATGATGTTTGCGATGTTTCATATAAATAATAAACGTCTCGGTGTTTACGAGCTCATGTGTGTCTGATATCGAATATCATCAACGTACTTGGTATGTTACAATGCCTGGAAATCACGTGCAGTGAGCTCTACATGTACATATACGTGGTAGTTTGTAGTTTATTTTCATAAGTTCCATTAGGTCCAAAGACCCATGAGGACAACATATTTTCATAAAGCAAAATGGCAGGACAGAGTATAGAGCCGAAATAACTAAACAAATACATGTATAAAATTTTTGTTGCTTAAGGAGCATACAATCATATTTAACTGTAAAACCCATTGGAGATGGAGATGGCGCAATCATATTTAACTGTAAAACACGTTGGAGATTGAGATGGCGCAATCATATTTAACTGTAAAACACGTTGGAGATGGAGATGGCGCAATCATATTTAACTGTAAAACACGTTGGATATGGAGATGGCGCAATCATATTTAATTGTAAAACACGTTGGAGATGGAGATGGCGCAATCATATTTAACTAAACAGGATAAGAATAGAGATGTGTAACATATGAGGTGGAGATATAACTATAAAGAGACATATGTCATAGAAATATGCATACGCTTGCGAGCCTAACAATTTTTAAATACATACCAGTCACATGATTAAGACATGAACAAAAAATTAAGTTAAAATCTCAGTACATACATAGTTACAAAACGTATAACAACAGTCTGGTTAGTAAAATTAGTCATATAAGGACTGATTTCTTAACTCAAAGGAATAAAATATATAAGCCCCTAAATTTCTAAGCAACTTGTATGAATTTTTGCACATTTGGCCTGGTGCGAAAATATTTGGGTATATCTTTAGCACGTAAATCATTATATAAAACACATTCCATAATAGAGTGATATTCATCTTCTAACGTATTACATAAAAAAAACATGTTCTGCTTTCAACTGGTGTGGTTTCTGGTCTATTCCATCGGCCCGTTTCTATATGTAATCTATGAGATGAAACACGTAATTTTGTAATACACATTCGAAATTTTTTGCAGTAAACTAGACTCAGGTAGTCATGGTATTCAAAAGACTTGATGTTATTATAAAATAGGGCTCTACTAGACTCACTCAATCGACTAGTGTACAGTTTTGTACAAATGCATCTTTTAGACGTTGGTTAACGATTGATAAAAACACTTTAACATTTCCAACGCCTTGCATTATCCACACATCGTGAAAGCCTAAGGAACAGAGGAGCATTTTAGCTTGTGAGCACCAATTTTTCTTATTTGGGTTATTTTCAAAATTGTTTTTTAACATTGTGTAAACTTTTTTTAACAAATTGTTTTCATTACACTGTAATAGTTTTATCCAATATTTAAAAATGTTATAATGCCTCATAGTCTGCATAGAAAACCTACCCAGTTCACCATAAATAAAGTCATTTTGTGTACTCTTTTTAACGCAAAGAATACTTTTGCAAAATTGCAAATGAATACGTTCAACGCCTATGCCTTTATTAAAGCCCCAAATTTAGCAACCATAATTCAAGATAGGTACAAGAAGTTTTTCAAAAAAGTCTAGTATGTCGTTGATGGTTACTTCTGTAAATTTGTTTAAGGCCGAGTGTATAAGTATTTATTAATTTTATATATGGCTTTAAGGGCTTTTTCAGAAATAGTGTTTTGTGCTTCCGTGAATGAGCCACCAGTAGTAAAAACTATGCCTAAATATGTGAATTTGTTAACAATTTCTATCGGATAAGTTTTATATATGAATGTTAGATTCTGATGGCTTCTACCACCTTTACGAAAAATCATAACTTTTGTTTCGTCGTATTAACGAGGAGTTTCCATTGGTTACAATATTGTTCAAGTAAATTAAGACTGATTTGCAGTTCTTCACTACTATTAGGAAAACTTACAATATCATCAGCATAGAGAATTATAAACATTTTGAACATATTAACGTCAATACCCGATAGGCCACTGTGAACGTATATGTCCTCAAAGTCGTTTAAAAACATGGCAAACAAAAACTGGCATAAACATACGCCCTGTCGGACTCCGAGCAAACATTGAAAGCTATCACTTAAAATATTACAAAATTTAATACGTGATTTTGTTGAGACATACATAGAACGCATAATATTTAGTGTCTTACCTCTAATACCTAATTGTATAAGCTTTAGCCAAAGGTTATCACGTATTACATAATCAAAATACTTCGAAAAATCAATAAATGCACAGTATATATGTTTACCTGTATTCAATATATGAGATATAAGGCCATGCAATACAAATATATTGTCAATTGTGCCCATTTTGGGTCTAAATCCTGACTGCGCCTCAATGTATACATTATATTTTTCGGACCAATTCGAGAGACGTGAATTAAAAATTCGTGTAAATAATTTACCAAGTGTACTTAATAACGTTATACCCCTGTAACTGTTTACATCATGCACATTTCCTTTCTTATGTATGGGAACAACATATCCTTCTGACCATTCATTGGGAAATAGCCTATTTCAAAAATCTTATTAAACAATGATTCTATGAAAATAAGTAATTCGGCTTTACCATATATAAAACATTCATTTAAGTAATCATCTGGTCCACCGCATCTTTTAGTTTTCAAGTTACTAGTGCCTTTCAAAAATTTATGAGACGTAATACATACGTTTAGCTCATCAAAAATACATGTAAACTCGTCACGTTCATATCGATCAATACGGGCCGGCTAGCTCAGTTGGTAGAGCGCTGGAGTACAAATCCGTGGATCGCGGGTTCCATTCCCAGCCGGGCCACATAACTTGTGTGGGGATTGGTCATGAAATTATTTCTACGGCCATTCTCCCCCTACCTCTGATTCAAGTAGGGCTGTTGTCAGTTACTGGCATAAGTATGTGCACCAGCTTACCCAGGAAAAGCGTGAGTAGGTTAACTGACCGCCGTTATATGACTGAAATACTGCTGAATACAGCGAAAAATCCAAACAAACAATCAATAAAATGCAATACGTCTTCAACTGGCATATAGAATTTAGACGGTGGATTGTTCATTGCTTTGAAATACTTCTCAAGTCAGTCAAAGGCACTGTGGAAGATTTGACTTGGCACAACCCTTTAACATATCCCAGTGTAATTTGGCGATACGATATCGAGCATTCGTTAATTCAGCTGTTTTACTTTTATCATAGTCGTATCTAAATTTGCGTATACAGGTTTTATATTGGCTTCTTGAATTGACCATATTTATTATATTTACATCAGGTTTATTTGTGCGGTAAATATTAAGCATATGATAAAACGCGTCTCTTTTCATAAAACATATTCGTTAAACCATTTATTGTTTATAGTACAATTTTTATCTGACTGCGTGTTTGCAATATTTAAATTCCTCTTGAATAATGGTGACATAACGTTATCCATACAAGGCTTAAAATTATCAATGCATGTAGTTTTATCAGCTGGATCAACAACGTGCGATATTGTACTACAAATGTGTTCCAGTTGATTGCGTACACTAAATGACAAAAAAAGATGTTTTCCGACCATCCCACTTGTATACATAATTTTTACCAGTATAGATATCTTTTAAAACATTGTCACCCAAAATTGCTGATTGCCCGCAAATGTCAAGCCCAAAATTGATTACCGGTAAGCAGTGATGACTTAAAATATTTGGATCATCCACGTGAAAATAGTTAATAGTTTGTAACAATTTTGGTGAGCAAAAAACATAATCCACTAAGCTTGATGCCCTACTCCAAACAAATGTACATTTACCAATATATTTATCATCACCCGCTCGCCCGTTTACAATCCGTAATCCTGATAGTTTGCATAAATCCAATAATTGGTAACCATTGTTATTAATGCGGCCTTTATCTCGAGAATACCGTTTAATTTCTATATCAGCAATATAATCGTCGGGTAAAACATATAAATGTATATTATCTGTATCATCTACTACATAGTCTGGCGAATCGGATGTGCGTGAGTTAAAGTCACCAGCAAGCAAAAAAATACAATTGCTCTCACACTTTGCATCGATTTCTGTAATAAAAGTTGTCAGTCTATCAAACACATTATTATCAACCATTGTTTGGCGACTACTTTCATCAGGTATCACATAGCATAAACACACATATAAATCATTATCAATCATCATCAATCATCAAAGTTTCCTTCGAGATTTTTATACAAATAATATCATCATGGCTTTAAAAAACTAATGTATCATCGCAAACAAATGAATTTCGCAGATAAATGACAATTCCACGTGACGAGCGTTTACTAGCCTTCTTATTCTCTGTTCTGTTCAAAACATAATAGAGTTAGAATTTGACCATGTTTCTGTTAAAAGAACAATATCATTATTTTAAAAAACTGATTTTAGTTCTGACGAACAAAGTTCATTGGTTCTCCTGGTTATTAAACCCTGTACATTTAAAACAACACATCGAAGCGTTGCCTTCTCCACGTTTTCTTAATTTACAGTTCTATTTATAGCCGGCGGGGTAAACCAATTGTCTACTTTCCCGGTTTTCCCCGTCGCTGAGGATCTATTTATAACATCCGTGTTTTTTTCGAGCTGTACTCCGTGTATCACTGTTGTCTCGGCTCTATGGTTTCGATGAAAGCGAGCGTCGCTCTGTTCTAATCGAGGCACCTGAACATCGTGCGGCTGGTCTTCACGGGTTTTAAAATTACTAGTTATAGTGTTATTACACATAAAAGCTTGGTTAGGAACGTCACAATTTGGAGTGAACGTAAATGTCTGTTTGTCCGTTAGTAGATTTGGTGTTTTAAAAGTGGTGGGCAGTATTTGCAATATTTGTAATGTCAGTCTGGATCGGCTGTTCTGTGTTGCCAGAAGTCACATATGTCGTTGGTGTACCGTCGAACTGTGACGGAGCATGGACAGAAACCGTACTTTGTAGTACAGGAAGTTCTACTATGCGTGAAGGGGACGGATCTGAACGCGTGCTCGCCGGTACCGGAAGTTCTGTATGGTGTGTTAGGACGGGACAAATAGTTGGATTTTGCCTCTCAGACTGCTTGTTTGTACTGCTAAGGTCAAGGGCGGCGTCAGTTTGCACGGCTGAGGTTTCGCATGAGAATAGGTCGATGAACGAACACTGACCTCGCAATCCGTGTATCGCGTAGTTGAACATGGGACCACCAACCGTTGGTTCTCGTCATGGAACTGTGTCATTTGTGGTGTATACTGTGATACCCTGTTGTGTTGGTCAAGAAGCACTGGATCACCGCCCTGTACGTCCATACGTTCGTGAGGAGTTTGCTGTGGAGGTGTGCCTGGAGCAGTGTGTGGCTGGTAAGTTTCATTTCCAAGCATGCGATCAGATGAGTTTACATTACTTAATTGGTCGAAATTTGCCAGTCTGTTTTGACCCATAAGCCTGCCCCAATCCGGGAGTTCATCTCTGAGCAGTTTTCCATTGACCAGAAGTTTTGCAGGGTATACTATCTGGACTTTGGCACGTGGATTTTCTGCCTTTGTCTGTTTGTATAGTGGCCAAATACGTGATCGAGCGGTCTGGATTTCTTTTGGGAGATCTATGTCTATTGAGAACGGTGTACCACAAAGCGCCGTAGCCTACTCAGAATCAGTTCTACGTTCCGGAAATCACGGAGTTTGGCTATGATGGGCCTTTTCTGGTGTTGCTAGGTACGAATCTCTAGCTCCTAACCTGTGCGCTCGCTCTATAAACAACATACTAGGGTTAATGTCCAGTTTGTCATGCAGATAGTCAGTTAGGATGTTTGTACAGTTTTCATTGTAATTTTAAATAAATCCTCTGAATATGAGGTTATTTCTCCTGGATCGAGCTTCTATGTCTATGGACTTGTAGGCCAAAATCTTTAGAAAGTCCGACTGACTGTTTTTAACGTTTATCACCTGGCCCAGTTTCTCACTAACAGCACTCAGTTTGATTCAGCCCCATATATGTAATGGCTATGTCATCTACCCATAACTCGGAATGTAATGCATTATAAATTTATAATGTTTACAGTGTTATAGTTCGGACACATTAACTTTAGAAACGTGCGTAGCGAGTTGATATGTAAACATTCATAGAACACGGCTACGAAATATCTATCTGACTTTGACCACAGGTATACGTAAATGTTCGTTTTCTAAGACTAAATGCTATGGAGCAACTGATTGGTTCGACCTGTTTTTGATAACAATTAACAAAAAGTTGCATAATAACTGGCCGGAAAAAAAGCTCACAAAACACGTGGATTTCGGACATAATTGGTATGGTTCGCAAATAACGTAAAATCTCTGGACAAAACAACTGGGACAGTTTAGCACAGGGTTTAGTTTTGATACCGATTCACTTAGCACAACAAGTGCCCTGTGCCAATATTGAGCTACTTTTTATATGGGCAATATTGGCGGGGCCTGACCTGGGAAAGACCAATTCTGTGGTGGAAATTTCTCCCTATAGTCTATAGAGTAGCGACAGAAATATCGTCGCTACTTTCATGCGCTGAAATGGCATGGTTAGCATTAATATTTCTTAATAAAATTTACATACCTGCAAAGACAATTCATTCCTCAATAATGTTTCATAAATATTTGTACGATAACACTTCCATTTTGGATGCAACACCAATTTAAACCTACACACTGTTGCATTTTCAACACATCTCGCTGCCCTACACTGTGTAAACTTTAATCGATATTTTGCTACACTGAAACGATTGCGTCATTTCGATTGGTCATTCAATTCTATCATTCATCATCCGATTGGTTGAAGCATATTTGAAGGGTTAAACAAGGTAAGGTAAATATAGTGGACTGTACATGAATGTAGGTTTATACGAAAGTTTAAATCGGAATAAAACGCATTTCCTATGTAAATTTCGGCACATGTTAAGCAGTTTAGGTGTTGTTTAAGTAAAATACGCTGATATATAACTTTATTGTCGCAAATAATGGAAATTTAAGAACATTTAAACTTTTCGGTTTCCACCACATAAAAAATGGTCTTTCGGCGATGAGACGTTCAAGCGAATTTAGCCCTATATATAAAAAGTAACATTAAATTTGCTGCACGTCTCATGAATTAGACTACCGATTCACTACGAAACGAAACCATCATACAATACGAAAAGAAACTATTGCAATATGTAAATGCCAAAAAGACGAATACCTAATAAAGATTTTATCAAATGTTATAAACATCACATTCCTGCTAACGTTATAAAGCTCCCCAAGAATTTTAGTGGAATTGCTATTTGTCTTTAAACAACATCCGCAGTGTGAAGTCAAATCAATAATGCTGGCCATTGCATTAAATATTCATTGCTGTGTAATGCTATGTGAGATAGACCATCAGTGAACAGTGAGATAGACTATCAGTGAACATTACTGGCTCGTTCCGGTTTTTGACCCACTTTAGCGCAACACAATATTTATAAAAAGTGTTACAAACATACATTTGGAGATGGCATCTCGTGGATTACTAAAATCGTTTGGGAAAATTAACAAACGACACAAGACATGTGAGTATTTGTTTGTTGTATGCTTGTATTAGATCAAATTTAGCATTTTAGTTTTCGTTCCTTGCAGGTCTGGTATTGGTATCTGGTACACAAGCATTTCCAGTTTCAGAAGTTTGGTTTAAACCTCCACTTATCAGCAGATGTGTGTATACATGAAGCGTAATATATACCGGACAGTCAGTAATTTCGGATGTTGGTTAAACTATATATATGACTATGAAAATAAATCACTGTGTATGAAATGTAAAGGTCGACACATCCTGTTTCTTGTTTTATCTTACTAAGTTACATTTCCTTCGGACAGTTTTCAGGTTACTGTCTTGAGTAAGATCAAAATGGCAAGCACATTATACAAGGAGCAAAGTAGGAGAAACGTAACATTATATATGATGAATTTGATATTTGACAGAAACGACTGCATCAGTCTTATCCACGGGTAACTGTAACAATCTTTATTTACCTTACTGTTCATAAACATATACACTCTCTGATTAGTGTCTATACATATGTCACCTAAATAAACATTATTACAGGTACCTGTGCGTCGATCTATTAAATTATCGGTTTAATGCAGTTAGGCCTGATAAATAAATGCATGTACATGATACATATAAAACGCTACCAGTATGCATGTAAAATAAGTTTAATTCTCTTCATGTCCACATTGATTTTACAATACCTGCTTTTTAAAATGTTGTAAAATAAGTTTTAAAATGCTACAACTTGAAATAAGATTATTTCTCGTTATGTCCACATTGATTTATAATACCTGTTGTTTGAAATGCTATAAAATAAGTTTTTTTTCACCATTTGTCCACATGGATTTATAATACCTACATGTTTCTTAAAATGCCACAAAATATGTTTAATTCTCGTTAAGTCCACATTGATTTATAATACTTGCTTTTTGAAATGCCACGAAATGTAAACTACTGTAATAAAATGTTATAAATAAGTATTTCAGTGTTATGTACATGTATTCACGTACATTAGTTTTCACCCGTCTCGACACCCGGGCTTTCAGGTGTGGGCTGCATATCGACCGCGCCGGCCAGGTTTGTCCAGATGGCACCCGAGCCCACGTCACCAAAGATCGTGACGGAAATACCAGGGCCCAGGTCCAGACAGCTCATCAAGGAGCTTAGTAAAATACAGGTCGAGAAGTGTGAAAATGTACTTTAAAAAATAGTTATTTTTGGTCAGGACATTGTAGGCCCAAAAAAAATAAGTTCCGTTTCTTGTCTCCTGCCCCCCAAAAATAAGGGTCGGTAGGTATGGATTTTTTTTTTATATGATGGGAGAATGATGTGTGTGTTCCATATATGTTTATATTCAGATAAGTATCGTATATTATGGTACTTCATGTATTAGGTGCACATTTTTACCCAAACATTCAGCTATGAAAAATCTGCGCGCGTTGTACACGGTAACAGTCTTTTTCAGTCATGTTTTTTTTTTTGAAAATTTTAGTGATATTATATTTTATATTTAATTTATAATTTTTTTATTAACGAAAGATTGCATCCTGATTACCCTGCTATCATATTTCTAATTTGAACAAACAATAAAATCCGTTAAAAACACAGTAATTGATAATAACACCTGTAACAACTGAGAAGAGTGCAAGCATAACGTCATCAATTAGCCAGGTCTTTAAAATCTGCCAGCCGTTAGCAACAACCATAGCAACGTTTGACTTCTAAAAGTCTTTGATGTGGCTGCTGAGCTGGGGCCATTGTATAGCAGTTTGTAGCACTAAGCGTGTAACACGATTAACACGTGGACAGTGAAAAAAGCATCAATCAGTACTAATGTACCTGAACAATGCAAGCAGTGTTGATAGAGCATTAATGATGTAGCGTTCAAGAGGAAATGTCAAGGGTGTGGAAAAAAATGGACGGTTGTTTTGTTGCATCGGATAAATTGTAGATTTAAATGGGAGTGACGAAATACAGAGTACCACTAGCACCCTCGGAGATCTATTCACTGGCCTGAGCATTTGTACTTGGGGAGTGGCACAAGCTGACACACAGTGCATCTGCGTATAGCCATACATTTGATAGATCCTCCAAGGTTCTCAGGCGCCCAGATGTTTATTCCACCAGTATTGTATCGGATAGGTGCATAACACGCCTGATAATGGGTGCAACACGCTTGCCGGGTAATTTTGGCAAGTATTTTGGGGGACTTGATCCCAATTGCACCCAGTGCGGGAAACCCTTCACTGCTGGTCATCTGCTGCTGGAATGTCCCCAGTTTGACAGTCCAACAGCAACTTTTAAACAGCCTTTTACTGAAAATGCTGTTCCTTTTTACTTAAACACTATTTTGAACCCTGGTGGGCCAAACAGGTGTCTCTATTATAGAGCCCTTGCCACCTATCTCTTGGACTGTCAGATCACTGACAAAATTTAATTCTCTATGGGCAGGCTGTTGTGTTACCCCAATTTGTACTTTTTTTGTATATATATTGAAATTTAATTAACATTTTGGCAGTATTTTGCCCTATTTATTCCATCTGCACGTTTATTCAACATGCAATTAGTTAAACTGGGTAAATAACATTTTAACCCTAAAATACCTTTTTTCCCTGAAATTAGGGATAATATTCAGTTTACAACTACATTTGTAAATTTGCAGTTAAAGGGAAATAACCCTAACATGTTTAATTTGCCTGCTTTTACTTAATACAACTCTTTTAAAGTAAAAGGGAGACCACTCCTGCCCTTGTACATTTTGTATGCATGTCAGTATTCCATTTTATCCCTTATGGTCACAATATACTAAAAGATTTCCTTAACAAATTCAATGTAAAAGCAATAAATTCAACAAAAAATAAACTCAACATTTTGCGCGTAGAGACCCTCATAACCATACCTTTTCTTAAAGAGCATTCCGAGCCGAATTGATTTAGACAATAAAAAAGATAGGTCATGTGATATGTAAGAAAGAACTCGACGCGAATCAAAGTTCACTGTTTTACGGCCATCTTTTTACCGGCTACTCTCCAGTTGAAGGTATACTGCCAACTGTCAAAGTCTCGTCATGTAGTCTCCAACCTTCAAGCGAAACAGTGAATTTTTAGTACACAACAATGTTTTTCCTACCACACGTACAAAGAAATATTCAAAAATAAAGTCATGGCAAGTGACTATACAGAAAATTGTGTCTTCAAATAAATGGTGTTGATTTATTTAGAGAGTATAGCATTGCACACCTGAAATATTTAGTATACTGTAACCTATAAGAGAAATTTGTTCTCATTAAAATTAGTTTTTCTTGCATATAATTATCTTCCCATGCATATTGCACCAATATATTAAGTTTGGCTCGTATATCTGTCCATTTGGCCATTTTATTTCATATTTTCAAACACAGGTGATTTTGGTCGGAAGCCGGTGATTTCAAGCGTCTTGAAGCTTAAATGTCCCTCTAACAATTAAAGCTGATATTTGCAATATTTGTGACAAAATACCCAAACAAACCAAACAAACATGTATGGGGGGCTTATGTGGGGTGAGGAGAGAATGACTTTGTTAGATATTTTTACTCTAAGCCATTTTGATAATGTATTTTTTGTGTATTTTTAAAAAAAAATCACCCCAAAAATGTAAATTTAATAGAAAAAAAATTCCAATTTCATCCAAGACAATTGACAAATTAGTCAAAATTGGAGATCAAAGATACTTTGAAGTGTAGAAATCAATCAGCTTCCAGTAATTGCTTGTTTCAAACCAATAAAGTGTAAAATCTTTAAAGCACCTTGTTTGTCGCAGCCTCTTTAATTACAGGCCACCAATTATATATTCTAGTATATAATGTCATGAGTGCCTTTAAACTGCAGCAGGTGGTCAATTTGCATTGCCTGCTCACATTTAGAGGTTTAAGGGAATACAAAATTGCATATTTTGGGCACAAAATAAGTACTTTTACTTTTTTTAAGGTGGCAATCTGGTCAAAATGGGGTTCATAACCAAGCAAAAGAAAAAGTTGCTCAATGTTGGTTTTAAACGAGGTGGGACTAGTCCGGTGAAGGGGAAAAAACATAATTATGAAAGAAGGTCAAATTCCAACACAACCTATGTAAGGTTAGAAAGGTCATCCTTTGAAGCACGGGTAGCATACAATGACAAGGTTCTTACTTTTCGGGATGTAGACGGCTCTCAAACCCCAGCTAAGCCCTTGCGTCCGAGAGCGAACAAGATTCGCTATGTAGACCTGTTACGGGTTCCTGCTCCATCAAAAGTCCATCCCGACTTACTTACGAACAAGGTCTATGTCCCCGCCCTACTCCAGTCTATGATGTCCTCTGAAAATAGAAAGCATAGGTTAAGAAGTGATAAATGTAGGGGCGACTTGGTAATTGACGGCAGTGCTTCCATAAAGTGGGGCTTAGGCTGGGAGGAAAGGTTAAAATGTACAAGATGCAGATATGTAGGCAAGCATTATAAGCTTTACAATGAGGTTCCATCAAGTACCAGGGGCAGAAAGGCAGCTCAGATCAATGTAGGCTTCCAAATAGGTGTTGCAAGTACTTCTATTGGGAACACAGGTTCCCGCAGAATTCTCAACACAACCAATATCATTGCTCCCTCTCCACTTGCTATGCAAAAACAAGCAAATAAGGTCAATACTGCCCTTAAATCCCTAAATGAGAGAAGCATGTACCAGATTAGAGAAAACTTAGTTGCTGAAAATGCCAAAATTGGTCAAAAAGATCCCTATTTTTAACTCTGACGCGACACCCTTTCAAGCCGGAACTATTGCCATAAGCACTATGTGTGAAAACAATACCAGAAACAAGCAAATTGTAGGGGTACAAGTAGCAAATAAACTATGCAGGACTGCATCAATGCTTAGGAATAAGGGTAAACCTGTTCAGTGCCCCAATCATAGGGGGCATTGTTCTGCAAATGTTTCACAGAGGGAACCAATAGGTGATGAAGGCAAATGGAATAGGTTGTTAGGTGACCAGATCTCTAAGGACATCAAAATAGCAAATTTCACTTGTGATGGGGACAGTAGGGCATTCCAAGGTGTTCGTAACTCTCACGGTCACAATGTGGGTCATCTTAAGGATCTGAGGCACCTAGGCAACTCGCTGAAGCGCGAGCTCAACAAAGCGCCTTTCTCAAAGGGCATGCTCAAGGGTCATTCCAAGTCTAATATCAGGAGTCGGTTCGCTCTCTCGGTCAAAGCTAGGTGTATGGCTGAGCTTAAAGCTGCCCACAATAAACACCAGGGTGACATCAAGGTTCTAAAGAAGGTCATGGTTGATGTAATCGCAACCATTGTTCTATGCTTCAGTGGTTACTGCGGTACTCATTGTGCAAAGTACAGTTATGTCTGTGCTGGTACAAATAGGCAAGCTAAGAATTTCATGCCAGACAATGTCAAGGTTAAAATGGTTGACAGTGACCAACAAGTCCTTAAAAAATGCATTGAAATGGTTTTAGGTCCAGCTGCTCTTGACGCTACCAAACTTTTAACCACAACCCAAAAAAGTGAAGCAGTAAACAGGTCGTACCAAGCTGTCAATCCTAAAACTGTGACTTTCTCACGCAACTGTGTAGGTCGAATTCACGGGCAGGTTCACAAATTAAACAATGGCTATGCTGACTCTGTAATTGCAAAAACCACTGAACTAAATGCTAACCTTACCCAGGGGTCAAAGATTATTAAGCAGATAGCATATGAGGACCGCAACGACCTTAACCGAAAGCAAACATCCGCTACCAACAAAGCACGAGCATAACGTGCCAGGACGCGGAATTATCGATACAAACTGCATGAGGAATTACACTACGGCAAGGGCATGAGTGACCCCAAACCTGATTATGACAGTCTTCCACACCTTAAGCATCATAAATATGCTTAGTTGATTGTGTACCTGATAATAAATTGTTATTATTACCTGTTTTGGCATAAGAGACCTCTAACAAGTGGCCCTCGCATCAGCATCAGGCGTTCCTCTACCTGAAAAAGGCAAAAATACCCAATAGAAATAGATATAAAATGAAAAAAAACATGCATTTATGTATTTTAAGTGTATTTCTATGAATAAAAGGAAGTGATAAAGCTTGTTGTATTCATGTTTTTACCAAATATGCAGGCTGGCTCAGTTCCATGCCCGCTGCACTGTCCGAACTGTAAACATGTCCGCCGTTCCATGTTGGTGGAATGGGGCTCTATGTTTAAATGTTCAGGCTTAACACACAAGCTATTGTTGCAAAAGTGGCTCACAGAGTCCCTGGCGTTCAATTCTGACTTCATGTAGCACATTAACGCTACACGGTGAACCAAGTATGTCTCTGATTTTATGTCCGAAGGCAATTTAGCCCTCATTCGGCCATAATAGGGTAAGGAACTATTTGAAATACAACCATTCCAGATCAAACAATCTGAATTGATGCATTTAATGCACTTATTTTCTACTCTTTTGCTCAGAAATGACCAAAAATCTGCTTTCTCATCCATATTTTGCACTTGCAGACGATATTTTATTTTAACCCAAAGTCAGTTTAGGTCACAATATACTAAAAGATTTCCTTAACAAATTCAATGTAAAAGCAATAAATTCAACAAAAAATAAACTCAACATTTTGCGCGTAGAGACCCTCATAACCATACCTTTTCTTAAAGAGCATTCCGAGCCGAATTGATTTAGACAATAAAAAAGATAGGTCATGTGATATGTAAGAAAGAACTCGACGCGAATCAAAGTTCACTGTTTTACGGCCATCTTTTTACCGGCTACTCTCCAGTTGAAGGTATACTGCCAACTGTCAAAGTCTCGTCATGTAGTCTCCAACCTTCAAGCGAAACAGTGAATTTTTAGTACACAACAATGTTTTTCCTACCACACGTACAAAGAAATATTCAAAAATAAAGTCATGGCAAGTGACTATACAGAAAATTGTGTCTTCAAATAAATGGTGTTGATTTATTTAGAGAGTATAGCATTGCACACCTGAAATATTTAGTATACTGTAACCTTATACCATCCAAGGGAGACTAGTACAGCAAACACTCCATGTCCCCTGTCAAGGACACACATACTGCCCATAGTCTGCACCCACTGAGCCGCGATGGTTGGGGGGGGGGGATGCCATCACTCCTATGTATTGCTCCTCTCTTTTAATCCATGCGGTGAAATGCCCCGGCCTTTCCTACCAAAGCCAACATGGTTGACTTTGGTTACTTTATTTTAAGAACATTTTTTTCCAACAAACACATTAGTGTACTTATACAGCTATCAGAGTTTTAATTAAACCCGGTCTTAAAGCAGTTTTTAAAGTATATGAAAGGACGGGCCAATTCACTGTTTTAACTATAATATAATCTGTTTGTGAGCAGAACAGTTTTAAATGTACAAATCTTGTTTCTTAATAGCTACATACATATATTGTGGATTTGACACAATATTTTATTCTTAATTACTAATGTGCCTTTATTATAGTGCACTCAATTAGTGTGGACCTTATCCCATAGAACCACTACTACACCCAGACCTGGTTCTTTATTTTATTTCAGTTTATACTGTATTAATTATGTTGTTGTTTTCCATTCTCCCTTTTATCTCAATGGCATCCCCTCAAAACCCTGGTCCCTACAGCCGCCGTGCCAGCTTGCGTCCCTCCACACTCTTCAGATCCGCCTACCATCCTATATTCTTATCCGCCATTTAAGTTGTTTTACCCCACCCGGTGGCTATTAGCCGCTAAGTACATCTTTTATTATGTCAGTATAAATACTTTGTACATATTTATGGTGTAAATATGTTGTTTTGTTATTTTTAACAGTTTCATACCTTTTATTGTGGCTCTAAAAAGGTGTCCGTAGCGCATAATACCTTTTACTGCTGTTATTTTTAACAGCCACCGAGGTGGGCAACCAGATATCTTAAAAATCACATTGGATATTGTTAGTAAAAGCTGCCTAGAACTTTCTTTTATGCATATTTCAACCGACAGAGTCTCAAGTTGGAGCATTGAAGGCTATATTCCCTGTCGGCATGTGTGAACAAATGTCAAAATCTTTTAATTTTCTCCTCTATTATTGCACAACACCAATATTGTGCAGTACAAATACAAATATTAGTATTATTCATGTTGTATATATTGTGACATATCTAAGTTCTAACTATTATTTGCTTTTTTAAACAGAGAATTATAAATTCTCTACTCATGACATTCATATAGTCTTTACATGCACCATTTCAATAAAACCTACATCTACATCATGTAATATTGACATTTGTTTCTTAGTGTACTGTAGCCTATCTCATAGGCATAAGATTACTTCTATAAGTTCCATATACACTGCATGGAACAAAATTCAAAGACATATTCTTTCTGGACATTGTTCTCCGCATAGGTATCAGAACCTTATTTTTGTATATAAAACACTATACATTTATGTTATTAAATACCACTTTGACCCAGTGGTTAAATTTTTTTAGCACACCTTTTTAGATAATTAAAATAGCCTTATAACAATATTTAAGGCATTGTTCCAGATACCTATGTCTAAAGACTCCAATAAACTATGAATGTTCAATAGATTCATAGGGTTTAATAACTTGGTGAAGAACCCTGCATACACTACCCTTATGCAGGCCACTTATTAAGTTATTTATTTCTCTAGGCAGCAAACAATAATTATAAATAATAGAAATACTTTAAAAATTTAATATTTCCATGTAAAAGTGTATTTTCTTATGAATTTTTGGTGAACCCCACCCATTTCTATAGTAAACAACACATTATACATGTGCTGTGACCTTTGTTTCTGATTGGTCAACCCGTCACTTGAAGTAGGTCAATCAGTTTTTGGTAAATTTGTCGTATTTTTCGACTTTAAACTGCTATTTCCACCGTTTAGCATATTGCACCGCTAGAACTCGCCACCGTGCGAAGTGTAGCCATCAATACTCTGCCTCTTACCAGGGATGCCCCGCCTATAAAAGAGCTGCGCAGGTAGCTTCTCATTCTGTGGGTGATAAGGAGAAAGCATCCTCCCCCCGCAGCCCCCCTGTAGCGAGACCTATAAGTGCTAATTGTTTAAATACAGATAAGGTTGCTGCTCGGAGTGATAAACCCCCCCCCAGTCTCCCCCATCCAAAGAGACTGTATTACTCCCCCAGGGCACTCTACTAGTGGTCTCAGGGAGTCCTCCGCCCTGTCCTATCCTACGGAGAGCTGTTCGACCATTTCGGGCAACTCCGTATTTAATGTTACAGGGCACGACTCCCTGGTGTCAGTGCACAGCAGCATTTACTTGCAGCTGTCTATCTCTGATGTGTGTGGGATTGAGGAGGAGCCCATGGTTAGTGCCCCCCTAACCGCCCCCGTATGGTCGACACCCAGACCTCCCCCATGAATTCCCCTGCTCCAAACGACAGTATTAGTAACTCTATTACAGGGGGTTCATTTATAAGTATCAAAAACCGTACAGGTAAAGGTAAAAAATATCGCCCCATCCATGTCAGTGAGCTCATTGACTTGGTAACTGAGATAGTTAAGGACCAGCAACAGCAACGGTCCACTGGGTGTCAAGTCAAGTCCTATATATGTAATAAAATAGACTCAAGGTTCCTTAGGAGCCAAGAGTCTATACCCAAAGTCAAACGCAAAGATAAAAATACCTCCTCCCACTCAAAGAAAGCCATACAGGTGACAGAGCCGATCCCAAGCCCGCATGCAACGGAGAACCCTCTGGGTCGCCCAAAGAGCCGGCACACTCTGCCACGAAACCTCCCATTCCCTCCTCACGCCAATGCAGAACACCTGCCAAATTAAAATCAGCCCGTTTGGGACGGAAAACTATGTTGAAGTCCCCTTCGGCTACAGTCAACAACATTAGACACAAGTTAATTGAGGGCCACTATGGACAGTAGGTTTAATATTTTCTTATTTAATATAGGTGGTTTGTCTACAGTTAAACACTGAAGTTAAACATTTTCTAGACATAAACCCATCCATACAAGTCTTACTTTTACAAGAAACTAAGTTTAAAGGCAGTGAGTATAAAACTATTCCTGGCTTTAATATTGAGTATAAAAACCACTGCAACTTGAACCATAACTCTGCAGGTGGGTTAGCCTTTTACATTAAAAATAACATCAACTAAGAGGTATTGAGTGTGAATGACTCTTCAAAAGCTGATGGTAGTGCTGTTATTGAAGTGTTGGCAATTAAGGTTATCATAAATAAGAACCGACCTCTTATCCTGGTTAACATATAATCAAGAGGATGTGATCTTGAGTCTTTAAATAAAATTAGCACACAATTACGGACCATTACGGACCCCATGATGTCATCTATACGGGGGGGGACTTTAATGCACATCACCCCGCTTGGGGTTCCCCTAAATCTGATGCGGGAGGTAAAGCAGTCACAGCCTGGTTGGAAGAGCAAGACCTCATTTTGCTCAATGACGGTTCGCCAACCAGGCTTGACTACACAGGAGCTATGACTCATAGACCTCACCGTAGTCAGCCCTGAGATTTCTAGCACTTCTGCCTGGGAACCGTTACCTGATCTGACCACTTCCCTCAAATAGTCACCCTGTGTAACTATACTAAACAGGGAACTGATACCCAGGGTTCAGGGGAACCTAGATTTATATTTAATAAGGCTAACTGGGATCAGTTTAGGGACCTCTGTGCAGATCTATCCCTGGCAGACATTCACACTCAAGATCCTCTTCTATTTTGCAAAAATCTTACCAACAAACTGCTGTCCATAGCTGAATGCAGCATACCGGTCTCTTCTGGCCAGAATAAACACAATAATTCAGTACCATGGTGGAGCGATAAATGCGCCAAGGCTGTACAGGACAGAAAAAAAGCCCTAAAAATCTTTAAAAATAACCCCGTGGAGCATAATCTTAAAAACTATAGGTCTCTAGAAAACACTGCAATGCGGGTCATTTTGGAAGCTAAAAAGCAAAATTGGAAAGAATTGGAAAGAATTCTGTGAATCCATTGATACTAAACACTCTACTTCAAAGCAGTTTTGGCAAAAAATTCACAGAATTAAAGGAATTCCGTACTGTCCTGTGCCTCTACTTAAATTTAAAGGCGAAATTGCCTGTACCCCAAGAGACAAGGCTCAATTTTTGGTTCAACATTTCAAATCTTTATCTAGTGATTCAAACCTGCCTTCTGAAACTTTGGACCATCAAAAACTGTTTCAATCACATAATAAACACATTTTAACTGAGCCTGGGGATAATAACTGCCCATTAAACCAACCATTTTCTCTTTCGGAATTAAAAGCAGCCATTGGTGACAGGAATGACTCTGCCGCGGGACCTGATAGACTTTCTTATCTGATGTTCAAGAACATGTCAGATCACATTTTATATTTCTGGCTTGAATTGTACAACAGGGTGTACACGACGGGTCTTATACCACCCGAGTGGAAGCAGGCTACAGTGATACCGGTACCAAAACCTGGAAAAGATAAATCAGATCCAAAATCTTATAGGCAAATAAGTCTCACTTCTCACGCTGGTAAATTATTAGAAATCATTATCAAAAATAGACTTGAGCACTTATTGGAAACAAAAAATATTTTGAACCCCTTCCAGTCTGGCTTTAGGAAAGGGCGTTCTACACAAGACCAGCTAGCTAGACTACAACATGACATTATTTTGGCTAAAAATTGAGGGCAGTCAGTACTTGCAATCTTTTTGGACCTTCAAGCTGCCTTCGACTTAACTTGGACTTTCGGCGCTAGCTGATTACGGTATCACCGGACACTGCTTCCACTATGTAAGGGCTTTCCTTGAGTGTCGTAAAATCAAGGTCAGAGTCGATGGTGTGAGTTCAGACGAAGCAATAACTGAAAGAGGCACCCCTCAGGGGTCTGTCATCTCTCCCCTGCTGTTCTCCATCATTGTCAATGACCTGCCTGAAACCGGTAAATCATCAGGCATGGTTATCTCCCAATTTGCAGATGACTCCGGCACCTGGTTAATGGGGTCCAAGCTGTCAACCCTGCAAAAAACGGCCGAAGCAGGGCTGGACTCTATCTAGAAATGGGCCATTGAATGGGGATTCAAAATTTCACCCACAAAAACAGTAGGAATCCTGTTTGGCAATCAAAAACAGCACTCTTTGGACTTAACTTTAGGCGGCACCAAAATCATTTTTGAAAAAGTGGTGAAATTTCTAGGTATGTACCTAGATAAACAGTTATCATTTATTCACCACTTCAAATATTTGGCAGAAAGGTGCGAAATGGACTTAAATTTAATGAGGATGTTGAGAGGCACAGGTTTCGGGTCAGATAAAAATAGCCTCCTTCTCCTCTACACGTCCCTTATTCGTCCAAAGATAGATTATGGGGCCCAAATCTAATCATATGCTACGCCAAACGCCCTCAAAATGGTAGATACCATACAAAACAAGGCCCTCAGGATAGTCCTACAGGCACTGCCGTGTACAACGGGTTGTACATTAGAGGAGGAGGCCGGAGTGCTGCCCCTCACCCTGCGCCGAAAACAACAAACCCTCCAATATTGGGCCAGGGCCCAGTCCAGACACGGCTCAAACCCCGTTAACAAGCTATTTGGGACAGGCACCTTCATCAGGGGCCGGGAGCTTAAAAAGAAGCATGTTGCCTTCCCATTTGGGGCCAGCACCCAGACCCTGGTGGAGGAGGCCGGTCTCAAGGGGGTTGCTGTGGCAGACCAGAATCCCCCCGTAACCCCCCCCCTGGCTGCTTCACTCACCGGATGTCGACAACTATCTATCTACAATAGTAACGAAATCTGACTCTCCGCACCTCGTGAAGACAGAAGCTCTCAATTATATTAATATTTAGTATGCTGAGCATTTAAACATTTATACAGATGGCTCCAAATGCCCTGACTCTGTCTTGGTAGCCAATTCATGTGTAATCCCCTAAAAAAAATTTATAAGAACATTCAGACTCAGCAACAATGTTTCTATATATTCGGCGGAACTTTTGGCCATTAGCTTTGCAATGTGCTGGATATTAGTTAACAAGCTAACTAAAACTGCTATTTTCTCGGACTCTTTATCATCACTAGAGTCCATCAAAAATAGAAATAGCAGGTCTAGGCCTGATATTTTAAATGAAATTTTGGAACTGAATCAAAAGTGCCTAGACAAATCTTTACAGGTAACCTTAGTTTGGTGCCCAGCACATGTCGACATCCCGGGGAATGATCAGGCGGACAGGGAGGCTAAGAAGGGCCTCAAAAGGGAGTTGGTTAATATAGGGGTCCCACTAGCCCCAACAGAAATATACTCCCGGGCCAAGGCATATGTTATGCGGAAGTGGAATAAGATGCCACCCGCTAACACTCCATATAAAGCCCCTTTCACCATTGCCCAGAAAACCCTCAGTCGACCGCATCAATATTCTTCCAATATCATTATTGATAAATGCATTAGCCGACTGACGATGGGGACCAGTCTTTTGCCTGCTAGTGCGGGAAAGTATATTTTAAAGCTGGACCCTCTCTGTCCTCAATGTGGGATCCCCTTTACAGCCGACCACCTGCTGACACAGTGCCCCGAGTTCTCTACACAGAGAGAACAGCTTAAAACCACTTTCTCCAATCTAAACATTGATTTTACTCTTAATAGTATCTTAAATCCTACTGGAAAAAATTAATTACCAGTGTACAAATCTCTGGCAACATATATTGTGGACTGCCAGATTACAGATAAAATATAAATACAAATAGGGGTCCTGCAGCTTAATAAGAACACATTCTATATTAAAAACTTATATTCAATAGACATTTTCCCATATCTGGGGAGACTCAGGTGATTTAATAATTTATTTATATCACTGAATAGCTTTTTACTGTACAGTGCTTAAATTATTCCTTGTTTTGCAGTAATTACATTTATTTACTGTCTCCCAGTGTGTTATACACTAATTCTCCTTTTAGTACATTATAATCCCATATATATGGGAAATTGGTGATATTTAGCCTACTGAAGGGCAGATAATTCCTGCCTAACCAAAATCTTTATACATCCCTATATCTTCCTATCATGGGAGAGAACTCTTAAAAAATACTAATCTTTTATCCAGTACACTGGGACAATAATAAACAATGTTCTAATAGCTGCAGGAATCCCCCTATTCCATTTCCTTTTTCCCCCCTTTCCCACCGTGGTCTAACATGAGCCGTGCTGGGCCGGGCGCACAGGAAGATAGTAACACATGTCTTTATTTGAATACGATGTTATTATATATGTCTCTGTTGCTAACGGAGCCCTCCCTCAACCATGGCCAATCTGATTGACCAAGGATTCCTTATTTTAAGCCGTTTTTTTTTAAAGCAGTTTGCCCCGTTTACTATTGTCAAGTATTAATAAACCCCATTTTATTGCAGATTTTATATAAATTGGGGAGGACCCAGTTATCGATCTTTTAATGTGTACTATATATTGTTGTAACCCACATGGGTTGTAAGTTTCTTAATTGTTTGGCAAGTATTTTGACCATATTGTTAATAATGATCAAGTTTGCCATAAATTCTGTGTGATATTATCCTGTGATCCTTTGCAGTTATTCTTAAATGCAGTATTTTGCTTATTTTTTAATGAATAACTCTTTGATAGCAGGGATTACCCACATTTTAGCTTTTAATGTGTTAAACTACCTTTTTTAAGTGTCCCTATCTATGTAAATCATGTAAACCTGTGCGCCCCCCTGGTCCCAATATCTCAAAATACCATTCAAGCACTGCCGGCAAAAAATCCCCGCCCCCACCGGTGCTACCCCTTCTTTTAAAAATCACGAACGAGACAAAGTCTTCCTTTCATGTGCCCCCCAGGGTGATTCCCTTTTATCTGTATATAATTGTACAGTCTAGTCAGTTCTTTTTATTAGTTATATCTTGTTTTTTTCTGTGTTACTTTTAAAGGCCCTACAAAGTAAGCCGTTTGATAGTACTGGAAGGATGTAATATGTTTTATCCTTACTTTTACTGTATATTGGATTCTCATCCTTTTATGTTTGTTCTTGTTCTTAAATTGTCACCCTGGGGTAGGTTACATTCCACTACATAGCCCAACAAACTTGTGTAAATCTCAATGGACAGGGTCTCAGGTTGGAGCAATAAGTTATATCCCTGTCTACAAGAGCTCAGCATTTGTTAAAAGCATGTCATGCAAATGAACATCCATCATTAAAATAAATTTAACAATTATAAAGGAAAATATTACATACCAACAACATATACTTGCAGATGCAAGGTACCTTAGTAGTCTTATACTACTTAACTTCCTATTAATTAAATAGTTCATTTTCTACTGTATATTCAAGTACTACTACTTGACCTTTATAATGAACAAAGGTTAGAAAGCATATCTTAACCTATTTTCTCTATCTTCATATGTAAAGACATGCAAATTACATAGATATTGTAAAACAATGCTGAACCACTTAGTGATCTGGCAATAATTAACATTGTTTGTTGTCGTTATTGTAAATACTGTCCAGTGTGTATTTGCACATTGGTTTTTAAATTTAATACGACATATGGTATATGGTAATTATTACCCAAACTTACCCAGATCACTAAGTAAGCAAGACTCCAACAATTCCGTTGCAGCATTTGCTGCATAATGGGTCTAGAAAAATGGTGATTCACATAAAACAAGAACAGTGTGCTTTCATGTTTCATGTAAGTTATTGAACTCGATTTACAAGTGTTGCTATTTTTAAGCATAGATTTTTATTATTAGCACCGCACCCACCTGCAAAGTTTTTATATATGTAACTTTCTCGACATATTAAGGTAATTGTATTGCCAAATACAAGAAAAGTATTTATGTTAAGCAGTGTGCTCGGGCAATGGTTTTCAACCGAAGTCCCGAGGGTAAACAACTCCAATCGTTCGTTAGCATATTCCTAGTACCTTGAATCCTCGAAACTTAATTATTTTAGGTATTTACTACCTATACAAGGTGTTGGTTCACCAAAATATGCTATATTATAATATTTATTAAAGCCCAAAAAGTCACCGCATGAGCGGTTTTCGATTCTCAATGACTTTACGACATAAAGTTAACATCCTATCATTCTCCAAATCCATGTATGTTTTAATATGCTATAGTATGACCCCTGTGGCATATTATAATTACAATTCCAAGCAAAAAAGTTATCTAATAACTTTTATTTAAACACCAAAACTCATTAAAGTTTTGATAAACGTTAACACGCTAGCAATACCTTGAATGTGACGTCACACGCACACCCCCAATTTCGATTGGCCGACCGATTTTCCCTTGTCTCTCTAAATAGTCAATCCATTTTTGACGTTTTTTCGGCGTAGCTGTCTAAGATCACTTTTGACCCAGATTTTCTTGCGATAATTATGCAGTGGGAAAATTGAATGCCAATAGAATTGGGCAAATTTTCTAATTCTAGGAAATGCAAACTTGAAACAATGGTTTAACGTATACCAATAACTGTTGCATACTATTGGGGAATAAAAATTTAAATAATTGTTTACATAAGCGGTTAAAATGAAGTTATAAACATATCCTCGCGTATACTCTAGAACTGAGGCTAATTATGAATGTATTTTCTCATTGTATGCCATAAACAGAATGATATATTCATTCACATAACGAAATAACTATTTTGTTTAGCCGACATTTATATAAGCGTTGCGCTGTATAAATAGCAATTGTGCAATGTTCCCATGCATAAATCTCACTCACAGAGTTGCCGTTCCAAGTAGCCCATTGATTCTAGCGAGTTCATCGCATTCCACAAAATGTACTGGCATTCTAAAAATAGCGCGCGTAGCTAGCAACGGCTGTATAGCTGCGTTAATATACTCGTACATGCATAAATAAGTACATGCATAAATAATAGCGTTCAGAGAATCATAAACCTAAAAATTTCAATAAATGTGGAATGTATATTATAAACTTACTGTTAATTTGATTTAAAATTGTGGTTACGATTTATTAACGATTATTTATAATTGCATCTTTCTATCAACTTCTCCAGTAGATGTTATTTAATCTGTAAAAAGATGCTACATTTTCTATAGATAAAATGTTATGAAAGAAGATTCGGAATATGTCGAATTGTTATTCGCGTAGCATGAATACACAATTTGCAATACTAATTATACACAGGAACCCTTGATATATCATATTTCTACTGATATAATTTAAAATCGTCATAGTCTAATGAATTTTTATGTTTGCGTTATCAAAAATTAAGTCTTAACATTTCAAAAATCGCTGAATGTTCCCTGACTATTGCTTTTTATTGGGATACACAGGGTACATGCTTATTTGACTTCAAATCGTTATTATATTAGATAACTAACATGAATGGTATATTACCGGTACTATAAATAACTATTTAGACTCGTCTGATACATAATAATTTTAATTCATTCCCGAAATTATTTTCTTACATTGTTAATTTGTTAAATTGGCTTGACAAATTCAGATAACAATTATGTTAACCTAAATTATTTTGGTTATTCATATATCACTGGTGGAAACATGGAGTTGTATGATTGGTTTATTCACGGCATAGAGATTAATTATAATTCTATTTAATTTTTAAATTTATAAACTTATCTCAAATTAGCTTTTGGGTCCGAGAAGTTTTCTTATAGTGTCCGAAAAATCTGGGGTCCAATAAGTCCCCTAATATTGGTGGGAACCAAAAAATCTGGGATCTGAGAAGTCACGTAACCGATCATCTTGGCCGTCTGTTTAGGTAATCTTTAAATGACATCTCAATATTAATTTCAACGCCGATTGTCTTTTTTTTAAAGACATTTCTTGTTTGCACAGAAACTCGGCTGTTTTATTGCTACTTTGTATTCTTATAAACATACTTGTTCAACACATAATATTTAGTAATCATAATAAATAGTGAATATTTTACAAAGTAACACACAAAATAATGTCAACATATATCGTTGTGTCATAAATATAACACAGAGTATGGTGTGTTTTTCGGCGTAGCTGTCTAAGATCACTTTTGACCTAGATTTATTGCAATAATTATGCAGCGGGAAAATTGAATGCCAATAGAATTGGGCAAATTTTCTAATTTTAGGGAATGCAAACTTCAAACAATGGTTTAACGTATACCTATAACTGTTGCATACTGTTGGGGATTAAAAATTTACATAATTGTTTACATAAGCGGTTAAAATGAAGTTTTAAACATATCCTCCACATATAGTCTAGAACTGGGGCTAATTATGAACGTATTTTCTCATTGTATGCCATAAACAGAATGCTATATTTATACACGTAACGAAATAACTATCTTGTTTAGCCTACATTTTATATAAGCATTACGCTCTGTAAATAGCAATTGTGCAATGTTCCCATTCATAAATCTCACAGAGTTGCCGTTCCATGTAGCCCATTGATTCTAGCGAGTTCATCGCATTCCAGAAACAGTAGTGTCATTCTAAAAATAGCGCGCGTAGCTATAGCTGTGTTAATATACTCGTACATGCATCAATAATAGCGTTCAGAGAATCATAAACCTAAAAATTTCAATAAATGGGGAATTTATATTATAAACTTAATTTGATTTAAATTTGTGGTTACGATTTATGAACGATTATTTATAATTGCATCTTTCTATCAACTTCTCAAGTAGATGTTATTTAATCTGTAAAAATTGCTACATTTTCTATAGATAAAATGTTATGAAAGAAGAGTCGGAATACGTCGAATTGTTATTCGCGTAGCATGAATACACAATTTGCAATACTAATTATATACATGAACCCTTGATATATCATATTTCTACTGATATAATTTAAAAATCGTCATAGTCTAATGAATTTTATGTTTGCGTTATCAAAAATTAAGTCTTAACATTTCAAAAATCGCTGAATGTTCCCTGACTTTTGCTTTTTATTGCTTATTTGACTTCATATCGTTATTATATTAGATAACTAACATGAATGGTATATTATCGGTACTATAAATAACTATATAGAATCGTCTGATACATAATAATTTTAATTCATTCCCGAAATTATTTTCTTACATTGTTAATTTGTTAAATTGGCTAGACAAATTCAGATAACAATTATGTTAACCTAAATTATTTTGGTTATTCATATATCACTGTTTGAAACATGCAGTTGTATGATTGGTTTATTCACGTCATAGATATTAATTATAATTTTATTTAATTTTTAGAATTTTAAATTTATCTCAAATTAACTTTTGGGTCCGAGAAGTTTTCGTATAGTGTCCGAAAAATATGGGGTCCACTAAGTATCCATATATTGGTGGGGACCAAACAATCGGTGGTCTGAGAAGTCACGTAACCGATCATATTGGCCGTCTGTTTAGGTAATTTTTAAATGACATCTCAATATTAATTTCAACGCCGATTGTCTTTTTTTAAAGACATTTCTTGTTAACAATATTGTGTATTATATAAACTGTGATTTTTATCCCCACATAGATTTTTAAAATTATGGCACCGTATCCACTCTGCAATCTTTATATACGTTATGAATTCCCATAGTGGAATAGTTATAATAACTGTGATACTATGTTAAGCAGTGTGCTCGGGCAATGGTTTAAAACCGAAGTCCCGAGGGTAAACAACCTTACATCGTCGTCGACAGAGGGGGTAATCACATGTTAATCGAAATGGAATACAAATGGCGACGTTCTTGCAGAAACAGGTATTTTTTGCCTTTTTATACCCTTTAATAGTGTGCTTTAATATTTTAATGTCGTCCACTTTCTAGCCATATCAGTTAGAAAGTATTTAACGTTTGTTTTGTGTATGTCCTCGCCCTAGATCTTAACTTTACTCGGTGAACATTTTCTAAGCGGGGACTGTTTTTCTTGTAATTTGTGATCGTTACCGGGTTTCACGTACGAAATCCCTTTCTCAGCATGAAATTAGATACATTGCAAAAACAAAAATGTGTTCGGAACATTCTTTGAATGTTCATAAATGTGATTTGCTAGGGTCAGACATGTCCGAATCTTTTTTTCAAGTTACACGCAACACAAATGTTTTATAATCTAAACGGGTCCCACATCTGATATGATCTCAATGGGGTCCCGTTTTAAGTAAAAAAACAACAGAGAAACTCATTTAAAGCTTTTCTAATCTAAATTGAAACTTGAAATCATGCTCTGGGCGGGATATGTAATAACTAGGACGAGAACTGTCCAATTTAAACCAAATAAGAAAGTGCTCTTTTGTAACATGAAAGTCACCTTTGATATGTATGTCATTTCTTGTCATAATACCGCATATACATACTTTTAGAATTTAATTTGTTTAAAATTTTCCAGTGCTACATTGCATCACCAGACGATAAGCAGTACTACTGTACATAGTCCTGTGGTATGTAATTACTTGATTTTCTCCCATGTAGGTTCCATTATCACCCATCCTTTATCATGCTTCCTAGGATTAAATAAACAAACGTGTCAATGCTTTAAAATATTTTTTTATTTCTTAAGTAAATGTACACGTGTTTCTGTTTAAAAAGAATATAACATTAAACAAACAAGTATAGATTAAATCTAAACAAAGTTAAACTGCAGTTGCGACAGCAGGACAGAACTCCTATTAGCAAAATAATTAAATAATTAAGAAAAATAACGTGTTTAATATGAAAAGCCATATTATTTCAGAAGTGAAAAATGGCCTTTGTTAATATTTGTGTTTATAATTTTAATTTTAATTGCTTTAAATATGTGAATTAAATGCAATAAATGTGTATTTGATATTGCAGTGATTACACATAATAATGTGTCGATGGTATGATATTGCAGTGATTACACATAATAATGTGTCGATGGTATGATATTGCAGTGATTACACATAATAATGTGTCGATGGTATGATATTGCAGTGATTACACATAATAATGTGTCGATGGTATGATTTTGTATTCTCTAATAGTATTTAGACAGAATTAACTTAGTTTGTAAACATGTGTTCAAGAGAAAACATAACACAGTTTGTAATCATCTTATTCAGATTCTGGTGTGCTTCAATCACCCTGATGCAACATTGAGAACGACCTTACAAGATGCATTGTCTACTGCAAAGTTACATAGCCACAAACTGATCTCGTATTCAAGATGCTGCACAAATATAAGATGCCGGGTGTAAATAAAAGTTGTGAGACTAAAAATTTAAAAAGATGTGGTAAATCAATTGTCTAAAAAAAGTAATGGGACTAATTTAAGATTAAAAGTATTCACAATGCATTGTAAAGAATGATGTAAAACTGAATGACAGAGTGATTTAAAGTGATCTATTAATTAATATGGATAAGTTATAAATGTTGCCATGTACATGTATATTAGTCAGCTTTTATTTTACTTTGTCTAAGTGAAAACATTATTTATCGCTCATTACTTACGCCTAAGGTATTAATAAAAATATCCTCTATCTACATGTATTTGAAGTAAACACACATTTAGCTGTTTGTAAAAGGTATGGTTGCATATTGTGTTCAAGCAGTGTTGTATTTAAGCATTACTGTTGTCAACTTTGAATAGTTTCACTCTCATGGCATATACTAAATAAGCATTACATGTAGCATTATGTTTGATTGTTTTAATGTGTTTTTAAGTATGTTTACCGGTTATATATATGTATTTTATTCTGTGTATATTGGAATCACGGGTATATTGCCTTATTTCCGAATAAAGAATCTCTCTATGTCTTTTCAAGGTCAGCTACTTCTAAAACTATATCCATGTTGAAAAGGAATGAAATTTTTGCAACGGTTTTTGTTCGCTATTTTTCAACGTTGATGAAATGACCCGTACTCGTTACTGACTAGGGCCCGTATTCACAAAGCTCCTTAGGGAATCCTTCAGTAAATTCCTTAAATTCATAAAATTCCTTAAGTCTGGCCGTTTCATGTATAGGTCTTTTAACATTAAAATGTTGTACACTTGTAAATATTACTTATATGTTTATTATTGCAGCCTTCTTTATATATCAATCATTGGATTTCACATATAAAATTTGATCTGAAATTTTTACTTAAGTACAATCTTAAGTTAAGATTTCCGTACGGAGCTTTGTGAATACCAGCCCTCCCTACGGAGCTTTGTGAATACCAGCCCTCCCTACGGAGCTTTGTGAATACCAGCCCTCCATACGGAGCTTTGTGAATACCAGCCCTCCCTACGGAGCTTTGTGAATACCAGCCCTCCCTACGGAGCTTTGTGAATACCAGCCCTCCCTAAGGATCTTTGTGAATACCAGCCCTCCCTAAGGAGCTTTGTGAATACCAGCCCTCCCTAAGGAGCTTTGTGAATACCAGCCTTCCCTATGGAGCTTTGTGAATACCAGCCCTCCCTACGGAGCTTTGTGAATACCAGCCCTCCCTAAGGAGCTTTGTGAATACCAGCCCTCCCTACGGAGCTTTGTGAATACCAGCCCTCCCTACGGAGCTTTGTGAATACCAGCCCTCCCTACGGAGCTTTGTGAATACCAGCCTTCCCTATGGAGCTTTGTGAATACCAGCCCTCCCTAAGGAGCTTTGTGAATACCAGCCCTCCCTACGGAGCTTTGTGAATACCAGCCCTCCCTACGGAGCTTTGTGAATACCAGCCCTCCCTACGGAGCTTTGTGAATACGAGCCCTCCCTACGGAGCTTTGTGAATACCAGCTGTCCCTAAGCAGCTTTGTGAATACCAGCCCTCCCTACGGAGCTTTGTGAATACTAGCCCTCCCTACGGAGCTTTGTGAATACCAGCCCTCCATACGTAGCTTTGTGAATACCAGCCCTCCATACGTAGCTTTGTGAATACCAGCCCTCCATACGTTGTGAATACCAGCCCTCCATTTGTAGCTTTAATAATACCAGCCCTCCATATGTAGCTTTGTCAATACCAGCCCTCTCTACGGAGCTTTGTGAATACCAGCCCCCCTACGGAGCTTTGTGAATACCAGCCCTCCCTATGTAGCTTTGTGAATACCAGCCCTCTCTACGGAGCTTTGTGAATACCAGCCCTCCCTACGGAGCTTTGTGAAGACCAGCCCTCCCTACGGAGCTTTGTGAACACCAGCCCTCCCTACGGAGCTTTGTGAACACCAGCCCTCCCTACGGAGCTTTGTGAACACCAGCCCTCCCTACGGAGCTTTGTGAATACCGGCCCTCCCTACGGAGCTTTGTGAATACCAGCCCTCCCTACGGAGCTTTGTGAATACCAGCCCTCCCTACGGAGCTTTGTGAAGACCAGCCCTCCATACGGAGCTTGGTGAATACCAGCCCTGCCTACGTAGCTTTGTGAATACCAGCCCTCCCTACGGAGCTTGGTCAAGACCAGCCCTCCCTACGGAGCTTTGTGAATACCAGCCCTCCCTACGGAGCTTTGTGAATACCAGCCCTCCATACGTAGCTTTGTGAATACCAGCCCTCCATACGTAGCTTTGTGAATACCAGCCCTCACTACGTAGCTTTGTGAAGACCAACCCTGCCTACGTAGCTTTGTGAATACCAGCCCTCCCTACGGAGCTTTGTGAATACCAGCCCTCCCTACGGAGCTTTGTGAATACCAGCCCTCCCTACGGAGCTTTGTGAATACCAGCCCTCCCTACGGAGCTTTGTGAATACCAGCCCTCCCTACGGAGCTTTGTGAATACCAGCCCTCCCTACGGAGCTTTGTGAAGACCAGCCCTCCCTACGGAGCTTTGTGAATACCAGCCCTCCCTACGGAGCTTTGTGAATACCAGCCCTCCCTACGGAGCTTGGTGAATACCAGCCCTCCCTACGGAGCTTTGTGAATACCAGCCCTCCCTACGGAGCTTTGTGAATACCAGCCCTCCCTACGGAGCTTTGTGAATACCAGCCCTCCCTACGGAGCTTGGTGAATACCAGCCCTCCCTACGGAGCTTTGTGAATACCAGCCCTCCCTACGGAGCTTTGTGAATACCAGCACTCCCTACGGAGCTTGTTGAATACCAGCCCTGTTGCGACTGGTCAGTCAAAGATTGAGTTGACCAATTAACTGTCTCAGTGGTAAATAATAGCACATGGTTGCATAATGCAATCGATTGACTTCAAATCCTTGGACAAACAACCTACGACAAACAGAAAGGTGGAGCGTTTTATGATTTTGCAACTGATCAATTCAACGTTGCTTTGCCTTTCCGGTTAAGTTATTGCTGATATGAGATGTGTCTCAAAATATAGATTATACTACACAATAATTCTGATTTGAATTAGTGCGTGTTAGATACTTGCCAGGAACTAAAGTCAATGCAAGTTTTATTACCTTTATTTTATTTCTTATGACACATTATAACACATGATATACCAGTAACAAGGCAAGAGAGATCAGAACAATAATTGGGCGTCATTGATTTTCAGTTGCACACTAGAACTTAAGATCGAAGCTGTAAATCACACCAATCAATATATATGAGATCAAAATTTAAATTACAGAGATCAAACATGGAGCATACAATCACTTGTAGCGAGATTAGAAATCTGAAAGAACTGCAACAGTCAGTTGCAATAAAACACAAATGTGATTTAAATGATTGCTTCAATATCAATTTAAACACATTAATGAACCTTTTAAGGCAGACAGACATATTTTTGGCATGGATATTTATACATTCTATGCTATCCAGAAAACGAGATCAAATATTTAACGCTCGTTATACACGTAAAGTCAAATCAAGCGTATCTATTATTACTTTACGTTAATAAGGCATTCATATCTCGACCGTATATGGGTACCACATCTGCTTTAATTTCTACCTGTAATAAACGAGCATTACTATCATATTAGAGAATATAACAACACATGCTGATATATTGCGAAATGAGTAGTGAAACTTTCAACTGTATCTGTAACTACGAATTTAAAACTGATAGGGATTATAAATGTTCAGTATAATAACAACTAGATAGGCATCAATTACTCCTATATAATGATTCCTAAAAAACGTTCAACATGATTTTAAATGCGAATTGATATAAATTAAGATTAAGAAATGCCTGTTAATGCACCATACACTCAACATCTTCTTGTAAACTATTGTTTGAAACACCTGTGCACTAGCACCTTGTCATTGTTGAAAAAAAAACACTTGTAAGGTGCGAGTGCTTTGTACTGCCTGACATAGCGGCTGTAGCCACTTCTTGAATGCAATTCTTGGCCACACTCGGATCACTGTCTAGTAGCAATGGCGGTTGTTTCCGTTTCTGTCTGAAAATGAAAATAGCAAAAACATTACTTAATATAACACACACGTCAAAATGCATTATTCAATGTTTATAATTTTATGACTTCAAAATTGAATGAAATCTTTCAAAACCGGGCGACATACAATTCCAACTTAGGCAGACATTTGAATGTCGCCAAACCAACTAAGTATTTTATTAATGCCAAAATATCCACTGATATAGATATATTTGAGAAGGTGGTCTTTCTTATTTTCTATGTTTGTAGTTAACTTACCGTAGTTCTCTTTAATGTATGCGATCTAATGCCCATGAAAACAAGGTTAAATACAGAGTGTTTACAGGAAATACATACATGTGTATGTCTGATAATGGTTTGAACGTTAAAAGTTTCAAACTCTATCGGATAAGCTTCGAATGAGGTTTTCCAAAATAAAACGTGACCCCTTTTTGATCAAATCAATTGTTGAACACATTTAGATCATAAAACTATTTCGGTGCGTGCAACTTGAAAACAATTTCGACAGACGTCTGCCCAATACCAAACCCTTATAAAAACACCCAAACAATACTCCTAACACATTTTTAATATAACATTTTATCTCATTTCATGCTGAGATAGCTATTTCCTTAGTGAAACCCAGTAATTATCACAAAGTACATGGAAAACAGTCCCACTTAGAAAATTTGCACCGAGTAATGTCGAGATCTAGAGTAAAGACAGACACGAAATAAACGCTAAACACTTTCTAACGAATTTGGCTGGAAAGTAGGCGGCTTAAAAAAATTTAAGCAAATAATTAAAGGGTGTACAAATGCATAAAATACCTGTTTTTGCAAGGACGTCGCCATTTTGACTCCCTTTTGATCATCACGTGATGACCCTCAAGAAATATACATGTATTGGAATTAACATGGAGATTGTGTTATGGCATAAAACTTATTGAATAGTTACTTGAATATTTGCATTCAATTTGGATTAATATGTGTTTCGCGCACAGGGTAATTATGTATGCATATCTGAAATTTACATTGATTACATTTTTTATGAAAGTAAATTTAGTTCAATATTCCAGAAAATAGCAAGAAAAAATGGACACAATTTGGTAAAATATGTACCATGTGCAACAGTGAATCATTATCAAGTTTATGAAACGCGATAGCCAATTAAAATATTGTTTGGTACAATGAATAAGAATATTTATCGACGGAAATAAATAAATTATTTTTGGACCAAAAATATGTAGGGTCGGCAGCAAAAATAAAGGGTCGGTCGGGAGACCAGAAATGGGACTTTTTTTTGGGGGGGGGGCCTTATCAGGTGTTTTGGAAAGGTCCAGGCTGTAGGACTAGGGCAAAACATTGCAATTAATATGGTAATTGTGAAATGGCAAAACAATCGAAAGGGAAGAGAATGTTTGGGGATAAGTGAATAATTTTGTATATCTATATTTTGTTAGGATAAGACCCAGCTGTAAAGGGTTTAAAATATAATGTTGTGCCAGTTTTTAGAATGAATATGGTGTCGATAATATTTGTTGCAGTTTTTGAGCCGTAAAATCTTGCAGATTATTCACTAGCAACACAGTGCAACACATACGCACACACAAAACAACGCAGATTTGATCCATCACATCCGTTGATTAACGAATCAAAGATGAAGACATTGTTTTTAGATTTGGTGAAAAAGAGCACACATGCATCTATTCACAAAATCATTACATTCATTATCTATATTACTTCAGTTAGATTTCTCCAGTATAGCTTCATTTATATAGCAGAAAAGTAAAGTAATCAAATTCACACTGTATGAAATTATTAAATTCAAACGGGGCTCACTGATTTATCGTCTGCTAGTTTTTCAAGTCCAGGATCTGGTAATAATAAAGATAAGACAACAAGTGAATGTCCTATACTGCAGATAAACAGTATGTCCTAATTTTCGAAGGCTGTTTGTTATGCGTGTAGTGAAACAGCTGCTATCTTTCTTTTCTGTGGGAAAATGCATATGTAGCCAGTGTGTATTCAGTATTGCAAACTGGCGAATTTGTAAGAAACGTCACACTCCTGTATTTTACATAATTATTTTAAATTTGAAATCAAATACAAAAGTCAGTTTATTCCATTTCTGCTGATCGTGATACGGGCAATTTTCAAGTTCAGAAGTTAATTATAAGAGGAATTTCAGGTTTAAAAGCTTTCAAAAGGAAATGAAGTGCAAGACATAAATCTTAAAAAAATATAATTCATTTTATTCTGAATATACTCGAAAAGACCTGTAGTGAACACTCAACAATGAACGCCGAACGTCGCGGTAAAAAGTCTTGGTTGGAAGTTGTACATCACAATACTAAATATTACACTGTAGTAGTCAGCTTTTGTGTTTCAGTGTTCTGCATTGTAAAATCTGTTTGTATTTTTTTTCACAGAATGTTGGCGCAGTCCAATTCTTCTGCGACTATGACGTCAGTCGCGGCAACTACCTGGTTGACGTCGACGGCAACGTCATGCTGGACCTGTTCACGCAGATATCGTCACTTCCACTTGGTAACTTCATATGTCATTAATCAGATTTCATTCACGCTTTAATAAGGGAAGTGATATTAAGGGAATGACAGAATGCTTCGTTTTATACATAGTTATGATAACTTCAACATAACAATGTTAATAGTTAAGCCATCTGACGCGTAATGAAAACGTATTTAAGGTACACACAATCATACTTTTAGTCAGAACTGTTAGTGAGCATTAGTGACGTTAGCGCGTTAAAATATAAAGCAAAAAGAAAAGCAATATATGAAAATAAAATAGCCTACGTGTATTGGATAATTTTACTTTTCTCTGCGATTGAAACATGATTTTACACTGCATAATACCGGTTTGTGTTTCAGGGTACAACCACCCAGCTATGATCAAAGCAGTCACAGATCCGAGTAACTTGGTATGGTCATAATAAAATACATCATCTTCATTCTAAATTACCGGTACTATTAGTATATGGGACTGAATTTGACATTCATAACGAACATGTACCTTTTATGCTTACCAAATTGCACATGCTTACCAAATTGCACACTACACCCGTGCGTGAGTTTCAATATTGCCTTTAATAACGAAAACCTACTTACCGTACATTTTATGCTTGCCCAGCCTTCGCACAGCTTATATTATGTATCAGTACGCGATATTTCCCTCTCTGTTACAGTCGACGTTCGTCAATCGCCCCGCCCTCGGAATCTACCCGCCCGCGGACTGGGTGGACCGCCTGAAAGCCGCCCTGCTATCGGTGGGTAGGACACCATTCGCTATCAAGCGTATCATTTCACTCACAAACCATTATTTCACAATGAATTTAAAATCAGAATTACGGTCAAACGTCATTCAATAGATGGTTGGCCTGTCCTCCCAAGAAAGCGTTGCATTCAGAAGAAAGCAAAATATTCAAATCACCTACCGTCATTTCACAACGATTCTTAGATCACGGTTCTAACATCACATGATCATGGAATTGTAACCATAGGCAAACACTTTGCGCGAAATAAAATTGTGAACAAGCACATGATAAAAACGTGGACAACGTAAAATCCTTGCGTTGTTATGTTTACTTTTTAGCTCACCTGAGCACAAAGTGAGCCATTAGTATAGGGGACCTCTCCGGCGTCGTCCGGCGTCCGTATGCCATCAACAATTTGGCCCGTTATCGCGATAAAGACTACATTTGTTATTCAGTCTTGACCAAACTTGCACAGTTTGTGTATAACCATGAAATCTTGGACGGCTTCGATAATGGCCCCGATCGGACCAGGAACACCAGAGTTATTGTCCCTTGTTGGTCCCAAATACATATATTCCTGAATAACTCACCTGGTAAACGAAGGTAAATGAACTAGTAGGAAGATAATTGCCAGCAATGTGTTATTTCCCTTTGTCGCTTATTCACAGATATAACCCAGATAGTGGAGTCTGCTTATCAGTAAAATCAATACATCACTTTGAGTCAACATGATACTTCTATTTGAGATCAGCATCATTACACATCGTAACCACTGATAGCCTGCTTCTGACCTATATTTTGGCTGTGTGTGCAGCAATAAAATTTTCCACTATCTGTCTTGGCATCCAGTCAGGAAAAAGATTTAAATAATAATCAACAGCTAGAAATCATGTTGTAAACAAGCAAACATAATATAGGATGTAGATCATGTGATCTAGTGCCTGAAAAGGTTAATTATTTGCTGTAGTTAAAGGACATGGCCGCTAGGGGGCAGGGCAGTTTTCCTTATATGGTTTTACTGAAAACTTTAAAAATCTTCTCGTCTGAACCACTTGCTGGATTTCAAAATAATTTCACAGAAATGTTCCTTGAGTGACCCTCTACCAAATTCCTTGAAATCATTTTGATTCATGATAAAACATGGTCGCCAGTGGGCGGGGCAGTTTTCCTTATATGGCTATATTGAAAACTTTGAAAATCTTCTAATTTAAAACCACTGGATGGATTTCAAACTAATTTCACATAAATGTTGCTTTGGTGACCCTCTACCAAATTCCTTGTAAAGTGGATGCTATCACAACAAAACACTTATTTAACCAAAAAACTTAAATTATTGAACAAAATAAAACAACAAAATATCTGACAAACTTTTTACAAATTTTCTATGGTCTGGGCAATTTTTAGGGTAGGTCAGGTAAATGTTTATAATTGTAGCCTATAAGACCTCGGTTTAAATTGCTAAAACTGTTGTTGATGTTGCTTATTTTTGAAAGTGATTATAAATATTAAAATGGTGAAGGCTATGATGCTTATGATACTATGATTTTGGTGTTTTTGATGATTATGGTGATGATGATGATGATGTAGTGGTGATGAGGCATCAACATAGACAACAATCCAATATTAGAATTATATTTGAATATTCAAATTAAATATTCCCAATTCATCTGGTAATTATGATAATCTCCAGAAAATCACATCAGGGAGGAACACAAAAACCAGAGCAACTGTTTACTTGAATCTTATTCAGGAATTGTATAACTCTCCAACTGACCTATTTATCTTCATGTGGCCCAATGAACTTGGCCTGTGGTTAAGCAGCTTCCTAGACAATTCAGTAAACTGCACTATCAATAACAATGGAATATTTGCACATGATTCTTCTAAGGCGTAATATAAACTGGGTTCTGTGTTGGAAAGGTTCTCTTTCAGATAAATATTTTCATTTTTTTCACAAGTTAGTCATGTGCCTAGAAATGTAATATTGATATGTCACTGACATTAATAAAGAGTTTGTTTTGAAAGTTATTTGTCCACTACTGGTTGCATGATCAGATGGGACACCCTCCGTCTATGTCTCTGTCTGTATGTCTGTCTGTGCAATAAAATTTGGGTCCTGCAATAACTCAATAAATACAAAATCTAGGTTCATGAAACTTTGTGTGGTTATAGAGGGCAATTGTAAGATATTGCATTTTAATTGTTGTTGTTGTTTGCATCAGGAAACAGTGTTGAAAAAATACACATAAGCAGGTATTATGCTAAAACTTTAATTTGTTGGACTTCAGTGGATTAAAAAAAAAACTGAAAAAAAGACAAATCGCAGTCATTATGGCGTCAAGTTTTCCAAATTTGGCATTATCATTTAATTACTTTACAGGTGAAGTTATAACAAGTATCTAAGATAGCCATTTATATCAAAATGAAAATTTTTGGTTATTATATTGGAGTATGTCTTTGGGCATGTGGGCTGACAGACTTGACAGCAGCACCAACTTTTGGTTTCTGAAATATAACTTTAGAACAAAAATTGCTATTGTAATAAAACTTCATACATAGATGCCTCGCTTGAGGTTGCATCTGGGGTGGTTGTGGTCAAGGGCACCATTACTAAAAATACAAATAAATGCTGTCTGTTTAATAACTTTAGTACAAACTGAGTTACAGTGTTTGGGGTGTGACCATTTAATCCAGGTCCAGCTAGCCAATTTCATTGTAAAAATAGATATGGATAGGCTTGTTGACTTGTTTTAAAAGATAGACTTGCATAGCATTTGGCACAAAGACTAGTATAGCTCGCAATCATTAACCGAATACTCGTCACCTGTATTAGCACAATTTAGGCGCTCTAACTGTATTATGTGTTTACATTTATTTTAGTCCGTGCACGTGTTTCACAAGTTTAACGATACCTTGACAGTATTTTCTGTGTTACACTGCAAATCGTTATATCGCTATTCGTGGGGTCTATGGATCGCAATCGCGATATAGCCAGATCGCAATATAACTTTCCAGATTATTCATGTACATATACACTAACCTATTTTCGCGATTTGTTAAAAAATCATGGCTGCCAGGGGGCGGGACAGTTTTCCTTATATGGCTTTATTGAAATCTCAAATAATCTTCTTAAAAGCCATAATGATGCTTTACACTCAGGTGAGCGACCTAGGGCCATCATGGCCCTCTTGTTTATTTATTTATTTTTTATTTTTTTTCATTTTAACTCGTAATATATACCTGGACCAATAATGCAACATCTGTGTCATTGTTATAAAAAATAATGATGCAATTAAAATTTTGTAAAAAATCAATCTTCAATCTCCTCATAATCGTCTCCCCTGAAAACTTCCAAATCTGTATTTTTTTAACTCGTTGTGACAGTGGTAACTGAGAAGAGTACCAATGGGGAAGTAACCACTGCGAGGAGTTTGGTTATTTATGTATCAAGGGAGATCTTTGAGAAGGTATAATTTTTCAATGGGAAATCGGCCAATTGAAATGATGGCGTAAATGTATTTGTATGCATATTAGTGAATGTTTTCCAATGCAGGTGGCGCCCCCTGGCCTAACTCACGTGCAGACGATGGCTTGTGGTGCGTGCTCGGTGGAACATGGGATGAAGGCGATGTTCATTAAATACATGGTATGGTGGACTTCTATAACGATTAGTACTTGGCACTATATACATGGTATGGTCGACTTCTATAACGATTAGTACTTGGCACTAAATACATGGTATGGTCGACTTCTATAACGATTAGTACTTGGCACTATATACATGGTATGGTCGACTTCTATAACGATTAGTACTTGGCACTATTGTCAACCAAACAACATGAAAAAGCAGACGTAAATAAGGCTTTGGCACAAACTAAGCTAGTGAGATTAGCAATGGCCAAATGTCTCAGGTTGCATTCACAAGAGTGTATTAAAAATTATAATAACTTCCACTTCTTTGTCCGAAAATGTCACAGTCAAACTAAATGTTTAGGAACTACAGAAGTATTTTAAAATAAGTTCTTTCTTTTTTGTTCATATGCATATAAAAAAAATACACAAACATACTTCAAAAGCTATCACCAATTGCGAAAGCATAAGCCAACAACTATAATTGCTTAATTACGCCAATGAAACCTGTGCCCCTTGCCGTTTCCAGAGTGACAGGCGAGGTGGCGCCCCGGTAACCCCCGAGGAGATGTCTAGCGCCCTGGAGGGTCGACCCCCGGGCTGCCCGTCCCTCTCCGTCCTCTCGTTCAACAACTCCTTCCATGGGCGCACAATGGGTACGGTTTCTCATAAATGTGCACAGTCTCACTTAACATGATTTTTAGACTGTTGGCGGAAGCCAACGGTCGTTTGAGAGGGTAATTTCCAAAACAGGTATCGCGGAAAAACTACTTCTTTTCTTTGCAGGCTACGAGTCAGTAAACTGAAACCTAAAAGGGTCAATCTTCAAGACAGTAAAAGATCACGAATGTTTTCTTACCTTTTAATTATTTAAGATAATGTTTGTCATGCGTATTTTAATTTGTATATCATGTGTTTTATTACAATTATAATTTCTAAAGAAAGTCAATTTATTCAAAATGTTACGTCAAATTAATGACACCCATATTTTCGCTATTTACTTGAAGATAACCGAAATATTCAACCTGGGGGGTCCTGGAATTAGATCACAAAATTAATGCGCTACATCGTTTATTTTTCACTCATTATACCCCCACAAACAAAGTTTAGGGGGGTATATAGGAGTGAGCTTGTCGGTCTGTTGGTTTTTGGTTTCCGGATGATAACTCAAGAAAGGCTAGACATTTTCAAATAATTTTTGGTACACATGTGTAAAATCATAGAATACAGGTCAAGTTCGATGTTGGTTACAAACCACTAAATTTTGACCGAGTTATCGCCCCTTTTTGACTTTAAATTCCCTAAAAACATGGTTTCCGGATGATAACTCAAGAAAGGCTTGACATATTCATATAATTTTTGGTACACATGTGTAACAACATAGAATACAGGTCAAGTTCGATGTTGGTTACAAATCACTAAATTTTGACAGAGTTATGGCCCCTTTTCGAATTAAAATTCCCTAAAAACATGGTTTACTGACGATAACTCAAGAATGGCTTGACATATTCAAATAATTCTTGGTATACATGTGAAGCATTATAAAATACAGGTCAAGTTCGACTTTGGTTACAAACCACTAAATTTTGAAACAGTTATGGCCCCTTTTTTACCTAAATTCTCAAAAAACATAGACAATAACTCATGAAAGGCTTCACATATCTAAATTATTTTTGGTACATAGGTGTAACATCATGAAATACAGATCAAGTTCAACTTTGGTTAAAAACCACTAAATGTTGACAGAGTTATGGCTCCTATTGAAATTAAATTGTTCCAAATACACTGTTGACCATTCACAAATTAAAGCATTTTCTCTCTGTCCATTTATTTTGAATGGATGCCATAGTTTTGTCACAAGGCCATTTTGTGGGGGTATATCCGTCACTCGTGTTACAATTCTAGTTGTGAAAGTTTAATGTCTTGTTACCGATTCTTATTCTGAATATTCTGACAACAAATTACTGCATTGTATTAATTTCAAACGGCAGTATGAAAATTCGAGAACACGCATCGTATGACCTACTTTTTAATCAGTAGGCTACGAATCACTAACAATCAATGCTCCTAAATACCACGCTTTATCGGTATTTCTGCATGGCTTGTTGCAGATTGACTTGTTAACGGGCATGTATATAATTCCGTTTGCATTATCTAATTAGCTTAAACAATATGTGTACGTTACTTACAAATAAATTGTATTATGATGTATGCTATAAAATAAGAAGCCATATTATCAAGTTTAAAGGTGGGAATTAAACTTCATTCAATTTCTCTTTTAGCAAATATGCACTCATAATTCACATGCTTTTAGTTTATTTTGTCGCCAACAGTCTTTCTACGCTATCAGCGTTTTGATATATATATATATATATATATATATATATATATATATATATATATATATATATATATATATATATATATATATATTAATAATTATTGTTATTTAGCTATTTACTTTTAAATCATTACAGTTTAATGCAGTCCGATTTTTGCAAATTTTTCTTGATATGTTTATGTATAGAACCTAGTTTGATTCTTTGATAGAAGTTCTTTTTCAATGTGTATGTACGTTTACATTTTAAGGCTCGTATCATACATTGGGGTAACCCGGTGTTGTGTTGTAGTGTTTAGGTGTTGTGTTGTAGTGTTTACGTACAAATGTACTAACTCCTAGATTTAAGACAATTGAGTCAATAACAAACACAAGCGTGCTGTTTCAACATTCCAATTATTAATTGTCAAAAATAATAACTAAATAATGTCCAAATATCACGCATGCGATCAATAACTGATGTAATTCAATATACATTCATGCTTAGATAACATGTTCTGCATACATTAACAATTAACTTTCTTCAATCAAGCGCTTGGGTTTTTTCACAACTCTCCAGACCGTGCGTGTTTTATGCGGGTCAGTGATGTTTAGGAGGGGCAGGTCAGATTGGTTGTGGTTACCTAAGGGGTCATTAGGAGGCTCCGTCGCATAGAAATCAAAAGAGCCAGGTGTTTTTTCGTTGGTTTTCACGAGAAGGCGTCTGTTGTGTCTGTACAAGGTACCACTGTTTGTTTGCACTGTGTATGACCTATGGTTGTGCCTGTTCATGACTTTTGCTGGTATCCATTTACCATTGTGTTGTAGTCGAACAGAATCGTTGACTTGAAGTTCCGGTAATGACCTTGTGTTGCGGTCAAAATATCGTTTCTGGTTTTGTTTGGCTTGATTCATTTTGTTTTGCACAGTTAATCTATTTATAGTTGTTGGTAGTAGGAGGGATTTTTAAATTGGGACGACAGACTTTGTTTTTTGGCCTATTAGTAACTGTGCAGGGGTGTATCCACACTCTAACGGGGTGTTTCTATACTCCAACAGAAATATGTATGGGTCCGGACGGGTATCACGGGCTTCCGCAATAATTTTCTTAGCGATTGGTACTCCATTTTCTGCAAGGCCATTAGTCATAGGGTGCAATGGGGAGGAGGTTTTGTGTTTGAATCCCCACTCACGCGCAAACGGAGCGAACTCGGCGGAGACGTATTGCGGACCATTGTCGCTGATGCAAGTATCGCATATCCCATTGTGAGACATATGCTGATTCAATTTGTGAATGACTGTTCGCGCTAACGTGTCAGGCAAGTGATCTATGTCGAAAAATGGGCTGTAATAATCTATTGTCAGCAGATAATTCTTTCCTTCGAAATGAAATATGTCTGTACCTAATTTTTGATAGGGCCTTTCCGGAAACTGCTGAGGCATGAGCTTTTCTTTGGCATTTGAATCTCTATGAGTCAGACAAGTGGCGCATCTAGACACGTATTCCGTGATTTCCTTACACATGCCTGGCAAAAATAAATTGTCTTTCACTCTTTCTGTGGTTTTGTTTATTCCCATGTGACCTGTGTGAACTTTTGCCAACATTTCCGAGCGTAAGCATTTCGGAATAACTAGATTTTTACCTCGAAATATCAGCCTACCTTCAAAGAATAACTCATCCCTATGGTTCCAGTAATCAAATATTGACGGATTGCATCCGGCGAGCGTTTCCGGCCACCATCTGTTTCAGATTTTGCATTTGTTCATCATGCGCAATCGCGTCGGAAATGGCTTGTAACCTAGCGTTGGTAACGTAAAGCTGTTGCTTGACAGCATGCACGTGTAAATCTAAGCCTGCGATCGAATTCGGGTACGTTTCGCGAGCAGGTTGGCGCGAAAGGCAATCGCTTATAGGGATAGCTTTTCCCCTAACATGTCGGACATTGAGTTCGTACGTCTGCGATTGAAGTAGCATGCGCTGCAGTCTCGGAGGTGCTGCAGAAAGCGGCTTTTTCATGATCGCCTCTAATGGATTATGGTCAGAATGCGCTGTAACGGATCAACCGTACGTGTACTGGTGAAAGCGTTCGCAACCAAAGAGTATGGCCAAAACTTCTTTCTCGATTTGTGCATAACCTATTTCTGCTTGCGTCAAGCTTTTTGATGCAAATGCGATCGGACGATCTCGTTGCATAAGGCATGCGCCTATTCCGTGTTTACATGCGTCCACCTCAAGAACGAGGGGTTCCTTAGGGTCGTAACAACCTAGCACGGGTGCTTGCATAATAATGCGTTTGACCTCTAGAAACGCCTTTGTTTGCTGTTCATCCCAGACAAATTCTGTGTCATTTTTCAAGAGGCACCGAAGGGGGGACGTGACCTCAGCTAAATTCGGCATAAATTTGGCCAAGTAATTAACCATGCCTAGGAAGTTTCGAGCTTCGCGCGGCTGTCTGGAGTTTCAAGATTGACCATGTCCTTAATTTTGCGCGGTCTGGTTTTATGCCTTTGTCACTTATTACGTGACCAAAGAAAGGCACTTCTGTGACTCCTATGGTGCACTATCTGGGTAAAAAATCGGATGCCCTTTTCCCGTGCGCGCTGCATCAGTCTTGAAAGGTTCGAATCGTGCTCCTCACGGTTTCGACCGTAGCACAGAATGTCATCAACAATGGCCGTTTTGCCTAGCAGACCTTGAAATATCTCATCAACTTTCATCATAAATAGGTCACTAGACGCAGAGATACCAAACGGAAGTCTCAGCCAGCGATAGCGCCCAAATACTGTACTGAACGTTGTCAAGTAAGAGGACTGTTCCTCAAGCTTAACACTCCAGTAAGCATGTGTGATATCCAGTATACTGAATACTGTCGCACCGTTTAACTTGGAAGTTATGTCATCAAACGTCGGCATAGCAAAGTGCGGCCTCTTAATGGTGGCATTAAGAGCTTTCGGGTCAAGGCAAATCCTGAGATTTCCTGTTTTAGGCTTTTCCACGACTATGATCGAATTTACCCAGTCAGTGGGTTCGGTCACTTTCGCGATTATTTGGTCTTTGACCATTCTGTCAAGCTCAGATTTGAGTCGTAACTTAAGTGCTTCCGGTATGCGACGCGGAGGGTTGACCGTGGGAATAGCATTCTCTTTGACATGCAACTTACATTGCCCTGGGATTAGACCAATACCCTGAAATAAGTCCTGATTTTCTGTCTGTTTGGTTAAACCTGGTGTTTTCGCTTGTGTGCTAGATGTCGGACAGTCGACATAGTATGTGAGCGAAACAAGGCCAAGATCAAGACATGATTGCAAGCCAATTAATGGGGTGGTGTTGCTGTTAACGATGTGGACCAATGTGCTAATTGTCTGGTCATTATGGCAGCAGGCTAGCTTAACGGTGCCGATAACAGGTAGCATTTCCCCAGTGTAGGAGGTTAACCTATGCTTAGGGATCTCCAACGGGTGACTAACTTTGAGTTTCTCAAACTGGGACTTGGGCAAAATATTGGCTACACTTCCTGTGTCAACCTTAAAGTCAATGGGGAGTTTGCGTGGACCAACAAATAATTTGGCAAATGCACGGTCTGGAGAACGTGAAAAAGAATCGCTTACCGTGTCAATAGCATAATTATCATGGCAATCAAAAGAAGATCCACAAGCACCACTATTACAAACAGTGTTAGTGTCTTGCATATTGCGAGTAGTTATTTCGTTCACTCGAGTCTTTGCACTTCATCGGCATAGTTTCTGGAAATGATTCAGCTTTCCACATGTGTGGCACTGTTTTCCATAGGCAGGACACTTGTTCTTCGGATGTGAACGTCCACAATTTCCACATGTTGTGGGTTTCCGGGGCTGCTGTCAGTTGCGGGCCTGGTTTCCTGTTCCGTTTGCATTGCGCTTGTTGACTGCGTCGACGTTGTTTGGTTCCGACATAATGCGCAGTTGTTTCTGGCAATATTCCTAGCTTTGGGCAATTTGAATTGCTTTATCGAATTCAGAGCTTCGCCTTGGTTGATCAACTTTTCCCGAACTGTTTTTTTGTTGCAGCCAAAAACAATTATGTCACGATTCATTTCACTTCTTTGTAATTGCAGTCGCGAGCTTTGTCTCGTTACAAATGAATAAATGCTCTCTTGCCCCTGGATTTCGTTATTAAGTACGTATCTAGAAAAGATAGGATTTAACTTTGGCTGCACGTGGGCTTTGAAACGTTCGTAATATGTTTGAAGCTTTTTCTTTTCTTCGTTCTGACCAGGATTTGTAGATATTTAGGCCTTCATCTCCTATCCAGAGAAGTAAATACGAGACTTGTTCTTCTTCACTTTTTGATTTAAGTGGTCCTTTGAAAATTAATTCCGTGTGCAATTTGAATTTTTTCCCATTCTTCTGGAAGATTAGAGGAGTTCCAATTAAACACTGGCGGTGGAATGCCACTTAAGTCCATTTTTGAAAATTATTCCTGAGTCTTTTGTGAATTAGTTTTATTCTGACACCATGTTGTGTTGTAGTGTTTACGTACAAATGTACTAACTCCTAGATTTAAGATAATTGAGTCAATAACAAACACAAGCGTGCTGTTTCTAGGACGTTTATTCTACTACTAATAAGCATGTGGCTAGTGCCTGGTAAGGGTCAATCATGCATGCGCAATGAGATAGCCATAAATATACTACACCAGGTACTACATTTTGTTTGTGGTAAAGACGCAATAAGTGTGTTAACATGGAACACAAATTCTAGTGTACAGTCAGATGTTAGAAGAAAAGACTTTTAGAGGGGTTTTTTATAGGAAAAGATGCTTTTTCATCATAAGGTTTCAATAGTTCATTTAGGGTAAAGAAAGTACAAAACCTAAATAAGTAAATAACAATCTTCAGGATGATTCACGTGAGCATAATGATACAAGTCTACTGCATTCTTACCCATGCGCCCTAGGTTGTCTGGGCATCACCCACTCCAAATACACCCACAAGCTGGACTTCCCCATGCCGGACTGGCCCATGGCGCAGTTTCCGGTACTCAAGTACCCTTTCGAGGAGCACGTGCGTGAGAACCAGAGGGAGGAGCGACGCTGTCTGGCCATGGTATGCCGTCCCTTTTTTATGCCCCCACTTTAGAGGGGGGCATATAGATTTGCCCTTGTCCGTCCGCCCGTCCGTCGGATTTCTGTGTCGCAAACTCAAAAAGTATAAGTGCTAGAGTGATGAAACTTTGTAAGCATATTCATCTGCATCGGAGCTTGTGCACCTGGGTATTTTGGTGCAGTTTTTCCGACATCAGCGGAGTTATGGCCCTTTTTTAGCAAAAAAGACATTTTTTTAGTTGTGTTGCTCGTAACTCAAAAAGTATTACTGCTACAGTGATGACACTTTATAAACATATTAATCAGCATGTGAACTTGTGCACCTGGATATTTTGGTGCAGTTTTTTTCCGACATCAGCGGAGTTATGGCCCTTTTTTAGCAAAAAATGACATTTTTGTACTTGTGTCGCTTGTAACTCAAAAAGTATTACTGCTGCAGTGATGAAACTTATGAACATATTAATCAGCATGTGAACTTGTGCACCTGGGTATATTGGAGCAGTTTTTTTCGACATCAGCGGAGTTATGGCCCTATTTTTAGAAAAATAAGAAATTTTTGGACTTGTGTCGCGTGTAAATCAAAAAGTATTACTGCTACAGTGATGAAACTTTATAAACATATTAATCAGTATGTGAACTTGTGCACTTGGGTATTTTGGTGCAGTTTTTTTCCGACATCAGCAGAGTTACGGCCCTTTTTTAGCAAAAAATGGCATTTTGGGACTTGTATCGTGCACAACTCAAAAAGTATAACTGTTAGAGTGATGATACTTTATAAACATATTAATCAGCATGTGAACTTGTGCACCTGGGTATTTTGGTGCAGTTTTTTCTGACATCAGCAGAGTTACGGCCCTTTTGTAAGCAACAAACACCTTTATTGACTTGAGTCACGCGTAAATCAAAAAGTATTACTGCTACAGTGATGAAACTTTATAAACTTATTAATCAGTAGGTGAACTTGTGCACTTGGGTATTTTGGTGCAGTTTTTTTCCGACATCAGCAGAGTTACGGCCCTTTTTTAGCAAAAAATGGCATTTTTGGACTTGTGTCGCGCACAACTCAAAAAGTATAACTGCTAGAGTGATGATACTTTATAAACATATTAATCAGCATGTGAACTTGTGCACCTGGGTATTTTGGTGCAGGTTTTTCTGACATAAGCAGAGTTACGGCCCTTTTGTAAGCAACAAACACCTTTATTGACTTGAGTCGCGCGTAAATAAAAAAGTATTACTGCTACAGTGATGAAACTTTATAAACATATTAATCAGTATGTGAACTTGTGCACTTGGGTATTTTGGTGCAGTTTTTTTCCGACATCAGCAGAGTTACGGCCCTTTTTTAGCAAAAAATGGCATTTTTGGACTTGTGTCGCGCGTAAATCATCAAGTATTACTGCTAGTGGGGTGAAACTTTATAAACATATTAACCCTTATCCTGCCATAAGCCTAATCGCTTATCAGCTACTCCAATGCCACTAAACTTTCACCATATGGCTAGTGTAAACAAGATAATATCAGTGGCATTGATCTGACAGCTTTTGTGCATTATAACCTTAGAATTTATCTTATAGCACCAAGAAGCAAAGTTGTAGATAAATAAATAAGCTACACATGGGAATAATTTTTATTTACATTGCCTCTACCAATATTGATATAACAACCTGAAATCTTAAACAGTACTTACAAATATATGGTAATATTTGTCTTCACGTGAACAATATTTTTGCAAAATACTAATAAAATATTATACTTACTACAAAAGTAGCATATTTTATCATTTCTAATTATATATTCTTATTGTTGAAGATAATTATTTCTACAATTTATATTTCTGTACAATTTAAACAATGAATATACCAAGTGTCGTATAAATGCATATATACTGAGATAAAAGGTTTGGCAATATTTGCAACTGTGCATATTTATTTGTTTGTGTCACCATATTTTCCCACATGCTTTCATCAAATAACACATTGAACATACTCATTGGTGATATATCATCAAGAATTTCGTCCGCATTCAAGCCTATATGGCTATCAAATTCCATCACAACAGGTGGAGTGTCAACATTCAACCAGCCATTTTCAATGTCACTGGGAAAATCTTTGTCACGCACTGATTGCTCTAAATTAACTTCGCGAATAACACTTGCATTCAATAAAACATCTTCTAACACATCGTTTTCACCACAATTGATTGAGAACATCATCGAGGTTCATTCGCCGGTTCGCCATTTTGACTTTTAATCTCCTACTCTTTGTGTTCGATTTTGTTCGGCATATAAACAACTATTGGCTAATATATTTACACTAAATGACGTTGTAAATCACGTGACATGCATTTATGAATGAAATTCTGTAAGTATCGTAGTAAAATTTCAATAGTAAATCCGAATCGAGGCAACAGAATGGGGAAACCCACAGAAACGCCCTGAGGTCGCGATTGGCACTGGTTAGAGATAAAGCTTATCGCGAGCTGTAGTCGTGTTTGGCAGGCAAAGGGTTAATCAGTATGTGAACTTGTGCACTTGGCTATTTTGGTGCATTTTTTTCCGACATCAGCAGAGTTACGGCCCTTTTCTTAGCAAAAAATGACATTTTTGGACTTGAGTCGCGCACAACTCAAAAAGTATAACTGCTAGAGTGATGATACTTTATAAACATATTAATCAGCATGTGAACTTGTGCACCTGGGTATTTTGGTGCAGTTTTTTCCGACATCAGCAGAGTTACGGCCCTTTTGTAAGCAGCAAACACCTTTATTGACTTGAGTCACGCGTAACTCAAAAAGTATAACTGCTAGAGTGATTAAACTTTATAAACATATTAATCAGCATGCGAATTTGTGCACCTGGGTATTTTGGTGCATTTTTTTCCACATCAGCGGAGGATTGTGACAACCAGTGGAATGTGGGGGCATCCGTGTCCCACGGACACATGTCTAGTTTCAAATGTATTGTAATTGCGTATTCATCTTAAAGAAACTAGTTTTAATTAATTGTATTTGTTAGCTCGCCTGAAAAGGCGACATATTGGGGTTACTTTTGGCGGCGGCAGTGGTGGCGGCGTTGTTGGCGGCTTCGGCGGTGGCGGCGGCGTCCCCTTAGTTTGTACAAACAATAACTTGAGAAGTTTTTGTGCAATCGTTATAAAACTTTAGGGTAGTGTTAGTAGGCATAAAAGGAAGGTCATGTTCGATTTTCGGCATAATTGCTCTTATCGTACTTGATTTACGCCCCTTTTTCTTAAAAAATAGTTCAAATAAGGCTTGTGCAGACAATAACTTGAGAAGTTTTTGTGCCATCATTATGAAACTTTTGGGAAGTGTTAGTAAGCATAAAAGGAAAGTTAAGTTTGGTTTTCGGCATAATTGCTCTTATCATACTTGAGTTATGCCCCTTCAGGCGACACATCCAACTCGTGGAGTTCTAGTTTTAAAATACGAGCTCTTGTCATCACTTGACGTCATCTGCGTCGGCGTCGGCTTTTTAGCTCACCTTAGCACGTAGTGCTCAAGGGTGAGCTGATGTGGTCAGTCTGTGTCCGGTGTCCGTCGTCAGCATTTTACTTCAAACAACTTCTTCTGTGAAACCACTAGGCGGATTTTAACCAAACTTGGCAGGAATGTTCCAAATTCCTTCAATTTATTAAAAATATATTGAAAACTCTGGTTCTCATGGCAACCAAAAGCTTAAAAACTGGAAAACTTTAAAAAAATCTTCTTGTCAGAGTTTTCACAGGAATGCTCCTTGGGTGACCATCTACCAAATTCCTTCAAGTCATTTTGATTAGTTAAAAAACATGGCCGTCAGAGGGCGGGGCAGTTTTCCTTATATGGCTATATTGAAAACTTGAAAAATCTTCTTGTCTGAAACCACTGGCTAAATTTCAAAATAATTTCACATACATGTTCCTTCAGCCTTCAGATCTGATATCCTTTTTACTGATATTTAAAAAAAAAAAAAAAGCTTTAGTCACAATTTTAGGATGTTATTCAGACGAGCGGTAGCATGCGCAAACGGTGCTATTGTTTTTAATTGGTATTCTACTTTGTCTAATACTTTTAATAAATAAAAACATGTTCATATTTGAATTTTAATTGCATTTCTTATTAGAACCGATTTTAGCTCATCTGAGAACATCATGGCCCTCTTGTTATTTTATTTATTTAATTCGTAATCCAAAGTAAAACGTTTAAATTGATAACATTTTTATCACAGGAACAAGACGAAGAGTAAATTAAAGCATTTGCGCAATACTACAATGTAGTATATTTTATGACATAATGCTCCCATATTTCACGACATTATTTTCAGGTCGAGGAGCTGATCGACGCCTGGGACCGGAAGGGGATGCCCGTGGCTGGCGTTGCCGTGGAGCCGATACAGGGGGAAGGAGGGGACAACATGGCGTCTAGGGACTTCTTTCAGGGGCTACGAGACATCACGACCAAGGTAACAGAGTTAGGGCCCTCGTTTGGTTTTTTGTTGCTATAAAGATTGTTATAGTAATCTCGAAATTTCATCGTTTTAACCTTTGTCGATGTGGCGTTTTCAGAATGTTGGATATACGATTTTAGGGCACAAGAAAACGTTTTAAAAGCTGATATGTTCTACTTATTCAAAAGTATATAATTATAAAAATAAATTTAAAAAAGTTGTTCGTTTCTTATATTCCATGTTTACTAATTATTAGGGCATCTTGCGGAAGAAAGACGAATTAATTCGTTTGCTGTTAAATTCAATTGTACGTTAATAGCGATTTACATGTATCATGCAGTGTTAAAAATATTGTTTCCGCGAGCTTACTAAAACGGTTGACGATTATGAAATCAAAACTTGCATTCGAAAATTATTTAGGTATGACGTTTTTATACTACGATCGAATATACCCCTTGTAACTGTTTCTGACAGTTCGTTTCCCACGTAATCCAACTCTGTTTTCCGCATGTTTCTACAGCGCGGAATCGGTTTGTTGATGGACGAGGTACAGACTGGATGTGGCGCCACGGGGCTCTTTTGGGCCCACGAGCACTTCCGGCTGAGCGACACACCGGATGTTGTGACTTTCAGCAAGAAGATGCTCACGGGAGGTTTCTTTAACAAAGAATCTTTCGTACCAAAAGATGTGAGTCTGGTTTGAGGTATTTACTTAAAAATAGTTGGTAAGTTACTAACATTGTGTTTTAAAATGATTCCTATTTGCTCGAGTCATGATATCGCCTCTCGTGCAATATGAATTCACTCAATCAAGCAACGATAACTAATTATATAATAACTTCAAGAGCCTGAACGACTGTTTCCAGGGTTACCATATTAACATTATGAATGTCGCTTAGCAACGAAAAGCAATGCGACATAGACTTCAGTTGTCTGAACGACAGTTTCCAGCGTCACTTTATTGACGCTATGAATTCGCTTAGCAACGACAACTAATTCTGTAATAACTTCAAGAGTCTGAACGTCGTTTTCCAGGGTAACCATATTAACACCATGAATGTCGCTTAGCAACAAAAAGCAATTCGACATAGACTTCAATTGTCTGAACGACAGTTTCCAGAGTTTACCGTAATAACAATATGAATGTCGCTTAGCAACGAAATTTAATTCTATAATAACTTCAAGAGTCTGCACGACTGTTTCCAGGGTTACTGGAATGTCACTTAGCAACGAAAAACAATTCGACATACACTTCAGTTGTCTAAACGACTGTTTCCAGGGTTACCGTATCTTCAACACGTGGGTCGGTGACCCCGCAAAGGCCGCGCTCCTGGAGGCCGTGGTCAAGGTCATCAAAGGGGACAACCTCCTGGATAAGGTCAAGGTCACGGGGAAACACCTGCTGAGTGGCCTAAAGCAGGTGCAGGTAAAACCCCAAGATGTGTTTTCAACTTTGTATGCGTCGTTAAATTCCCAGTCACAACTCTGGCGCAGAACGGGGCATCTGTGCGGTCTTTGTTTGAATACATAATGGAATGGCATTAAAGGGTATATGCGTGTTGTACATCTTGACCTATTTGGTCGCTATCGAGCTTTTAAATATTTAAATGTTGAACGCTTTCAGTGAAGCGGAATGAACGAGTATTGTGGATGACGCCAGATTTTATAGTGCTTTTCGGCTTAGGAAAATATATATTATTCCTTCATGCCCATTCTGCATCTCGAATTGCTATTGATTTGAAGGACTTGTGAATTTTGCTTGTGTTTTAGGGTAAATACCCCGGGTTGCTAAGCAAGGCCCGAGGGCTGGGGACGCACTGTGCGGTTGATTTCAAGGACGCCGCTAGCCGCGACAAGGCCATCGCCAAACTGAGAGAAAGGGGTACGTAATGTGAGATAAACAATTGTTATTTACTAAAGTTTGCATTAAATCTAGAAACCAGTAAAGACGACAAAATACCTTTGTAAGTGAACATTATTTGTGAAACATGATATGTAAATGTTTCTAAATAACCAATTTTCAGCATTATTCAAACCTTGACCTGTTTCCAAATGTCCAAACGCAGTTTTTAGAGTGTCCAAACACAGTTTAAAGCGTGTTTGACCTATTTCCAAGGTCAATGCACAGTTTTCAGCATTTCGTTAACCATGACCCATTTCCTGGCTCCACGCACAGTTTTCAGCATTGTTTAACCTTGACCCATTTCCTGGCTCCAAGCACAGTTTCAGCATTGTTAATCATGGCCTATTTCCTGGCTCCACGCACAGTTTTCAGCATTGTTTAACCATGACCCATTTCCTGGCGCCACGCACAGTTTTCAGCATTGTTTAATCATGGCCTATTGCCTGGCTCCACGCACAGTTTTCGGCATTGTTTAATCATGGCCTATTTCCTGGCTCCACGCACAGTTTTCAGCATTGTTTAACCTTGACCCATTCCTGGCTCCACGCACATTGTTAAACCATGACCTATTTAATGCCTCCACGCACAGTTTTCGACATTGTTTAACCTTGACCCATTTCCTGGCTCCATGCACAGGTTTTGGCATTTTTTAACAGTGGCCTATCTCCAGGTGTCCGTACAGTTTTCAGCATCTTTGTGTTATCATTGACATATGTCCAACCGACCCACAGTTTTCAACATTTCAAACTTGACCTGTTTTCGCTAGCAAACACAGAAATATTATTACAATTTAACCTTGACCTATTTTCAGGCGTCCACACGGGCTCTTCCGGGGCGACCACTCTGCGCTTCCGGCCCGCACTCATCCTCGAAAACAAGCACGTGGACATCTTCCTCGAGAACTTTGATCACGTGCTCGCAAATCTGAATAAATAAAAATGAACTCTTCCGACACTCTGCAGAATAAAATGAATAAGTGTGGACAATGGTAGCTAGAGACAATCGCATACATTTTGTACATCGTATATTTATTTAATAGACATTGCTAAAGCTACATTTAGTATTATCTTGCATTTCATTTGTAAATAAAACTTAGTTGTGCCTATACAGAGTTGATAAATATCATACCATATTGTAGCTGCATTATCCCACGATGCATCTTCTTTACACGAATTCCTACCAGACGATGAAGAACGGACCATAACCACCTTAATTATTGGCTAATTTACATAACATAAACAACAGTGCATGTCCTTGATTTCTAAATGAATACTTTATTTTATACAAACCTTATCCAAACGTTATATGGTTGTGTGTGGCAATGGATAAGTGTTTGTAATGCCCACTTTACCTTGAACCAGGTATCTGACCAGTGTGCCCAGTCTCTAAGCGTTTGTTGGCATATAATTTATAGATTAGAGGAAATTCCGCTGATATCGCAGAAGGCATTAACGTGTGCTTGTAATGGTTACCAGGAATTTGCAATATCGTCCCAACTGATTCAACTGAACATGCATCTTTATTGTACGTGTCGATTACCCGGTGAACAGTAGAAGTATGCCGGACATACATCTGCATTGCACCTGTAAATTGCCAGGTCAACAACAAAAGTAATATGGCTGAAGTGAGTCAATTTGTACGAGATGACATTTAGATGTCAGAACTGATATCCGTCATTGTCAGTACTCAGGTGAGCGCTATGGGCCATCATGGCATTCTTGTTTACGATATATTTGTCCCAAAATTGCTACGTTTATTGCTTTTTTTTATGATTCAAATTATAATGTTTACGTTGTTATTGGCAGTATTTGGTGCTTAGATGTACGTTCTTATATGTTTTTCTTAACGTTTTTGTTGTAGAGTATTTTTTTCTAGAATTTGTCCCGAACTAAGAATTTTAAACAGTTTTTTTGTTCGTTCTATGAAGTGCCTTGTCAGTTAAACTGTAACTAGTCCTCTTAGTCTTTTTAATCAGCATTATTTTAATCGGCATTATTTCGATTATTTCGTTCCAGTACGCATGCGCGGTGAGGCAGTAATGTAAGGTATTATTATCCCAGACACGTGCACATGACCTTTAAAAATAATTCAAAATTAGTTTATGCACGTTCGCGCTTTGTCTAGTGCTTTGTGAATATACACGCATTTTAATTATGATGTGCGATCACGTAGGGTAGTGAATCTCTACCTCTTGTCAAAGAGAATACTACATATATATGTATTTTCATATTATTCCTAGTTATAGAATAAATTTTGGAATACAACATTAGTCTTCTATTTATATGTAATTATGTATACATGCACGTTTATTTGAATATGGACTTCTACTTTATTCAGGCTTTATATACGACTCAACATTTAATAAGGATACCTAAGAAGTCTTGATGTCGAAAGTTTGAAATGGTAGAACTTGTTTTGTATATAAATTCATATATCAATTGATAGATAACTTTCAATGTACAAGCAAGCAATCAATATGTATAGATAAAAGCGGGATTTAGCTATGAGCTTGATACGTAGTGATCCTTATCAAATGTTAAGTAGATCTATGCGCACCACACTCCCAACTGCAGTAATTTGTAAATCACCAGATTCGCCGTTGAACTTTAATTTCAAAGCATCTTTATATTGTCCGATAATTTATAGTTTTGTACAAAGCTGTTCGCACGACAATTCGAACAGCGTTGAAGCAATATGGAAATGCCTGAATATATGTTTCTGCACTTTAAAACAAATACTATTTGCGATTTCAAAGGTTATGACATTACACCTAGTTTTATCAAGATTAGACTAGCTTTGTTCGGTTTCAGACGGTCAACTAAATGTTATTCTACCACGGCACTCGGCTAGTGGTCCATATATAAAGAAGAAAATAACTGGGGGTTATTCTGCAACAAATTATGGGCGGAGCCTACTGGCGCAGTGCCTAAATCCGCCACTTGCCTAAATTCTCCACCCCAGCCGAATTAGCATTTTTTTACCGGCGATTTCTATTTTGTTGATCTCGATCAAACAGATACTCTCCCTTAGCAACGCTGACGTGTTTTCATCTTGATTTGTGCATAAATTAATATTTTATCCAATTATTTTGTACATAACCCCTAAATGCAAACAAGCTGCATGCGGGAAATCTATTTTATACTGCGCATGCGCAATTTTGAGGCCCCGCATGGTGTCCATGGTAAAATTAAATTATCGTGTTTTAATAATGACTCAATCCCAGTTAACCTGGACAATTGGCATATCCAAAACACAATTTTTTTTATCTCACTAAAATGATATGGTATGGGATTTATTTTGTCATGACAGGTGTTGGAAACCTAATTTCAAAACTTCACCACTTAAGATTTCACATTTTTTCAAAAACAGCATCGCTTGTTGAACCTTGAATAAAAAAGCAGCCGTATTAATTAGTAAGGGTCTACAAGTTAATATGCTCAAAGGATGGACGTAATTGAACTAATTGTTAAACAAAACATATTTTAAATCAAAATTAGGACATACCTGCAATAGAAAAACATGGTTTAGCTATCAATTCTTAAGCAATGTAGCAATAAAATAAAATCAAACAAACAGAAAATCAAAAAGATTTTTTATTTTTTCAAAAACGGTAATTTCCGTTTCAAATTAAAGAAGCCACGAACAGTTCAAACGAGTGTAACAGTTTCAATTAACAATATTGAACTATTAAAGAAAAAAAGATTTACAAAATACCAATGAAAGTCATAAATAAGAGAAGCGGTTTTACAAAATGTAAATGTCCCGTAAATGACAACGTCATGTCCCGTATGTTACAAACTATCATAGTAATTATCTGTACTCGCATCAGTACTAAAACTCACAATAAAACATGGCTAAAACACATTTCTCTAAAGAATAAAACTGCGATCATTGTCTTTTGAACGTTAGTTTTAATTGACCAAAACTAGTTTATATAATATCGTTGCCTTGACGATTATGATATTAAAAGAAAATACAAATCTATATCGTTATTCTCTGGAATTTATTTCCTTGAAATACAAGATATATTTAATCAATTTTTATGTGTTAAAGCTTTTTATGAAACACACTATTTTGAACACTAAAACTATACGTCACAAATAAATTCGTGACGCACTGTCCCGTAAGTTATACTTGTATAACACTCTTATCATACGTCAGTTATTTCGAAATCATCTGAAGTATTTCGTCATCGAACGTAAACATTCGTCCTGATTTGCTTGTTGGGACTGGATGTTCGATCAATCGAACGATATCAGCTGTCTTCACCCAGACTTTATCTTCGGCTACTGGCCATTTGTATGTCCCCTTGCTTTTTCCGCACTCAGTCATAAACGAAATGTGTGTTGTTTTGTCTTCATCGCAGACCTCAATTACCTTTCCGATGTAGCACTTTGTATCATACATGGCAACAACAAGTTGATTTAAACCAATTTCCTTGTGTCTGCTGCCCTTTCTATCTTCAGATAACTGATCAGTTGCTGTACTTTCTGTTGCCACATTCTCGGCTGTTGCTGTTACTGTTTCATTGGCTTGATCTTCCATCGTTTCAGATTCATTAGAATTTCGACCGTCTTTGTTTTGTCTGCTTTGCGTACTACGTACTATAGCACCTATCGATGTGCATTCTTTTGCTTCACTGTTGGTGTTAACTATTTCACATGCCTGATCTTCGATCCTTTCCGATCCATTGAATTTTCTACCTTCTTGTGGTTTGTCTCCTTTGACATCAAGTGTGCGCTCTTCCCATAAACACGCCGACTTAAGATTGAAGGATCCATTGAAGCAATCATTGCACGCACAGGAAGTATTTCTTACTGCTATCTTTCCATCTTCAGCCCCCACAACTGCATGTACTTTCATAGATCCTTTTACTGGTTTTATTTGGCTGTTTCGTTTGTCAACATTTATTTTAGTTATGTTGTAATCCTCTTCTGATACAAGTTCATAGCGAATTCCTTGTTGGTTCTGTGTTGCCCATGAATAAAAATCTGTAGCGTCTTGTATCAGAGCTTTCCCCTGTTTCACTGCATTGTCGGCATTTCGTTTTGTTGTCCCCCCAATTCCATCACAGGGGCCATTTCCGTGGCCACTTTCAAAGTAATGCCACGATGCGTGTATTCCGTATTCAACAGGAAATCTGCTCACTAGGTCGAATATGGTCTTGTTCCTGTATTGAGATGATGGCGAGTCTGTCCAAAAATGAACAGCCTTCAGGTTTGGAAGAAGTGTCTTAACTATTTTCATCAGACTGTTTATGAGGCATATCACCATTGTAGCATTGTGATTTAGAACTTCGGATACATGTACATAGCTTACATGTTTTAATTCTTCAGACTCCCCTCGGTAGTAAATAACGGCGGGATGAAGTGTAACCATGCTACTGTTCCAATACGCTGATTGGATTTCTTCAAGAGTATTGCAACTATAGTTTTCTGAAAAATCCATCTGGATTAATACCTGCTCCTTTGGTAGATTTTCTTTCATTTTACTGACTGCGCTGTACTGACTCTTCACTCTCTGTATATGGCCCTCAAACTCTTGAAAGGTTTCCAACATCATTTTAACAAACACAACTTTGGGTTTCCGAACTTCAACTACACGTTGTTTCTCTTTGCCATTCTGAAGCTTCACTCTTTTCCATTGTTGAAACTTAACGTCTTCGCCTTCGTTTGGTATCTTTTCAAGCATCTCATTCAATGAGGCTCTACTGTCTTTGTACATTTCTACAAACTTATCTGGATTTGTACAGCTTGTAACATTCAAGCATTTCAGTGATCTCAGTAAGAAGCAGAAGTTCGGGTGTTTAGAACAAAGACAAACACTTCGAGACGTGAAATTCACTAAGCTTATGGAATGTAGTTCTGGAAACCTTGATATCCGATTCTGCATTGAACTTTAAGTGCAAGTTGTACATGTAATCATTTAGCACTCTCTGTTGTATCTTCCCGCTGTCACCCTTTACTGCATCAGATTTCCCCGGTAGTTGTCTTGAATTGTCATCACGTTCTAGGAATCCAACTATCTTGTCGTTCACTCGCTTCCTAATGTCATCAAGTCTCTTCCTCTTCACATGTACCACATTCTTGTTCGAAACTGTTTTCCTTCTGTTAAGGGTAGTGACCTTTTCTAGTGTGCTTTTTAATCTATACTTCTTAATTACCTTTCCTGAAGCAACTCTATGAACAATCTGTGCTTTTTCAGAATTTCCTTCTTGAGCATTCTTAGCGGTCTTTATTTCTTCTGACAAACATTCACCCAGTATAAGCTTCTTTCGAACTTCAGGAACATCTTTCGGGTTAATTCCAGACCGTTTCAAGAGAGTGTCACTTTTGCTTTTTGGGGTGTTTGCAATGCCCACTCTATTTTCACACCGTTGAAGTCGTTTCTGGGCATTTTTGAGCTTTTTCTTCAACTCTTCAGTCTTATTCTGTAGAGTCTCTATGGTTCTATAAGACCTTGCTAAGGCTCTTGATGCTCTCTTTCTGCCACGTTCAGACGCCCTGCTCCTATTCACAAATGGCATTTTCACAGTCATCAATGCATCAGATGAACTTAAAACAGCATTGTCACTTGTCGATGGCTGTTCAGTATCATTGGATGAAGGATTTACATTATCAATACTTGCCTCCTGCTCTTGGTTCTGCCGTTTTCGCTTATTTCTGAATTTGGCCTGTCTTATTTTGTTGAGTTCTCTCTTCCTTTGTTGAGTTTCATCGTCCAAATCGGATATAGGAACAAAGTATTCCCTCACTCGTTCTCTTTCAGCCTTCAGCCATCTGTCTCCTAGCTGTTCTTTCTTTCTCTGTCGATATTCGCGCATGCGCTGTGACTTTGATTTCGCCATGCTGCATAATATGTTATGTGTGTATTAAAACAAAGCAAACCTGCTTAATTAATGGTTAATTAAAAGTAATCGTTTGTGAAAATCTGTGTTAACAACTTTGTTTCTTTCAATAACATACGGGACGAAACCGCATAACATACGGGACGCATATTAGAATGGTGTCTCTATAACTATACTTGTCTTTAATGCTTTGCTGATTTACAGGTTGCGTTTAATATATCATTGATAAAAATATTTCATCAACATTATAATATTATGCTTTTTTCATGGAGACATATTTGCAATCAAAATATTTTATATATGCAACTCAGAATATTTAGTAAACAGGCCAAACACTTTAGAGCGTATTATTCTTGTGTTAACGTACATTATAAGTGTTTGTTGCTTCAATTCAGTGAAATAAACCCCCTGTTCACAAATAACGTATAATTAAAGCGTATCTAATTTATTAATTTGCTCATTCTTCGCAAATGAATCTTGCAAGTTTATAATATAACATACGGGACATTTTCGAATAACATACGGGACATGCCTTTATGACTAAAGCATTTAATTTTGCGAAACAAGAAAAAGCATTTAAAATACTCCTTTTTAAATGCATTATAAACCTGCTTAAACAAAACACATAAATTACGCACAAACATATAATAAACCAACCGATGCTTACCTTTCTGATGATCAATATTTAATTTTATTTTGCCCACGTGGTTATACGTTGAAAATATTACTTCAATGGCGGGCTTTAACTTTTGTTTTCATCCGGGTAAGTTGCCAGAGATGAATTTAACCTAAAGTGATAATTTATAGGAAACAAAATAACCGATTGTGCTCATTTCTAACATCTACATGCCCCGTACGTTATGTCTCGTACGTTACGACCAATGTTTTCTTCCGGCTTCATTCTGTTTCGGAAATTTACGCTATCCTACCTCAGTAAAATTTCTTCATTTAATGGTTTTTATAATTATCTGGAAATGTTCTGAAAGCAAATGTTTGCTTCTATACGCGATATTTAGTCTTCAAAACCACAACTAGAAAACGTCCCGTACGTTACCGGGTTAAAATTACGCTTCGATTTCCTATTTTGACATATGTCATTTATTAGTTTCATCTGAATGGCTTCAATAAAATGTTTTTTTAACAACTTGTGTAAATAGGACGGATAGATTTCATGAATATTTTCGTACCCTGAGTAAGTTTAAACTAAATATTTTGGTTATAAAACATTTGTCCCGTAAATTTATTGAAATTGGCGACATGTTATATCCAAAGCAAAAATGTTGCAGACAATCGTTTTATACTCGGAAACTTATACTGAAATGTATCACGGTGATTACTTATATTGTTATAACGATCTGAAGATGACCCATGAATGTGTTTATGAGATCTAACAACTCGTTTTATTTATTTATTCGGTTCCGGCGACACCCAGTTTTTGATATGCCTGCCATCATACAACACAATTTTCACATCCATTACGGTTAGAGGGCAAAAAATAGTGCTTGAAAATAATGAAAATTGCATCACTTTACAATAATACGATTATTTTATTGTCATAGAAAAATGCAGTTTTCTACCGCCGTTCATCAAATTCCGGCGACACGAATTGTCCAGGGTAACTGGGATTGAGTCATTATGTCTATGGGAGCATATGCAGCATAAAAATATAAATTATCCATTAGCAAATACAATAACATGCGGAAAGAACTGCATATTAAGAGCGCAAATGTCTCGCTACTCGAAACCCTAATTATTTGTCCCACGTGCACGCAGGGCCTCATTTTCAGAGCTATTTTTAGAAATAAAAATGACCATTTGAAAAAATTGAAACATTGTATTAACAACAGACAACGAGCTGCTTAATATGGAAAATTAAATAAGAACCATAGTCAAATGTGAAATAAGCATGCCACGGTTCCTGATCTATGATTACACCGAGCAACTTCCGATCACCGTGTTTATTTTCAACACTAGAAAATGAACCTTAACGAAACAAAAGTGGGTGTTTTGTCAATAGCAGTCAACAGAAGTTGCTTTGAAAACAGATTTCATAGAAGAATCTTATTTTCGAGTAATTTGAACATTTTAAAGAGGGGTGGCGGATTTAGGCACTCCGACGCTCATTTTTTTACACTGTTTAGGCCTTCAGTTTCAATAAATACTTTTCATTTGCCAAGTATTTCAAATGTAACCAAAACACGTCAGTAAACGCACATTAAACCTAACTTGATTTACCTGAATTTGTATGTCAATAGGTAAACAACTTTTAAAAATATCGTAAAAATACCCACAAATGTGGCGGATTTAGGCACTGCGCCAGTAATGTTTTGAAAATAGTTCCGGAAATTCGAAGACATTGTTCCGTAAAATGCACGTGCTTAAACGCGCGATAGTAAATTGTGACAAACAAATCATTGCTGCATTATGTAGCGCAATAACACCACACCTGTACTACATATGTTATACTTAAGTTCACAAAAACGTTTACGATTAATAATTTACTAAATAGTTTGCTTTGTTATATTGCCCTTATTGTATATGCTGTATACTTGGGTGAAATAAATGTCGTGTTCTGTTAATATGCTTGTAATTTGCGCTTTTTAGCATCATATTTTCACTGTATTATATCGATAAGTATGACGTCATTCGCTCAATGTTTATCAATAAAGCTGACGTCATTCTGAATTGTTATGATTTATGACGTCACTGAAATGCACGCGTGAATGCACTTCTCTGAAAATGGGCGGAGTATAGATAAACATAGTTCTCATTCATAACCTTTAAAAGTACGGATTTTTATATTAGATCGTGTTCGAATCGAAATAATTAACGGGTAACAGTTGGTTATTGCGGTAATAACCAACGGTTTGTCGTTCCGATGCTTGTTATCAAACCACTCGGGCTACCGCCCTCGTGGTTTAATTCCTACTAGGGATGGGACCGAATACTGAAATCAATATTCGAATATTCGTGTTGGGTATTCGAATATATTCGAATATTCGTTTTGTAAATACTACTATATACTACTATATACGGCACTCTGTCCGAATATTTACCTATGTGAAATATGTATTACGTGTACGTAGTTGTATTACATTGTTTCATTGGTAAATGAGCTATATAACTTTGTGAGTGTTAGGCAAATATAAAGAAATGTAAGATATTGTTAAATGTATTGTTAATTAATTTGTTAATCGTTCCGGGTTTTTTTTCACAACCATGAAGCTTGTATCTGCTGTGCAGATTACACGTTTCCTGGGTTTTGTCTAATGACCTCGTCAAGTACTTCCAAGCACGTGATGGTGGCATTGTTTATTAATAAAGACTCTTGTATAATATACGGTGTTGATATAATGGAGAATAATGTACAAGTGACGTATATTAAGATTGACCAGATCATGCTAATTTTGTGAATAAATTGATTGGCTGATAATGGATTCATTTTTATTGGTTTACTTAGAGAGTACTTGTAATTTACTGTAAACAAGTTAACCGTATAGATGTCACTTAAGGATAATAAACAACAATGAACGCGTTGTGCAAACTGTGAAACCGTTATCAGAACAGAACAGAACACGACATTTATTTCACCCAAGTATACAGCATATACAATAAGGGCAATATAACAAAGCAAAATATTTAGTAAATTATTAAATTATTAACTTCCGATAATTTTAACGTTGGACAAAATATAATAAACGATATACGGGGGGTACTTCCAATGATAGGATATATACAAGGATAATAATAATAATAATAATAATAACAATAATAGTAATAATAATAATAATCATCATCATAATCATAATCGTAGTCATAATCATAATCATCATTGTAATCATAATCATCATCACAACATGGCCCAGTTTTGTTAATTGTGGATACAATGCGTCATGTTCGCGCCTCCTGCAAACCGTTAATTCGCGGCCCTTATCAAGACGTGGCCCCCTGCCAATTATCAATTGTCGTTAATTGGACATGTTTGGCATGTGTTGTAAAAACGTTAGACTGCCCCCGCCCACCTGCTAGGCGGGAAATACGACTGGAATTCATGTTAACTTTCCAATCAAACTGGAAAAAACATGACTTTAAACAAAAATTTGTTCTTGAAATAAATGTGAAAATCGAATATTCGTATTCGTTTTTTTATATTCGAATATTATCCAATATTCGAATATTCGGTCCCATCCCTAATTCCTACACATCGGAACTCCAAACCGTTGGTCATTACCACAATAACCAACAGTTACCCGTCAATTATTTCTTAAATACACCACACGAATTTAATATTAAAGATTAGCGACACCCATACTCACTGCAGAATATACCACTTTCTAGGCTACGGAAGAGCAATTATATCACAATTCTTGAAATTGGCATAATCATCGATGCCTCATTCTTGAAATTTGCATTATCATCGATGTTTCTCTTTAAATGTGCATTATCATCGATGCCTCATTCTTGAAATTTGCATTATCCTCGATGCTTCCCTCGGCCGCTTGAAATTTGCATTATCATCGATGTATATCTTGAAATTTGCATTATCATCGATGTCTGTCTTGAAATTAGCATTTTCATCGATGTCTATCTGGACATTTGCATTATCAGATGCCTTATTCTTGAAATGTGTAATATCATCGTTGTCCCAGCATAGCTGGATTTAATCCGTGCCAGCATGACTTTCCACTAGATCTATAAATAAGACCAGACTTTCCACGTGACCATGGTCACATCACTTGACGCGAAACAAAATCGTGGACAAGCACATGAAAAAAACGTGGACAACATAAAATCCTTGCGTTGTTATGTTTACTTTTTTATGTATTTATTTTTGTTTTTCATTTTAACTCGTTATTTATATACCTGGACCAATAATGCAACATGTTTGTGCAATTATTATAAAATAATAATGAAAGAATTAAAATAGTGTAAAAAATAAATCTTCAATCTCCTAATAATCGTCTCCCTTGAAAACTTCCAAATCTGTAAGTTTTTTTAACTCGTGGTGGCAGCGGTTACTGTGAAGAGTATCAATGGGGAAGTAATCGCTGTGAGGAGGTTGTAGTTACAGAGCTACCTTTACGTGTCATTAGATTTTTGTCTGAAAAAAAACAATCCTGCGGCTATGTATGCCTGTCCAGTGCAAACTGATTTGTGTCGTCCCTGCTTATTAAATTTGTTTACAGATTACGCCACGCATGTGTTTGGTTATGGATCCACGCTTTCCATCAACTGCATAGTATTTCGTCACGTGATAACTTGCGAATTTATTTCGCCATGTTTAAAATACTGATTTAAACTAACGCGCTGTAGAAACTTCATATCGTTCACGCCATCTGTTAAACTTGACACGTATAAATATATAGCTTGCACACACACACACACTCAATGGTCGTGTCGGTACAACGTTAAGGTCATATTCTGCGAAGGCACCGTAGGCTGATTCTGCACGTTTATTTAAATATTGTATTGTAAAGGAACCAAACAAGTTTCTTATCGAGAAAGGAACTACCTGAATGATGAATATAGTCCGTCGTAGCTACATAGGGAGATACGAGGTCACGTGGTAAACTAGCCTAATAACAGGTTTAGCATATCTGGTTATTAGACTGATTTTAGGGCATGTGACAGGATAAACCAGATTTTGTCACAGGATGTGATTGCAGTCCCATACCAGTGGCTTGTTACAGGACAAAGTTTATGTAACGGACAGACAGACCAACCACAACTTCAACACAATATGCCGCCTTTTCTTTGAACAATGTGTCTCATGACAATTAACATGTCTCCCAGTTAATTTCACAATCAATCCAGAAATGACAGAGGTTTTCACCGGACAGGAAAACAGACTCCAGTTTTTACCGTTGACCTCTAAGTGTGACCTTGACCTTGGAGTACGGACCTTGTTCTTGCGCACGACACGTCGTCTCATTATGGTGAATGTTTCTGCCAAGTAATTTCAAAATCCATCCAGAAATGACAGAGTAATAAAGCTCACCTGAGCACAACGTGCTCATGGTGAGCTTTTAGGATCGCCTTTTGTCCGTCGTCCGTCGTGCGTCGTGTGTCGACATTGTCATTCAAAGAACATCTCCTCCTAAACCACTGGGCAAATTTTCACCAAACTTCACAGGAATGATCCTTGGGTGGCCCTCTTTCAACACGTTCAGATCGTTCCGGTCCGCTGCATATGTAGGTCACCAGAGCTAAAAATAGATTTATACACTGAAAACTTTAAAAATCTTCTCCTCTGAAACCACAAGGCTTGGAGCTTTTCTATCTGATATGTGACATCCTCTACTGGTCCTCTACAAAGATTGTTCAAATGATGCCCCTGGGGTCAAAACTGGCCACACCCCGGGGGTTACATGGTTTATATAGACTTGAATAGCAAAATGACTTTAAAAATCTTCTTCTCTGAAACCGCAAGGCCTAGAGGTTTCATATTTGGTATATAACATTGTATAGTAGTCTTCTACAAAGATTGTTCAAATAATGTCCCTGGGGTCAAAACTGGCCACACCCCGGGGTCACATGGTTTATATAGACTTGAATAGCAAAATGACTTTAAAAATCTTCTCCTCTAAACCGCAAGGCCCAGAGGTTTCATATTTGGTATGTAACATTGTTTAGTGGTCCTCTACAAAGATTGCTCAAATGATGCCCCTGAGGTCAAAATTGGCCACAGCCTGGGGCTCACATGGTTTATATAGACTTAAATAGCAAAATGACTTTAAAAATCTTCTCCTCTGAAACCGCAAGGCCTAGAGGTTTCATATTTAGAATGTAACATTGTATAGTGGTCCTCTACAAAGATTGTTTAAATGATGCCCCTGGGGTCAAAACTGGCCGCAATCCGGGGGTCACATGGTTTATATAGACTTAAATAGCAAAATGACTTTAAATTCTTCTTCTCTGAAACCGCAAGGCCTAGAGGGTTCATATTTGGTATGTAACATTGTATAGTGGTCCTCTACAAAGATTGTTCAAATTATGCCCCTGGGATCAAAACTGGCCACACCCCGGGGGTCAAATGGTTTATATAGACTTGAATAGCAAAATGACTTTAAAAATCTTCTCCTCTGAAACTGCAAGGTCCAGAGGTTTCATATTTGGTATGTAACATTGTATAGTGGTTCTCTACAAAGATTGTTCAAGTGATGCCCCTGGGATCAAAACTGGCCACGCCCCGGGGGTCACATGTTTGCAATAGACTTAAATAGCAAAATGACTTTAAAAATCTTCTCCTCTGAAACTTCAAGGCCTAGAGGTTATATATTTGGTATGTAACATTGTGTAGTGGTCCTCTACAAAGGTTGTTCAAATGATGCCTCTGGGGTCAAAGCTGGACACACCACGGGGGTCACATGGTTTATATAGATTTAAATAGCGAAATGACTTTAAAAATCTTCTCTGAAACCTCAAGGCCCAGAGGTTTCATATTTGGTTTGTAACATTGTATAGTAGTCCTCTACAAAGATTGTTCAAATGATGCCCCTGTGGTCAAAATTGGTCACACCCCGTGGCTCACGTGGTTTATATAGACTTAAATAGCAAAATGACGTTAAAAATGTTCTCCCCTGAAACCGCAAGACCCAGATGTTTCATATTTGGTATGTAACATTGTATAGTGGTCCTCTATAAAGATTGTTCAAATTATGCCCATGGGGTCAAAACTGGCCTCCCCGGGGCTCACATGGTTTATATAGATGTAAATGGCAAAATGAATTTAAAATTCTTCTCTGAAACCACAACGCCCAGAGGTTTCATATTTGGTTAAAACATTATATCGAGACCTCGATTGGGATTGCATATGGGATGGGTGGGGTCAATGTCAAGGTCAGTGTTACTAAAAATAGAAAAACGGTTTCCGCTCAATAACTTGAAAACGCATTGATATATTTTAATGAATCTTAATACATAGATACCTTATATCGACACTTCGCATGGGATTGCATATGGGGTGAGAGGGGTTAAGGTCAAGGTCACTGTTACTAAAAATTGAAAAACGGTTTCCGCTCAATATCTTGAGAACGCATTGAGATATATTAATGAAACTTAATACATAAATACCTTATATTGAGACCTCGATTGGGATTGCATATGGGGGGGTCAAGGTCTAGGTCACCGTTATTAAAAATAGAAAAATGGTTTCTGCTACATATCTTGAGAATGCATTGAGCTATTTTAATGAAATTCAATACATAAGTACCTTATATCGAAACATTGCTTGGGATTGCATATGGGGTGGGTGGGGTCAAGGTCACCGTTACTGAAAATAGAAAAACGGTTTCCGCTTAATAACTTGAGAACGCATTGCAAAATTTAAATAAAACTTAAAGACGTTCGCAACAATTTCCTTAAATTTTTTTCCAACGACAGATTTTCTTAAAACTTTGCACAAACATACATCAATGTATTCTAAAACTAAAACAGTCTTAAAAAATAGGGGTCACCCTCCTTTTTCCGTAAATATGGATGTTGAATACGGTACCTGTCGAAGCCTTTTTTCAGTTTGTGTTAGTTAGAATGTTGAATAATATAAAGCGTTTATATTCAAACAAAGATGGAGATTTTTAAATGCATTTTTTTAATGTTTCGTTGGGTAATATACAAGTGCAGTTTAATGGTAAAACGCGCTTTATCTGCAGTTATCGTTTAACAAATGACTTGTAATGGACACTTAACGAGGTTAATTATGCATTAAAATTGCCCGTGAAAACATCAATAAGTTATCAAATATACGAATATCTTTTGTTCCAAACGACAGATTTTGCTAAAGGATCCCACATACATGCGTTTTTGTATACTGAAACTAAAACAGTCTTAAAAAATAAGGGTCACCGGCCTTGTTCCGGAAATATTAGGTTTTGAATACGGTACCTGTCGAAGCCCCTTTTTAAGTTTGGATTTTTATCAATGTTTTAAGTATATAGGATAGTTTTTTTTAAACAAGGTTATGGTTCTTTCAACTGATATGTTTGTACATGATTTGTTTGGTAATATACATGTGTATGTTGATAATAAAAACGCTTTACCTACATTTACTGCTTAAATACTGAATTTGACTGGACATTTAAGTGTGTCAAATGGGAACTAATAATGCTTTCTGAAACTTCATTTTATCAAATGCATATTTTGTTCCAAACGACAGATTTTCTTAAAAGTTCGCAAATACATGCATCAATGTATACTTACACCAAAACATTAATAAAAAGAATTGGCTCACTGAACTTGTTTGGGAAATATTGGATTTCATATAGGGTACCTGTGTAGCCTTTTTCCAGTTTCGTTTTAACATACATAAACAACGTATCAATAGAATGGAGATATTTAATGGATCATTTCTGAACTAAATTTGTTTGGAAAAACATTGCATAAGAGTGTTTTTGATTATTATATATGCTTTATGAGCTTCACTATTAAACATATTTATTTTGAATGGACATTAGAGATGAAATTAGTATATTCTAACCTATATACAATAAAAAAAATGAAGCAAAAGGAGAAATTAACCCAATTATTTTCTTTTTGTTGCGAACGTCTTTAATACACATATCTTATATCAAGACCTCACTTGGGTTTGCTTATTGGTTGGGTGGGGTCAAGGTCACTGTTATTAAAAGTACAATAACGAGACCTTGCTTTACGTATGTGGTGGGTGGTGTCAAGGTCAAGGTCACTGTTACTAAAAGTAGAAAAACAGTTTTTGCTCAATAATTTTAGAAAGTATTGAGATATGTTAATGAAATTTAATACATAGATATCAGGTGAGCGACATAGGGCCATCGTGGCCCTCTTGTTTACCCTGGGCCTCTAAGTGTGACCTTGACATTGGAAGTACGGACCTGGGTCTTGCGCGCGACACATTGTCTCATATGGTGAACATTTATGCCAAGTAATTTCAAAATCCACTCAGAAATGACAGAGTTATTTAGCGGACACGAAAAACAGACCCCATTTTTGACATTTGACGCCTAAGTGTGACATTGACCTTGGAAGTACGGACCTGGATCTTGCGCGCGACACACAGTCTCATGATGATGACTATTTCTGCCAAGTAATTTCAAAATCATTCAAGAAATGACAGAGTTATTGAGCGGACACGAAAAACTGACCCCCTTTTTGACATTTGACCTATAACTGTGACCTTGACTTTGGAAGTACGGACCTGAATCTTGCGCGCGACTCACTGTCTCAAGCTGATGACCATTTCTGCCAAGTTATTTCAAAATAACTCAAGACTCGACAGAGTCATAGAGCGGACACGAAAAACATACCCCATTTTTGACCTTTGACCTCGACGTGTGACCTTGACTTTGGAGGTACGGACCTGGATCTTGCGCGAGACACATTGACTCATGATGGTGAACACTTCTGCCAAGTAATTTAACAATCCATCCAGAAATGACAGAGTTTCAGATTCGACACGAAATAGGGCGGACGGAAGGACGGACGGGCGGACGGAAGGACGGACGGGCGGACGGACAGACGGACGGACGAACGGAATGACACGCGCAGACCTATGCTCCCAACCAGTTTCACCGGTAGGGGACTAATAAAATATACCACTTAATTCTTAACTCCTCCGTTATAACCTTGACTGCATTAATCGTGTGGGTATTTACTAACTACATTACTGGTTCTTAGTGTTACCGCTGATAACAATCGCCCCGACAAGCGCAATTATATTGTAATATTTCGTTTTGCAAATAAGTAAATACATACATACTAATAACAATCGTGGGAATGTAATGTAACAGCAACATAGATAGAGAAAACATGTTCGGTGCCGGGATGGAGAAACTTTATTCGGAGTGGCTTAGAAAAAAAAAATAGGGCGAGCTTTAGCGAACCCTATTTTTGTTTTCGGGCCGAACCGGATAAACTTTCTCCTTCCCGGCACCTACCGTGTATTCTATTTATCCTGATTTCTATTCAATTAAATTTAATTACACCAAACACTAATTAGAGGTTTAAATTTATAACAAAAATCTAGACCGGCCTCGAACCTAATAACTCGCTTGCATGTATGCGTACTACCCGGAAAAAAATAGTTCTTTATATCTTTATCACCTTTATCAAACAGCGAAAGTAAAATATTAATAAATCTTATTTGCTGATGTCAGTACGACACGAAAATGACGTAGTAAATTTGCTTTTGTTTGAAACCAGATTACATTGGTTTTTAAAGAGTTACATTACGTCACACCAACTACGTCATTCAATTTGTGTTATAAGTTTAAACTGTTTTGCAGTTTAAAATACATGAAATCGGAATAAATATTGGGCGTTTCTGTGTTTTGGATGGATTATATTATGCAATAGCGTTCAGATAAAAAGTGTGTGGAATATTTTCCTCGAATGAAAACGGTGAGATTGATCCCTTTTCAATTTTCTACGATTTACTCGGATAGTTGTGGGTGGAGGACAGTGTAACTGACAGTGAAATAAATCAAATTAATGTTTCGTTCTAAGTTAAAATTACCTTGTAGCCTTTGATGACTTTTTTCTTATTTTCATCGGAAATTTATAAAAAGGGTTATTTCTTTGATGAATATGCTGTGTTGGTTGAACAAAGAAAGTATATCCACAAAGAATAACCCGCTTGCATCAGATTCAACTCAAGTCTCAAGTGTGTTGAAATGGCATGCAACTGGATGGAAGTTGTTGTTATTATGTTAACCAGTTAAATGGAATGTGAGGACAAACAACTCATTTGTTGTTTAACTCTGTTAAACAAGACAACACAAAGTTTGTATCGATGAAAAACTCTGGTAAGTAGACTTAATGCTGTGTCATTCTCGACAATGTTGTTATCCGGCACGTAGGAATACCTATTGACGGTATATCACAGTCACGTGATCTACTGCCGGATATCAACAAGTTTATACGGCCACCGCTTTATTAGGTCACTGTTTGGGTTAGTAGCAGGATAAAGACCTATTAAAACACGTTTGCAATAAGGAATAAGCAGTCGTCTGAATGAAACACTATATTGTTCACGATGATAAGAAGGAAAATAGCACATTTGTTGAGGAATGCACAATGCTTTAATAGTAAGTATATTTTTTTCTTATTTCAATGTGTGTGCCAATGACGGTCTTACATACATTTTCTGCTAATTCTGGTCGGAAATACTCTTGTCTGCCCGAATATTAGTACTATTGGTTGACCACAAGCTATAATTAATAATGGGTTAAATAACGGAAACAGTTGTTATTCAATGTACGAAGCGCTTTTCTTCTGCGGTTACTGTCAATTTTGACAATACAGAGTGAAAACTTACTGCTTTACGTAATTACGGTGTAAGATCGTTTTCCATTTTCTGCATGTCGGATTGCTCAAGATTGCGTGCAATGCGACGATGCATGCTGAATCAATTACCAAATCGTCTAAAGGCTACATTAAAGAATAAACGAGAGCTGCATTTTTAACGGTTTTCCATTGCCACTGTCTTGTCTGGTCGCAAAGTTCAGATTTGAATGCATTCACATACATGTAGTTCTGCAGATGAAAGTTATTGGTATATAAAGACTGAAATAAAGACTGAATTCATGCACGTGTGTTTACGTGCGTAATACTCGATATTTATAAATAAAGAGAGAGAGAATGAGACTGCACAACTCTCAGGCTTTAGAAATACATTAAATTTGTATATATACGACGTATATATATGTCAGAGAAGCCAACTGATGAGCTCTGAGATTTAATGGCATACGGTGAAATATGCACAGGCAGTTCGGAATCAGTGGTGTGCTTCACTGTTGACTTTATTTTTACGGCGTAATATTAAAATGACACTTTAGCTGCACTTAAAATCAGGAAATGTATTTATTATTTACTATTATTTACTGTTTAAATTACTGTGTATCAGGGTAAAAAAAATATATGTGCTTAACTGAATTAACTGAGTTATCGAACACCTAAGTGTTTCTATGATAATTGCTTAAAATGAAATTCGCCAAAACATTATGTTGAACTCAATTAAAATAGTTTCATCATTTAATAACACGTCTGTAAAATTTAATTGCAAAATTCCATCAAATATTTGTAAAATCAGTCACCCATCATTGTCACCCATAGCAGACAAAACAATATGGCCGCCGATAATAACATTACATATTACCAGACAGTTCATAAATACTCTTCCAGATATTCAAACAGACGTGTTACTGAGTACTTAACTCTGGAACATAAGCAGTCACAAGATAATAACTATAACAAGATTATAGATTCTTTATTTTTATTTTCACGGGTCAACGGCGGTGGTCAGCGACCACGTCTGGCGGAAATAAGCACTCAGATGAGCCTCCGGCGCCGATTGTTGTAACGGAAGTACCGGGTCCTAAATCCCGACAGCTGCAGTCGGATCTGGATAAAAATACAGGTTTAGCATCCAAAAACAATCCCACTGTTTGAATGAAATTTGTTCACAGATCTTTTATATTTGTTAAAAATTTCAATGTCGCTATTAACTTTGAAAAAGCGTTTGGACTAAAGAACTAAAACATTATATGAAGTCTTAAAAATGACATAAAAAACGGGGTTCGAACAATTTGCAAACTCCTAACCGGCTAGCTCAGTTGGTAGAGCGCTGGACAGTCAATCCGGGGTTCATGAGTTCGAACCCCAGCCCGGCCACATAACTTGTGTGGAGATTGGTCATGAAATTATTTATACGCCCATTCTTCCCCTACCTCTGATTCGAGTAGGGCAGTTGTCAGTTACTCCCATAAGTATGTGTACTTACTACTGGTAAACTGCTTAGATCGGCTAAGCTTGCCCAGGAAAAGCGACATGCCTGATATACTGTAAAAAACGGCGAAAAATCCAAACAAACAACGTACGTTTGGACAGAATTGGGCGATATGTAAAAAATACCAAGAGCCATTTAGATTAATACTACCGACATATAACTTTGCAATCGATGTATGTTCTAAGATGGTATGTGATCTTTTCAAAACGATTTAGCGTTAGAAATCCGACTCGAAATCGCAATACTGACATTTGCTTTATCTAAAGATCTTTGTATCATCGCTTAAAAGTTTGCCTTAAAACGCGCATGTGTTGCGCTTTTATGAAGTCAGTGCAATTAATGTGTATGTGCTATGTTAGACAAACACGAAGTACACGTATCTGAACGTTAATAACCAAATATTACGAAACAAAATGAGATATTTCTGTGGATACTAGTTTAAAGAAACAGTACCAATATACTATTTAATACAGTTGCGTATGTATATGTGAATTTGTTAAGATATTTGTATGTATGCATATACTACGAGAAAATTAAATGTTGCACTGAAAAAAAAGTTGACAGAAACTGTCGATCACGAACTACTTTATTGACAGTTGTTTGCATTACATGTATTTGAACTGGATTTTCTAACTCAAATTCTAACATGATACTCGTTAATTTTTCTATAGACAAAGAAGAAAATTATTATTGCAAAACTATCCAATAAACAACGCAAAAAGTAATCCCGATTCTGAGCGGAGCATAGTACAAAGTAGTTCCAATTACAATAGCAAATATACATGTATATGTCAAATCATGTTAGAATCGAAATAATTTTCGCCTTATCGTTGTTTATCAGCCAACAAACAATTTTTTGTCGCCCTCGTGGTTTAATTCCTACGCACCAGAACTCCAAATCGTTGTTAAATGGCCAATTAATAACGATAAATCGAAAATTATTTCTTAATTATACAAAACAAATTTAAACTTGAATGAATACTCGCCCAGATGGCTGGCTGTGCGTACGAAAATAGATATTAGAGATCAGAGTGGGTTTACACTCGCAACTTTAACAGTAAAATTATTGTATTTCGCGGGGTCTAGATTCGCTTATTCCTGACATACGCTAATTTGTGCGGTTTTAACATTTTTCATTTTATGTATATTTAATTAATCATGCAAAAGGACAAACGGACCGTATTATTTGAAAAAAAATCAGGTGTTATACAATAACAGTTTGAACTTTCTGAATGAAAAATAATCAAATACAAACAGTATATAGATTACCTACATACAAAGTGTATCATAGGTTGATGTATATGTATATATGTATCGTGAATTTAGTACATGCTATTCAATAATTGACAAATTTACGCGCGGTCTTAAATTCGCGCGAAATATGCGAAATTTATGCCACATGAATCAAATGAGTAGAGTAGCCAAAACAAATATTATCTGATATTCTCTCTGATTTCAGACGTCGTATTTCACCCATTGCGTTTTTTACATTCGAGTCGACGATAGTGTGTACAATGACGGCCACTTGCAGTAAATACACGGTGTATATGGTCACCGTATACTGATGTAACGGATGGGCACCGCATACTTATGGACAAACAAAAGCGGAGTGCAGTGCAAGAAAATGTTAATTTCTCTGGGTTTTCATCATTATATGACAATAATTTTTGTTCTACGGAACACAGTGGATATCGCTACTAAATATTCTTACAACATATTTTCCTGAAATTCGACCCTCTTCATAGACGAAGTGAAAAAGTGTCCATGACTGTTATTCATGAAGTGAATATTCAGATATATACTTAGATTTCTCTTCCATTTGGCTATAATTGGTGTCATAGAAGCTCATTTATATTTCTGTGCTATTATCATTGTGTTTTTGTTGAAAAAATACGTTTGAAAATATTAACTTTATATTGAAACTTAAGGTTTAAATGCGAATTATGCATATCATTCGAAACAAGTACTTGTTTTTGACCGAGATTTACACCATGCTAGCACTATTTTACTTAAATTAAACGTTCATGTGTGTCCTAAATCATATTTTGTTCCGTGCAAATCGTGGTTTTATCATAGAGTATATGGATTGTTAAATATTTGAATTTAAATACATGTATGTCTTGCCTTTTTAACGACTTTTTCCACGAAGTATACTGTGCATTCCAATTTTATTTCAGCAGTATGCGGTGACCATATGCACCGTGAAATAGAAACTATATGATTTCATAATTGCAGAATGCATCGATGGTGCAATTCTTCTGCGACTATGACGTCAGTCGCGGCAACTACCTCGCTGACGTCGACGGCAACGTCATGCTGGACCTGTTCACGCAGATATCGTCACTTCCGCTTGGTAAGTGATGTCTATTTTGATGTTCAAATCACAGTCTGATTAAAATCCTATCCTACAATACGCTATGCATTAGGCACTCAGTGTACATGTATAGTGAGATTAAAACACGACCCAGCCAACATTTCATTAACAGTTAATGCGTGCACGTATACGCCCGTGCATCAGTCAATGCAACCAAAGCGAAACCTTGACAGACGGACGGACGGACAGACAGACAGACTGTATCACTGTATGTCAAGTGTTGGATATGTTGTTCTAGTAAATGTCTGACAGCGCATTTTTGCATACCAGTTTATTTAGTTAGCATGGTCTTGTTTATTAGATAGGGATTATAAAGTTGGCTGGCTTAAAATCCATTTCTTGATATGGACTCTGTTATAGAATGGCTGTGTGGCTCTTTCGAAATATTCAGTTTTAGTCAACCTTAATACGAAACTAAGGCGGGCCATTGGTTACGTAAGTCCTATTTGACACATACTAGTAGTGACAGGGAACATTTTTATACATGCTTATTGAGTTTTCTTACTTACATTTTAACATAATTAATTCGACAGACTGTGATGATGAATTTCAACATAAATTATACGACAGACTGTGACGATGAATACGTACATGCACACTTTCAATAGCTGATGTTAATTTGGGGGTAAAGATTAAATGCACTTTTGCGTATTAACTGGCACGAATCACACATCCATCGAAATCCATTTAACAGATGTCCTCGCATGGTTTGAGTGTTGAATTTATCATTCGTTTGAAGCGTTAGCAATAGAATGTACCGGTGTTGATAGATAGAATGCACCCGTCTCGAGCGAGAAGAGATACATGAATGGTCGTGTTGTTAAATACCAAAACATCCCCAACAGTGGGGGTAGCGGAAGATGTGTGTGTGTGTGGAGGGGGGGGGGGGGGGGGGCAATTTTTCGTTTCCTATTTGAAGATTGGTAATCTATGCTCGCAGTTCAAAGCTGACATAATATAAAGTGCAAATAAACGTTCATTTATTATGATTTACATGACATATCCGGAAACAAGAGACAGTTATGTTATATTTGTATAGGGCAGAGTACGAACGTTTTGCCCGTATGTTTTGTGATCCGTGTAACAATTACAATGTTACCGTTGGTGTACTTTTTCTTGACAAATTGATCTTAATTAGCGAACTGATATTAAGTTGTATTTACTGCAACGTTTTCAAGCAAAAACAGCGGCAATATTGAAGTTTTTGCAGCGACAATTGAGCATAGGGTAAACACGTTTGTAAAATTTTCTTTATTTTCAGATTAGCCAAAATCAAAATTAATCGACGTGTGTTTATACTTCGCAGTATGCCAACCCAGGAATGCGCATCGACTACAGACTAATGTAACAAACGTGTGGGTGTAAGAGTAGAGAGTTTAAAAAACTGTACGTCTTTTGTAAGTGCATTTATTGCCCCGTTTTCTAGGTTACAACCGTCCTGCTATGACCGCAGTGATGAAAGACCCTGCAAACTGGGTAAGTGATCTAGAAATACCGTACCCGTATTCACCAACCCCATTCTTAGACTTAAGACTTAAGAATAAAGACTATACTTAAGCTGGTTTGTTCTAAAATTGGCCATTATTTTGAATCTTAATTGGTATTCACTAACTCAGAGTTATTTTTATTATAGCATTTTGATTCTAAGTCAAAGTATCTTCTTTATTCTTAGTCTAAGTCTATTCTGTATTCGTTAGTCTGAGAATGGCTCGGTGAATACGGACCCAGACCGTGTGTAAATCATACTGTTCCAGCTATACGTAAGAAGTGTAAAGAAAATATCTGAAACTCTAGCTGCGTCAGCAGGAGATTATGGCCTCTTGACCAGTTTAAGATCGTCCAAGATCCGTTTATTAATGCAAGATGCAAATGACCAGTTGCCCATAAAGCGCAATACATAACAAAAACAACAATACAAAAACAAACTGGGTTCACCGCATTGAAACGGCCAATGAAGTGGCAAAACATTGATTTAATGGCTTACCAAACCTTACACCTGGCTCTGAAGTAATCGATATGACGACAAATGTAATTAGATTTCGATGTAAATGCGAGTTTGTTTAAATACTTCTTGTAATATTAGTATAATTATTAAAATTTAGATATTACATGTAATTGTTTTTTATTGTACATTTACACCAGGGTCCATTCAGACATATATCATTATATGTTTCAGTCAACCTTTGTGAACCGGCCAGCCTTGGGCTACTACCCTCCGGCCACTTGGGTGGACCGGCTACAGTCAACCCTCATAGCGGTACAACTACAAATAACTATATGATGATACGTATTCGCACTTGTTTGTGTCAATGATTTGTGAAAATGGTGCGAGAAGAACATGATCTCTTGTAAATGCTCACCACACCGCTTCGTTTTCAGAGAGATCAGTAAATTTAAGAATTATTTGTAACCACACTTTGGCATTTAATAGCAGGAAGAGCCACGACGCCGAGTAATATACAATGTGATAATGGGCGAAACGCATAACAGCAAAGAAAACAGTTGGAAAAAAATGGATGCTGTGTCACTGAGGCGAAAGTTAAAGGCAATAACCAGAAGACCACGGCCCCTATTCACCAACCCATTCTTATACTTAAGAATAAAGAATAGACTTAAACTGAAGAAAATATATGTGGGTGTTTAACAATATGCTGGTAGCAATGTTGCGGATGTCATTAACAAATGGTTGTGAATCAAAAATGCTATAATTAGAATTAGTGAATACCAAGTAAGATTAAAACAAATGGACATTTTAGAACAAACCGGCTTTAAGAATATTCTTTATTCTTAAGTCTTAATTCTAAGAATGGGTTGTTGAATACGGGCCCGGATCAATTTGCTTAAGCTTTAAACGCGGTAAAAGTTAAATATAATAGTTGAAGCCTCATTATTTTTATTGATAGTTTGGTTTTCTTGTAGGTAGCGCCACCTGGAATGAAGCACGTGCAGACGATGGCATGCGGCTCGTGCTCCGTTGAAAATGGCCTCAAAGCGATATTCCTTAAATATGCGGTAAGTACATTGATAAACTGCAATTGTATCTATTAAATATAGAAAACAACTTTAGTACATTTAAACAGTTATTGCTTTACATTTTTACCATGAAAGCTCAACATTTTAAAACCATCAGTTGTTTTCACTTGACCGCTCGACTTATACACAGGTCGACTTATAGAGACATAAATGTGACTACAATGTATACATTCTCGTTGACATTTGGTATGGCTACTAAAATATCCCTGTGCATGTAGCAACTGATAGTAGCGTTAATACGCCCGCAAAGTGCATTTGGGAAAGTATACACATTTTTATTAAATAAAAAAAGACAGATATGTGGGTAAAAATGGTATTTTTTACGTAAGTATAAAGGTTGTTTAAAATTTGTCTAAACCGTCATTGTAGCTATTAATGAGTTTAGGCTAGATACCAGTAAGTAAATAGTCGGGAATCATCCGGTTTTTTACTCGAAAGCAGGCCGTATATCAAATAGTTCGAATTTTTCTTCTGTAAAAGCGACATTTCACATTTTATGGATACTGTGTTTCTTACGGGTGACTGCAATCGAGTGAGATGCATTTTTTAAAAAGTTACATGTATTTTTATTTTACATTTTTAAAGTAGATAGAAATATCTTTCCAAAGAGACCAGACTCGCAACATCTGAAATACAGGAACGTAGAGATTTTGCTATTTTACAATGAGACATTATGGAAATTTTATTTACTGGTCTTTAACCTTTAAATACAAATAATAAAACATGAATATTGGAGAAAGCCATGCCATTGTGTGATCTGGATGTACTATCCGGATCATATATATTCGTTATGTTGTTTTCCCAGCGAGACCGGAGGGGCGGGCGGCCCTACACCCAGGAGGAGATCGACTCGTGCATGTGGAACCAACCCCCGGGATCCCCCAACCTCTCCGTGCTCTCCTTCTACAACGGTCTGCACGGCAGAACCATGGGTACGCAAAGACATTTTTGTTTTGTAAAATGTTCATGTGTACAAAAAATATCTACATTGCAATTTCAGCCAATTGCTCAAACTATTGTAAATTATGTAGTTCCCATGGTTCTTATACACGTATTGCTGCAAGAACTTACGTTTACCAGCAAAACTACACAACTCCGTCACACGTGTCTTGTTTCTCGTGAAAAAGTCCATAGAATGTTGTATTTTTGTTTGTATTTTACATTAACTCAGACTGATTACATTTTAGTTGAGTCAACCTGCCAGATAACCAGGAACTTACTTTAAAGTTACAAAATATCAATAGTGGCAGTGACATGTGTAATTCTTATTATGGCACAAAATAGTTCGAACAGAAGATCTTACTTCTTGGTCATTTAGTCACTCTATGCAAGCGGAATAGGGTTTTGTATAGTAAATCTTGAGATATATCATGCCAGTGTATGTTTCTGCAATTTTCAGCATGTCTTGGACTGACCCATTCCAAATGGCAGCAAAAGATGGATTTTCCGGCTCCCGACTGGCCGATAGCCCGGTTTCCGGCCCTCAGATATCCGCTGGAGGATCACGTGACAGAGAACGCGGCCGAGGAGCGTAGCTGTCTGGCGGAAGTCGATGAGCGCATCGACGCATGGATCCGGAAGGGGATGCCGGTGGCGGCGGTGGTCGTGGAGCCGATTCAAGCGGAGGGCGGCGATAATTTCGCGTCGGCAGCGTTCTTTCAGGGCCTTAGAGATATTACCAACAAGGTACAGTATTTTATATTGTTCCTGAATTTAAATATATAGTTTAAATATTTTATTTTAGCTCGAGTGTGCAGAAAAAAAACGGAGGCTTATTGAGAAACTTTCGAGTCCGTTTCCAGTGAAGAACCAAAACTTGGTGTCTTTGTGAAAGATTATTCGAACGCACTTCGAGTAGGGATCGAACTCTATTTATACACCATATTCATTGCGCCTCTTCGACGCTTAAAACCAAATAGAAATATATTTATCTTAAGGCCCTGTCACTTCGTGGCGAATTTGAGCTACGAGTTATGGTGAGTTTTAACTCACCACAAGTCGCCTGGTGTCGTGTAGAACTTGCAACATGTCGTTCTTTGTCGCAGTGGTGTCTACTTATGTCTCCTTATGTCGCCAAAACTCGCTAAGTAGCGGCAAGAATTTTAAAACGTTTAAATTTTCTTGCCTCTTCTCGGCGACTTTTTAATCTCACAAGTCGTACAGACTCGTCCACACTCGTTCATTCTCGAAGTCAAGTCTTCTCTTGTCGCATATCTCGGCTAAACTCGTGATAAAATGTGATTATCGTACTTGTGTCGTGTCAATGTATTGTCAAGGTTGAAGAGAACTGGAACAAATGTCGCCTTGAAACAATTCCGCGACCAACTCGTCCACTTTGCGGCGGGTTACAACTCGCCAGAACTCGTACAGAACTCGAAGCTCAAATTCGCCACAGTGCGACAGGGACGTTAGATGTCACAATGCATCGTTGAAGAGAGAACGTTACCATGGTTACGTTAAGGATTTTGTGAACTGATGCGTATTTTAATTATAATAAATTATATAATGATAAATTATAATAACCATTAAAGAATGGTCCAGTTGGTATTTTCCGTAGAAACATATTTATTGTTCCAATTTTAAGCACATCAATGACTACATGAATTGAAATAATGTCCAAACATTCATGGATGTAAAAAACGTTTGTTTTTCTTAAGTAAATTATGTTGCTTCAAAAATGTTAGGTTCCCAAGAGTCATGGCGATTAGTGTACATTTACAAAGACGGTTACGTGTAATAGGGATCACTTTGATCACTTTGAAATTCCAGCGCAATATCGGACTTTTGATAGACGAGGTGCAAACCGGATGTGGCGTCACTGGGTTGTTCTGGGCCCACGAGCACTTCCGGTTGAGCGACACACCGGATGTGGTGACGTTCAGCGAGAAGATGCTCACGGGAGGCTTCTATAACGAAGAATGTTATAAACCGGTGGAGGTATATTTTTAATATTTGGACATAGAAGATGTGCCTTTTATGAAGGACTTTTTCAGTATTATTCGAGTAGGTACAGCGACACCGTAATCATGTTAATTTGTTTTTCAAAACAGCTTTTATTGAATAGTCTAGGTCTAGTACTTAAACATATATTACCATTTAAATAATGAACGAAAATACGTATACTAATACGCAAATATCGTTAATATGAGTATACACAGTCAAATTAATACAAACTACGAAGACATAGCTTAGATATAGTAGAAATAATTCGCAGTTATTACGGGCGTCTATGCACACTGTAAACAAACTTTTAAAAGTAAGGTTAATTTTGTTTAAGTATGAAAAGCAACAAATTTGGTCAGTTAAACCTTTATATATCTTTTTTTGCGAATCTCGCAGAGTAACCGAATATTCAACACGTGGGTGGGAGATCCCAGCAAGGTGCTGTTGCTAGAGGCGGTTGTAAAGGTGATACGAGAGGAGGGCCTCCTGGAGAAGACCAAGACCACCGGAGAGTACCTGCTGCGGGGCCTCAAGCAAATACAGGTGGGTTTGGTATTGACTCCAGAAACCAAGACCAAGACCACCGGAGAGTACCTGCTGCGGGGCCTCAAGCAAATGCAGGTGGGTTTGGTATTTACTCCAGAAACCAAGACCAAGACCACCGGAGAGTACCTGCTGCGGGGCCTCAAGCAAATACAGGTGGGTTTGGTATTGACTCCAGAAACCTTAAAAAAAACGCCAGTGAGTGTGTATGGGTCAAAGTGATGTTTCGTTAAAATGCATTTTGATGGGTAAAAGTGATGTTTCGGTAAAATGCATTTGAATGGGTAAAAGTAATGTTACGGTAAAATGAATGTGGGTGGGTAAAAGTTGTATTGCGATAAAATGCATACTGGTGGGTAAAAAGATGTTTCGGTAAAATGCACGGTGGGGGACGGGTAAAATTGGTGTTCGGTAAAATGCACGGTGAGGGATGGGTCAAAGTGGTGATTCGGTAAAATGCACGGTGAGGGATGGGTCAAAGTGGTGATTCGGTAAAATGCATGGTGAGGGATGGGTCAAAGTGGTCATTCGGTAAAATGCATGGTGAGGGATGGGTCAGAGTGGTCATTCGGTAAAATGCATGGTGAGGGATGGGTCAAAGTGGTCATTCGGTAAAATGCACGGTGAGGGGTGGGTCAAAAGGGTGATTCGGTAAAATGCACGGTGAGGGGCGGGTCAAAGTGGTGATTCGGTAAAATGCACGGTGAAGGACGGGTCAAAGTGGTGTTCGGTAAAATGCACGGTAAGGGATGGGTCAAAGTAGTGATTCGGTAAAATGCACGGTGTTGGATGGGTCAAAGTGGTCATTCGGTAAAATGCATGGTGATAGATACAAGTGATGTTTCGTTGACAAGAAAAATTATTAGATAAAATGCAGGTGGATGCGTACAGGAAATAATTTGATTAAATGCGGTTGGCAGGTAAAAGAGGTGCTTAAAAGAATGCCGGTGTGTTGGTAAAATTGATGGTTAGACTAACTACGAAATACATGTGTTTGGATATATAGGGTATTCGGATTAGATGGTTAAAACTGCTTGGGTTATATCATTTGGGTACGTATCAAAGATGTTTGGGTGTTGGCTAAAAAGTAATCTTCTATTTAATAAGGACATAGTGAAGTTGAATGGGTTATATACTTTTAGTATGTTTGGAAACATTGCACTATACCTTTTGAGATTCGTTGTGGTTCCATTTACTATGTGTTACATACAGGAGAAATACCCGGGAATGCTGACCAAAGCGCGAGGACTAGGGACATTCTGTGCAATAGATTTCCATACCACGGAGTCCCGAGACAGCCTCGTTTTCAAGCTGAGGCAGAGAGGTAAGTTAAACTATTGAATTCAGAAGAGGAAGTGCAAAACGCAGATGTCAACATTTTACATTAAAATATTTACATAGAATTGTTGTTCCCCAATATTACGACATTATAATAATTATAATGATTCGTGCGACATTTGTGTCCATGCAGTCTGTATGCATACTATATTTTGAGTGTTGATCTAACAGGGAAAAGATTACATAATTTAATGGTGTTATTAGAGATGCTAATTAAAACAAGATTCATAAAAAAATACATTGATGCTGATATGTAAAAGAATTATACCTAATAAATCAGTGTCCTTCCAAATCGCTACTTATTTTATTTTTATTTTTTTGTTCCGTATATTTTATTTTCCTCGTCAATAGGTGTGTGGGGGTCGAGGGCATCCCCCTCCACACCGTACAAAAGTACATTAGATGCATGTATATACATATGTCGTTTATAATGTGTAATGCTACCAAGTGCTCCACGAATACCAATACCTATATATGTATAAACATTTTATTTTACAAACAACAACTTTATTATTAACAGTCACCTAATAGCACAGTATTTTTGTTCTAACAAAAAAGAGGTAAAAATATGCCCCATTTGTTATTATCACTTGAAGTATTAAAGTAATTTATTTCATTTAGTACATTATAGTGTAGAGCAAAATATGCCTTTGCCGTATTTGATGTAGGGATGGTTTTGTTCATTTTACAATTATAAATGAACATTTTAGTGAAAAGAAAAATTAAGTTCAAAGGGTCATTTTGATTTTTATGACCCAAAATAAAAGAAGACGGGTTAATAAGATCTGCGATACTTTCAAATTGGCCAAATAGTTCTGTTATTAATCTTTGAACATGATTACATTCCCAAAAGATATGCTCAATTGTTTCGCACATATTTTGACAAAAAGAGCAGTTGGCCGAATTTGTGTAATGGATTTTAAATAAGAACGAATTGGTACCTAGAATTCTGTGTATAATTCTATATTGTAACCACTGTAAATTTGAATCTTTGGTAATACAAAAAGGCATTTCAAAAATATGTTTCCAGTCTTCTATATTGATATCGTTAAAGGTGGTCGACCATTTCGATATACAGACTGGTAAGATTTTATTCTTTTTTAATACATCATACATAGGCCGAGTTCCTTTTGTGTTTTTTAAAATAGACTGTAACGATATTGGAACAAACGGTTTACAAAAAATAGATTCAAACGAGCTACAGGTTTTTAAATATTTTGTTAAAGTATTAACAATACCTATATAAAGCAAGTAGTTTGGATTGAAATTATACAATTTACAGAAGTCTTCATAGCTATAAAATGTAAGTAATTCTTTGTTGTTGACCAAATCCCCAATAAAGTGAACACCTTTTTCAAACCAAGATTTGAAAAATATACTTTTATTACCAATCATAATATTCGGATTATAAAAAATTGGATTTGTAGTATGTATTTTGTATTTAATTGTTCCGCTTTGCAGAACTCAACAAAGGATTTTAATGTGTCTTTCCAAAAATTGTTTTGTATTCTATTGATTAAGTTCTCAGGATAATGTAGACCACAGTTATATAATTTATCAAAGTCTATCATTGTTTGTGCAACACTAATCCATTTACCATTTCCGGTGACAATTCTACGAATCCAAGAACATTTTAAGGAGCTTATGAAAGAGCATAGATTTATCATATTTAGACCTCCCTCAGCATATTCCTTTGTGATAACATTTTTGTTAACTTTTGATCTACCATTCCAAACAAAGTTGAAAAATAGGTCATTTAACTCAGTTAATATTGTGTTTGACGGATTTGGAAGCGAAACAAACAGATGATTGAGTATTGGCAGAGCTATTGTTTTTATCACTTGTATTCGGCCAATAGGCGTTAGTATCCTTCTTGACCAGTTTTTTAATACTGTTTTAACTTTTGATAATTTCTCCGTAAAATTAAGTTCCAACATCTTTTTAAGATCAATATGAAATGTTACGCCAAGCATATCAAAGGTTTGCTGGTTCCATTTTAACTTCCATCGTGTTTTAATGCTTTCAGAACTAAACTTGTGCTTTCCTATCCAAACTACTTTGGTTTTATCAAAGTTTACTTTTAAACCTGACAACATTGTAAAAAGTGACAATACATCAAGCGTTTCATTAAGAGATTCTGCGGAGCCATCCAGGAGTATAGAAGTGTCGTCAGCAAATTGAGACAACTTGTATTCGCTACTTATAACACGACAAGATTGGTGCGCAGTTTAGACATGTTCACTGTATTACTAACAAGCAGTTTAGAAAGGTTTTACTGTATTGTAAACACGCGCTTTAGAAAGGTTTTACTGTAGTTTCTGTTAAGACATAATACAAACAAATACATACTATGTTATTTCAGGAGTGCATACGGGCACTTGCGGCGCGGTGACCTTGAGATTCCGTCCGTCCTTGACCTTCCAACCACGTCACGTGGATATATTTTTAGAACATTTCCAGGCAGTACTGGAGGCTATGTCAAAGTAATAGGATCGCAGTGTTCAAGGGACCTATCACAGATTGACAAATTACCTAAATATTGTCACAGATTCCAAACATAAAAGAATATTGTATACTAAGAACCGAAAGAGCACTACTAAAAATTATGAAGCGTTTGTAACGCGAAACGATTGAATAATTTGGAGTACTTCTGTAGTAGTTAAACTTGTTGAAAACGCGTTAATCACATACATAGAGTAAAAAATACACTGTCGAGTACGTAAGTCAGGATTGCCAAGTAGTAATCTTGATTCAGAAGTCGTAGGTTCGAAGCCCGGTGGTTATAATACTGTAGCTCTTTAGTTCAGATTCATTAGTTTTTTCCAGTTTAGTAGTTTAACGGCATATTTTTCCAAAATATGTTAACAAGACTCTTTAATGTCCATATTTTTTAAAGAAACAGTGTCACAAGCACACGTTATTAATAAATGTCAATCGGTGAAATGTTTCGACTTGTGCAATAAATGATTCAGTTTGTACTCATTAATATAATTAACTGTTCATTTTATTATACAGTTTTATGTATTATCCTTATATGGAAAATAAGAAAAATAGGTTATTTTGTTTACAGTTAATTAGACGAAGTATACAAGCACCGTCTACTGGTGTGGTTTATATTTGAATATAGTACCATGTAAATCACAATATGCAAATATACTGTTGTATGAAAGTGCTAAATATACGTATACAGAGACGTATTTTATAAATAAATACTTAATACACGCTAGAATGTTGTTTCATTGGAAGGTTTTTATTTCACATGAACTTGCTTTGATCGTACAGTTGCACATATAAAGCAATAAATATTTAGATTTTGATAATGCAAATATCAGTTGATTTTGAAAATACATACAGCTTATTGAATCTGTGTGTTTAAATACGCGTAGGGTTGGAAATATGTACAAATGTATTTCACCGTTTTATATCGTTTATCAGCTAAATGTATGCATTAAATACGTACAAAGTTCTCGTTATTTTACACGTTATGTTTTGTTCTTTATGTATCGATTCTATCGTGCAATACATTGGTCATGTAACTCCAACATGCACCGCAAAATTGGACATGTAAGACAGGTACAGATTATAGTAGCTAATGTGTTACATACCAAAAGGTCTGTTAACAGGTACAGATACTTCCTTGTAACATTGGTAATGTGACTGCTACAGATACTTCCTTGTAACATTGGTCATGCGACTGCTTCAGATACTTTATTGTAACATTGGTCATCTGACTGCTACGGATACTTTATTGTAACATTGGTCATGTGACTGCTACAGATACTTTATTGTAACATTGGTCATCTGACTGCTACAGATACTTTATTGTAACATTGGTCATGTGACTGCTACAGATACTTTATTGTAACATTGGTTATCTGACTGCTACAGATACTTTATTGCAACATTGATCATCTGACTGCTACAGATACATTATTGTAAAATTGGTCATCTGACTGCTACAGATACTTTATTGTAACATTGGTTATCTGACTGCTACAGATACTTTATTGTAACATTTGTCATGTGACTGCTACAGATACTTTATTGTAACATTGGTCATGTGACTGCTACAGATACTTTATTGTAACATTGGTCATGTGACTGCTACAGATACTTTATTGTAACATTGGTCATGTGACTGCTACATATACTTTATTGTAACATTGGTCATGTGACTGCTACAGATACTTTATTGTAACATTGGTCATGTGACTGCTACAGATACTTTATTGTAACATTGATCATCTGACTGCTACCGATACTTCCTTGTAACATTGGTCATGTGACTGCTACAGATACTTTATTGTAACATTGGTCATGTGACTGCTACAGATACTTTATTGTAACATTGGTCATGTGACTGCTACAGATACTTTATTGTAACATTGGTCATGTGACTGCTAAAGATACTTTATTGTAACATTGGTCATGTGACTGCTACAGATACTTTATTGTAACATTGGTCATGTGACTGCTACAGATACTTTATTGTAACATTGGTCATGTGACTGCTAAAGATACTTTATTGTAACATTGGTTATCTGACTGCTACAGATACTTTATTGTAACATTGGTCATGTGACTGCTACAGATACTTTATGGTAACATTGGTCATGTGACTGCTAAAGATACTTTATTGTAACATTGGTCATCTGACTGCTACAGATATTTTATTGTAACATTGGTCATGTGACTGCTACAGATACTTTATTGTAACATTGGTCATGTGACTGCTACAGATACTTTATTGTAACATTGGTCATGTGACTGCTTAAGATACTTCCTTGTAACATTGGTCATGTGACTGCTACAGATACTTTATTGTAACATTGGTCATCTGACTGCCAAGATACTTTATTGTAACATTGGTCATCTGACTGCTACAGATACTTTATTGTAACATTGGTCATGTGATAGCTACAAATACTTTATTGTAACATTGGTCATTTGACTGCTTCATATACTTTATTGTAACATTGGTCATCTCACTGCTACGGATACTTTATTGTAACATTGGTCATGTGACTACTACAGGTACTTTATTGTAACATTAGTCATGTGACTGCAATAGATACTTTATTGTAACATTGGTCATCTGACTGCTACAGATACTTTATTGTAACATTGGTCATGTGACTGCTACAGATACTTTATTGTAACATTGGTCATGTGACTGCTAAAGATTCTTCCTTGCAACATCGGTCATGTGACTGCTACAGATGCTTTATTGTAATATTGGTCAAGTGACTGCTACAGGTACTTTCTTGCAACATCGGTCATGTGACTGCTACAGATACTTTATTGTAACATTGCTCATGTGATTGCTACAGATACTTTATTGTAACATTGGTCATGTGACTGCTAAGATACTTTATTGTAAAACTGGTCATGTGACTGCTACAGATATTTTATTGTAACATTGGTCATGTGACTCCTAAAGATTCTGCCTTGTAACATTGGTCATCTGACTGCTACAGATACCTTATTGTAACATTGGTCATGTGACTGCTACAGATACTTAATTGTAACATTGGTCATGTGATAGCTACAGATACTTTATTGTAACATTGGTCATGTGGCCACTACAGGTACTTTATTGTAACATTAGTCATGTGACTGCTAAAGATACTTTATTGTAACATTGGTCATGTGACTGCTACAGATACTTTATTGTAACATTGGTCATGTGACTGCTAAAGATACGTCCTTGTAAAATTGGTCATGTGACTGCTACAGATTCTTTATTGTAACATTGGTTATCCGACTGCTACAGATACTTTATTGTTACATGGGTCATGTGACTGCCACAGATAATTCCTTGTAACATTGGTCAAGTGACTGCTACAGATGCTTCAAAGTTACATTGACCATGTGACTGCTACAGATACTTCCTTGTAAAACTGGTCATGTAACTGCTACAGATACTTTATTGTAACATTGGTCATGTGACTGCTACATATACTTTATTGTAACATTTGTCATGTGACTGCTACAGATACTTTATTGTAACAGTGATCATGTGACTGCTACAGATACTTTATTGTAACATTGGTCATGTGACTCCTAAAGATTTCCTTGTAACATTGGTCATCTGACTGCTACAGATACTTTATTGTAACATTGGTCATGTGACTACTACAGATACTTAATTGTAACATTGGTCATGTGATAGCTACAGATACTTTATTGTAACATTGGTCATGTGACCACTACAGGTACTTTATTGTAACATTAGTCATGTGACTGCTAAAGATACGTCCTTGTAAAATTGGTCATGTGACTGCTACAGATACTTTATTGTAACATTTGTCATGTGACTGCTACAGATACTTTATTGTAACATTGGTCATGGGACTGCTACATATACTTTATTGTAACATTTGTCATGTGACTGCTACAGATACTTTATTGTAACATTGGTCATGTGACTGCTAAAGATACTTCCTTATAACATTGGTCATGTGACTGCTAAACATACTTCCTTGTAACATTGGTCATGTGACTGCTACAGATTCTTTATTGTAACATTGGTTATCTGACTGCTACAGATACTTCCTTGTAACATTGGTCATGTCTTTGCTAAAGATACTTCCTTGTAACATTGGTCATCTGACTGCTACAGATACTTTATTGTAACATTGGTCATCTGACTGCTACGGATACTTTATTGTAACATTGGTTATCGGACTGCTACAGATACTTTATTGTAACATTGGTCATGTGACTGCTAAAGATACTTTATTGTAACATTGGTCATGAAACTGCTACAGATACTTTATTGTAACATTGGTCAGGTGACTGCTACAGATACTTTATTGTAACATTGATCATGTGACTGCTACAGATACTTTATTGTAACATTGGTCATGTGACAGCTACGGATACTTCACTGTCACATTAGTAATGTATTTGAAGGAATTGTGTAGAGGGTCACATTTCTGCGAAATTATTTTGAATGGTGTTTAGACAAAAATAATTATTATTGTTGTTGTAATGGAGTTTTCTATACATTTGATTGAACTGAAGGATTTTGATAAAGGACAACCCAAGGAACATTCCTTGAAAATTTGGCTAAAATCCGCAAAGGAATTTCAGAGAAGAAGTCATGTGAAGTAATTGTTGACGATGAACGACGGACAGTGAGTGAGTGATCACAATAGCTTACCCTTGAGCACTTAATGCTCAGGCGAGTTAAAACAATAATGAGACAGCTATATGTTATGTACATTTACCATATCACAGCGTGGGTCATATTATAGAACAATGGAAATAAATAAGAAGTCAAAAGCATTCTTGATTCTTTAATAATAAAACAAGTCATTATCAAAACACATGATCTGTAAACTAGAAATGCAAAACAAATTGGAAAACATGTCTGACTTAAATCAGTATCATTAATGAAGTTCGGGAAATAAAAATAGTTTGTCATGCATAATAAAATACTAGAATGGTTTATTGATGACTGGCTGTAAAATACTATATACATGCACAAAATTCATAATTTGTTAAAAATATTACTAAAATCATGAATCTATCACAAATGTGTTGTTATTAAACAACATTATGTGAATAACAAAACATCCAACATATGTCAAGCAATTTTGGAGAACACAAACAGACCAAAACTAATTTGGGAATTTTGTATTACAACAAAATGCGGTAAACTCTTCCCTAACATTCAGAACTGAACAAAGAAAAGAGATTTCTTATAATACAAATTTACAGCAAAATACCAAGTAGAACTTTTCAAACATATGACTGCATCTTCTAATTTCAATGTCTGCACGCTCAACAAGAATTTGAACATTTTATTTATTAAACAATTTGAACATTTTATTTATTAAACAACGTAATGCCTTACATGATTAAATTATTTTACCAGTGACTTTTTAGCAGCAACAACAAATCCTTGGAACTGTTGAATACAAAGGGCATATTCACAGATATTTGTAATTTCGAGTGTCAAAGGTGATAATCACATATTAATTCCAAGAAACATGGAACTTCCATGAAAACCAAATTTTTCAAGCGAAATGCATGAAAGTCAGCACAATAATGAAAGAAAGTTCTGGCCGCCATACACATTCCTAAGCGAGGTCTCGTTATAAGGTATCTATGTATGAAGTTTCATTAAAATATCACAATGCGTTCTCAAATTATTGAGCAGAAACCGTGTTTGTATTTTTAGTAACATTTACCTTGACCTTGATCTCACCCACCCCATATGCAATCCCAAGCATGGTCTAGATGCAAGGTATCAATGTATGAAGTTTCATTCAAATATCTTGAGAGGAAACCATTTTTCTATTTTTAGTAATGGAGACCTTGACCCCTTCCCACCCTATATGCAATCCCAAGTGTGGTCTCGATATAAGGTATCAATGTATAAAGTTTAATTAAAATCTTGATGCATTGTCCAGTTACATGTATTGAGCGAAAACCATTTTTCTATTTTTAGTAATGGTGACCTTGACCCCACCCACCACATATGCAATCCCAAGAGAGGTCCCAATATAAGGTATCAATGTGTGAAGTTTCATTAAAATATCTTGATGTGTTCTCAAGTTATTAAGCGGAAACCATTTTCTATTTTTAGTAACTGTCACCTTGACCTTGACCACACCCACCCCATATGCAATCTCAAGCAAGGCTTCGATATAAGGTACATATGTATGAAGTTGAATATGAAGTTTCATTAAGATACCATGATGCGTTCTATGTTATTGAGCAGAAACCTTTTTTTGTATTTTTAGTAACGGTGACCTTGACCTTGAACCCACCCATCCCAAATGCAATCCTAAGTGAGGTCTCGATATATGGTATCCATGTATGAAGTTTTATTAAAATATCTATGGATTCTAAAGTTATTTAGCGGAAACCATTTTTCTATTATAAGTAACAGTGACCTTGACCGTGACTCCACCCCATATGCAATCCCAATCAAGGTCTCGATATAAGGTATAAATGTATGAAGTTTCATTAAAATATCTCGATGCCTTCTCAAGTTATTGAGTGGAAACCATTTTTCTATTTTTAGTAATGGCAACCTTGACCCTGACCCCACCCATTCCATATACAATCCCAAGCAAGGTCTCGATATAAGGTATCTATGTATGAAGTTTCACTCAAATATCTCGATGCGTTCTCAAGTTATTGAGCGGCAACCGTTTTTCTATTTTTAGCAACGCTGACCTTGACCCCACCCACCCCATATGCAATCCCAAGCGAGGTCTCGATATAAGGCATCTATGTATGAAGTTTCATTAAAATATCTCGATGCGTTGTCAAGTTACCGGTATTGAACAGGAACCATTTCGCTATTTTTAGTAATGGTGACCTTGACCTTGACCCAACCAACCCCATATGAAATCCCAAGCAAGGTATCTATGTATGAAGTTTCATTGAATTTCTCAATCTTTAACTCGAGAGCGGAAACAAAAAGTTGACGCTGCCACAAGCCCGCCCAACGACATACCCCAATAGAATAACCAAAATTTTTCTTCGAAAAAATTTGGTTAAAAACTGAGGAAGTATGACTTTTAACATAGTCTTGAGTACACACAACATTAAAAACTATTGTACCTTATTCTACGTTGCTGTTTTTTTTTTTTAGGGCTTTTCTAAGCTTACATCCTATACTATAACAATTCACAGATATCTGTAAATATGTCCCTTTTAGTGATACCACTGACAGCAAAATGAGATATATTCTACAATCACTACCATAGACTAGAAACGTCAAAGCAAATGAGGGCTGCTAACTTTGTGCATTAGTCAAAAATACCTACTATCTGTGGTTTATCATTTGATGCTATTTATTTCTAAATAATAGTGTGCTTTGTTTTAAATGCCCTTTATTAATACAATTTAATATACTCAGTGTTCCACAAGCCAAATATAAGACACCTTTTATGCTCTGTGTTCTAAATGCCAGTTAATACAGTTCACACGCAAAACATCTTAGAAAGCCATCTCACATACACCACACATGCTCCAAGACCCACAAGCCCAATATCAACACACTTGTCAACATACTCTGTGTTTCATTAGCCGATAACGTATACATAAATATACTTTTGAGTTCCACAAGCCGATTTCTATACATTTTACATGTCCCATGGTTCACTAGCCCTCTAAAATCACATTGCTCTGTGTTCAAAAAGCCCTTTAATAAAAAAAAATTACATTTCAAAAGCTCCATGGGTCAGAATCATTAGAATTATTTACAAATGCTTGCTTGTTGTTTCTTTCTCAACAACCTCGGTTCTGAGATTGAAAGGCGGGCAGCCAGACACACACACTGACAAGAACACGCACAAGCGCCGACTCACATGATGCCAGATGTATTGACATCTTACAATGACAGCTCGAGATCACCAAATGTCAGCATCTTGCCCAGAGACAAATAAAGCACCAAACAAGCGATACAAACGTATTTCCGTGACAGGTTTACCACTTTGGTTAAAATATTAACAATGAGTGGATAATTAAACACAAAATAAAATTAGAACACCAAACACAAATCCCTGTCAGACATAAACAAACATACATTGAATGGATTGTAATGGAGACCTGCGTATGCAAACAATACTGTCAAATCAGCCCATGGCACTGTTTCATCTGTGATCTTAAGACAGTTAATATAATAGAAATGTAGATTTTAAAGACTAACCCAGAGTAGTAAAGACTTACTGTTTATCTATCTACCTACTCAATATTTTGATGAAAAACAAAACAATATCATAATTATTTGAGAATTATTTGAGAAACAACTTTTTATACCTGGTAGAATGTTCTTATAAACTGGAGTTCAAAATGTTTGTCCCAACTGCATGTTAGAAATGTAAACCTCCAAAACCTACAAATTCCTCAAGCTGATTGGACAAATACGTAAATGAAACTGAATCAGCCATGTTGATGCATAGTGATTTAATAACTAACTTCATACCATCTCATATTCTCTAATTGCTTGGGAACCAAAAATTTGAACAACCTAAGAGACAATCAATATACAAAATTCACTTTACAAAGCCAACAGCCCATTCTTTTAGTCTATAACACCCCCCGCCCAATACTGCCTCCCCATATGTACCTGCAAAATCCGCCCCCTGTATGTTTCTGTCAACCCTGCACATTATGTCTGCACACCAACCTCTATGTATGTTAACTGTTAAAACCCGCCCATATTCCTTAAAAATCCATCCCTTTGATTATTAATTTTGCCAATAAGTCCCGACAAATGCCGCCCCTATGATGACCCTGCCTCTTCATGGTTCTCCTTCATATCTTCACCATCTCCCGCCTTCTTGCTATTGGTGCCCCTGCGTTTCTTACTGGGCTTCTGGGGCTCCTGCATGGCCCCACCCTGATGACTCTGCTCCTGGGCTTTCTTCTGCGCCCGCTGTTGCCGCGTGTTCTGGGCGACTGCACGAACCTGCGGGTACAGCTTGGTTATGGTTCCTATGGCTTTTGTTCTACCCTCACGGAACACCATCCGCATGTCCGGTCTCAGATACTCAGGGTTCTTAATGAAGCGGAATCTCACTTGGGCTTTATCGCCTGTCCGTAAATGTTCACTAGTCATTGTGATGATGGTCGCTGTTTGCCGAACGCTACCCACATGCACTGGAAATACAATAAATTGCATGGGTCTAATGGCCCTTGGCCATAGTAATTTTGTTTGGACCAGGGGGGATGAATTGATACTTATGGACCATTTTGTTTCAGAAGACTAACAGCATTTTTGCAAGACTAGCAATCCAAGTGACAAAGCAACGCCTTTTTGGTTATATTAATATAGAATATATAAATAATCATTAAAGTGCCACGTTATCAACCAATCACTCACACAACTAAAAAGCAAATAGAAAGCAAATATGTAAAAGATCCAACAGCTTAATTGCTCAGAGGGCCAACATACAAGCACCACACGAAGAAAATAACTAAATAAAGCCGTATGACTAACAGCTCCAGTGGATCACTGTCTTACCCATGGCCTGGTATTTCACACTGATGGTGGTCGGGTGATGGAGTACGAGTATTTCACTGTCAAACTCCCAGCATGCCTGCGGGTTGAGACGAGGTGACACCATCACCATGCCCTTACGTATGGTGGAACGTTTCACCTGAAATGGTCATCAGATGATAAAGAATGGTAGAATTCTGGAGAAAAAAACAACAAAACATTGATAAAACTTGTGTAGTCTCCCTCTTGAACGAGATGGATCAATTACAGCATCTGAAATAAAACCAAAGAAACTCAAATACATGTAATTGTTACAATCTCTGATGTACACCACCTTTATGAAAGGCTATTCTTTACAACTCTAATGGATGGTTAACTATTCACTGCTCTGGTCATATATAAGTTTGCAGAGATAATGAGGTTTCTTTTACTGAAATTGGTATTTTTGAAATCCCTTTTTTAAAGACAAAATAATATTTCCTTTCCTTTTTATTTCACACATATGCCTTAATAACACTAAATGGTATAACCTATTAGAAATAAGAACAGCAGTTACCCCAAAATCAAAAGCAGCATCAAAGCCTTCTCATTTAAAGCCATGGAGCACAAATACAATAGTGTTAACACTATAAATATTATGAAGTAAGAAAAAGACATGCTAAACATTCAAGCTAACATAAACTGCAAACAAGCCAACCTTTTTTAATGCGAATGAGGCCGTCTGTCCCCCGCGGACTTCTTTCACCGGCATTCTCTTACGGTGTATGCTCTTGATCACCAATGGCTGGAACTGCCCCAGGGGGTCTGGGCCCAGCAGCAGCGTGTCGTTGAGCTTCACCAGCCCTTGTAGCAGGGTACCAGACACCACTGTTCCCACACCGGGAACCGAGAAGGTGTCGTCAATCTGGAACTCTGGGGGGCTGCTCAGATTGCATTTTAACCGCGTGGACAGCAGATTCAAAAACATTTTCAGCAAGTCTATGTTCTCTCCTGTCACATTTGAAACTTGAAAGATTGGGCACATTCTGAAAGAAATTTTGTGCAATGTCATATTTCAATGTAATTATTTAATCAGAATTTTTGTACTAGCTTCATACTGGTAACTATAAAATTACACGGAGCAAATAAAAATATATTTGAAAAATATTTATAACAGTTTTAGCATTTATGAGCACATAAGTTTGTCAAAAAGTTAAAATTCAGGTCTGACATGTCAGAAACAATTCAGGGCAGGAAACAATCGTACCCCCTCAAAAGTGTCAGTATATCATATCAGTTCCAAACAGATTCAGCAAATATAAGCACTACATGCTTATGAAATTGGACAAAGGGAGGCAATCAGCTGAAAGTATGAATCACACCCCTGTGTAACTCAAGTCTGCTGATGATACACTTTTTTTTACCAGATTGAAATAAAAAGAGCTAACATATCCTTCACAGTACAATATGTACAATGTACCAACCTTTCAGAGCAGAAGTTAGTAGCTGTACACACAACATCATCAGTATTCTGCACCATGACAGGCATCTTACGACAACCGGGAGATTTCAAGATTCGCTGCAGTAGTTTCAGTGTGTCCTCAAGGATGTTGGGGGGACACATGTCGATCTTCGTCACGACAACAAACACGGGCACCTGCAACGCCAGGGCCAGACCCAGGTGCTCTTTGGTCATGCCGATGATACCTGCATTGGCTCCGATCTGGCAATGACAACGTTTCATGCATATGGTAACATTACAGGTTTGCAATAAATGAATCAAATTATTGTTTTTAGCTGACCGTAGCCAAAATACATGTAGGCATTGGATACTAATCTTATTATCTGTGTAAAGAATAAATCTGTAAGTAAATAATTGGGTTGAAGAACACTGAAATTGGCAATACCAGTTATTTTTTTCACAAATCTAAAGAGATATTGTGGAATCACTAATTTTTGCGCTTTTCGCTCTCCATCCATTGCGCGAATTTAGGACCACCATGAATATGTACCGATTGCGTAATTTAGCAACGCAACGGGAGTTTCCACGTTTGTTCAAATGTTCGAGGGTAAACGTTAATAAATATAGGCAGGTATATGTGAGTGTCGCGATCTGAATATTTTTAATGAATAAAAGCTAAATCGTAATTGTCTTCGATTAAGTATTAAGATACAAATTGTATATTGTCTCCCCTAAATATGCGGCCCCTATTCTACAGCAATTAATCACTGTTATCAATTAACAGACTAATATGGTACTGGTACACGTTTATTACAACCAACATGCACAACAGGACCCTTTGCTGGCCTTCTGTTAAAATTGGCACACATTCTTTTTTGTCAAAAATATCTCACATATTTGTTAAAAGTTTCTTTAAAATCGGATTTGCGCGAATTAAAGAACACGCGAATATGTCCGCGAACGCAAGTGCGCAAAATTTATACTCCGCGAATATATGTGATTCCACAGTATGGATTACAACAATGTAGTACAAGACAAATGGCTGATGAAGGTTCATAACATAAGAATGACAAAGTTGGTTCTTTGACTGCCTACAACAGCAACCATTTCTGGTATTTTTTAATGCACATACTACTATCAGTTATCACTGTGTTGTTCTTCAGCTAACAAAAACAAATGTCATAACAAAATGAAGAAAAGAAACTGATTTAAGTTCAATCTTAATTAAACTGATTGAATTTCTGACTAACCATCAACATGGCAAAGTCTGGAGCATGCCCAGTCATTCCAAATACTGTTGTCTTCAGGTATTTCTCGTGACCTGCCAGATCTATAAACGTTATCACCTAAAATATCAACAAACATCATTAATGCACTGTAAACATCATTTTACAAGTGTGTAATATAGAAAATGTGATTATAATAAATCATAAACATGCTTATAAAAATGATTATTTACACAATTTCAACAGAATATCCAATATTTGACCAAAACAATTACTTGCTTAACTACTTGTGTCACAAATGTTGAAGAAATAAAGTACTTTTGTCTTTACTAAACTTTCTGAAATATTTTTTAAAAGCCATTAATACATCAATGAATATGGCAGCTATATATGTTAGCATTATCTGGTAGCCAAAATTACCAGTGGCTACACTTTCTGGGGCAAAATATTTAAAAACGATGGTCATTTTTAGAAAATCTAAAAATGTGGTTACTCATCATTTTTGTAGCGCCAACCAAGAATTAATTAATTTAATTTAAATTTCAAGTACCCTACAGTCTTCTTACCTTGGCCGCCTGTTCACAAATCTTCACCCAGTCCAAGTGCCCATGCTCTGATTTGTTCACGACCTTCCCCTTTGCATCGAAGCCCAAGATGTCATTGCCGACGCTGCTCGTTCGCCCGGACTCCATCTCGTGTTTGTGTCTGAAGAGCTTCATGCGGGCCAGTCCTCGCCCGTTGTCGAGATCCCCGTGTGTCAACACTCCCAGCAGCGTGCTCTTACCTGCGTCCACATTGCCAACGACTGCAACTCTGTCGGAGAAAGAAGTAAAATTAAGGAATGTGGTCATAGCCCACAGTTGTAAAGATTCTTATGTTATTCTTACTTAAGTGAAAATTAAATCATGACATGTTTGAAATACTATGCTGTGAAACATGTGCATGACTAATACCCTGGAACTAAATATTAATGCACTTGCAACTAAATATATAACATTGGCAATATGCAATTTCTTTGTCAAAACAGTGCATTACTTTGTAAGAACATCTAATTACAAAATTTCAGTATTTAGACATTTTTCCATAATTGCACACTGTCTTTATAAATACTAGCCCTGTACAAAATTGTTATGAATTCAGGCCAAGATATTCAGACTTTAGCTAAACATAAGTGTGGATGAAGAAACCTTACAGATTAGGAAAGTGTCCTGACGCAGGGACTGAAAGTGAATTCATTTTGATCTTTTATAAAATTTCAGAGACCCAAATCAAACTTTGTTGGTAATGTCCCCAGTAGATATGTTGATGATAAGACTATATACTTGTGTTTTGGCTGTCAGTCAAATCAACACATACCTAATCTCCATGAAATCCTGAAGATCAAGTTTTTTCCTGAGTAAGAATTCAGTAACCAGGCCCTCCTTTTCTTGACGTTCTCGTAACTTTGCAATCTCATAGTTCAGTGACTCAGCTATGCTTTTCAGAGTGGCGATTGAGGCTTCCATATCCTCGGATTTCAAACCTGGTTTGTCACCCTCTAGGGAAGAGAAAACAACAACTGTTTTTTCTAACATCAATGTTAGGATTATAGTAGGCGTGATTGCTGTTTTGAAAAAGAGCAGGTGGTGAGTCCAAGAATTCTGTGACATTAGCTAATAGATTGATAATGTTGGTGCTTTTCGTTTTCTTTTGTGGGGAACATAACGTATGAACAGCCATTTACACTTCACACTCACGGGCATTATTAAATGTATCACACTCTTCACAGGCATTATTAAATGTATCACACTCTTCACAGGCATTATTAAATGTATCACACTCTTCACAGGCATTATTAAATGTATCACACTCTTCACATGCACTACTGAATGTACCACACTCTTCACATGCATTATTCAATGTATCACACTCTTCAATATGTGGTAAGAATTAATGCCCAACATGATGTGATGGGTGAAGGTATTAGTGGCAATTTGCAAATGGCAGTCTTAGCCAAAGGTTACAATTTTAAGATTACATACACTACTACAGGAAAATTACTGCTTAAAACAACAATGAACAATTTACAGTAACTAAATATTTTGGAAAGACATGTCAATAAAAATACAATTTCAGAAGAAACAGCTAACTAAACTTTATAAAATCGCAGACTGTTTAATGTTACTGTAAGTTAGTGCAATGTTTCTCTCAGCAATGGGCCTGATTCTACATTTTACCGTAAGCCACAAAACTAGTTTTGTAAATATTCCATGAATAAATGCTATAAATCTCTAGATTATAAGATACATGTATATTTACATAAATAACAATACAAAAGTCATATACAGAAATGTAAATGAAGACATTTGAATGCTTCAATTATGAGATTTTGAGATTAACATTTCAAACTGCTTTTTATGTACAAAAGGATCTTTCAACTACTAAAGGGCGGAATTACCGTTTGCCCAAATTAGCAATTTAGACAAACTATTGCTCATATTGCACAATACTGCTGCATTATTGCTTAAAATGTGGAAGTGATATAGAGTGACATGTGCACACATGTATGCTTCATTAACAGAGAAAGATCTAGAGCAAAATATTGTTTGGTCCCCCCACCCCTCCTGCTGCCCTTTTTGATTTTTAATATATTTCTGCAAATATTCAATGACAAATGAATAGACTATGCTTAAGAACATTATTTAAATGTATTGGATTCATGACATTATTAGATTAATGTCAACAAACTGGTCCGCCTGTGCACCCTGCTCATTTATAGCAGCACCCTGTACCTTTTCTGATCCTAGATATTTCGCTAACACTGCTTTCGTTGCTGATAAAAGGAATGGAATAAAGCTGGTATATGGCACCTTTAAATAACAGTTAAACTAAAATTATTGCCTAACTTTTGAAATATATATATTTTTGAAAAATATTGACAAATCAATCAAATCACGAAGTCAACAACGCTTTATTGGAAACATGCATGTAGAAGGATAAGAATACAAAAATTATCAAATAATTACACTTTACACGTTCATAATTAATAATTTTGAAAAATTATATTGGCCTTAAATTACATAGCACCTTTTGGAGCCATACTGTGCACTGTGTACTTCAATGACACGATTTCCTGAACCTCTTGCACAACCTCTGACATGAATACACTTGAACGCACACAATAACGAGCCTTACCCCCTGTTCCCAGCTCGTATATAGTCTCGCCCTGTCCTTCCTCCACGCGTTCCTTGATTGTCTCAAGAATGTACTCGTATTCTTCATTGCTGGGGCTTACCAGAACAGTCTGCAAAACAGGAGCATTGAGGTCACTACGGTGCTACTAAAATCATTATTATGGTGTCAGCATTTTGGGAGGCTGCCTGCTGGTAAGGAAGACAGCAAGTTTGATTCCTATTCCGGTAATGTTTCTGTGATAATTTACAAAGCTACCTTAAAGTGTCCCAAACATGCAAAACACTGCACATTAAAAGGCTAACATATTAATTATAATTGTATGTGCTAGAAATTAAATAATGGGTGTGTAAGGTAAGATATGCAATCAACATCAAGCACATTGAAATGGATCATTGTTTCTTATATTGTTTACTAGACAGAAAACGGCACAGTACAATTAATCACTGTAATTTTAGCAGTTGTTTCTTATATTACTAGACACAGCATGTATCGGTATATTTTAGTCTAGAGAGGACATGATGTTTCTACAGAACAAAGTACCAACCTTGCTAGTTATAACAGGTACTTCCATGTCTGCCTCTGCATCAGGTGCAAACAGATTTCCTCCATTCTCCATGGGTTCTTCTGGGGAATCTCCTCGCAGATCAAAGCCATTCTCTAGACCTATTACCCCCGCCATTTGGAAACTAGGGGCTGCGACAGTTATAACTCTGTCTATCTGTGGATTTTCAGATTTCTTGGAGAAAATACAAAGTTATAATCCACTATTGAACTAGTTTTTTTTAATTGTTGCCCTATCAAAATCTAGCTTGTAATTAAAACTGTTTTTCTGTCACTATCTATAATGTTCGCAGGATCATGTTTGTTTACTTAAAAAGGAATAATATCACCGAATGACTAAGTGATTCCAAGTAAGCATGCTCCTGGCTCTGTCACCTGTAAAAAGTTCAAACAATTTGGTTAACAAAAAACGAACATTTAATTTTAAACATAAAATGTTTCTATATATTTCAGCTAATTTATATTTTACCAACTGGGCCCAGATGTCCATGTAGAGTAAGAGCTAATAACATGACAAAACAGGCAAGTTGACAAGTACTTGGAATGACTTTTAAAAAGATACCGTCACTGCAAGGTATATTTCTTTCGAAAGTATTCGCACGCATTTCCTCATGTTTTAAAATATTTATGGCTAGATATCTTGTTAAATTGCAAAGAATATGTCAATGAGTAGGACTCACTCTGCCACTCGCCAAATTAGCCAAGAGCTACAAAGTGAAATATTTGGCTAAATATAGGATCTGACACGAGTTGCCATTTCATATTTTATTAAACGAGTTCAGGAATTTTGTTAGTAAGCGAGCCTTTGCCGAGCTTACTAACGAATTTCCTGGACGAGTTTAATAAAACATGATGTGAAATGACAATGAGTGTCAGATCTTTTTTATCACATGCTTTTAAACGAAAAAAATTGCTTCTAATTTTACCAAAGCATGTCGATAAATACTAAAAGTTGTTTACTGCATTAACGCCATTTCATGTTGACGACGTCATTTCACCAAAATAACGTCATGCGATTCGTCAGTCACAAAATATGCAGCCAATGAAAACGCTCAAAATGTTATCTTACACATGTTTAAGATAAAAATATTCGTAATGGTTGTATTACATGGAAAACAAGGCATAGCATGTGATAAAGAAATTTCCATTTGGTCACAGCAACTGATAAGGCGCATATTTGTGTAAATACCCAATTCTGAAAGCTCATTTTGTGAATTAATATATAATTTAATAAGTGACAAAACTCATTTGCATGCTCAAATGTCAAACAGAATGCGTAAAGATTGGTCAAAGTTTAACTGATAGTCAAATTCACTATATGAGCGTTCAATGCACACTAAATATGACATAATATGAGTATGGTATTTTTATCTTATCATTCATGCGTGGTTGTAAAATGGTAAGCATATTGATGAAATTTGTCTTACAGATTTGCTCTGATTTGGTTACAACTTTTTTTTCATACAATCCTTTAAATTTAAATACCAAAAATGAGTAGGATTTCAACGGAATACTGAATATTTGCCCAAAAGTGAAGAACATTTAAAACCAAGGAAAGCCCTGAACAAGGATAATTCTGTCAAGTTTCTTGCACTTTCAACTGCAATTTAGTTGATAGCTCAGAAAGACTGACCTGAAAAGCCTGGATAAATTCATTCATGAACGTCAAGTCAATATGCCCTAGCATAGTGCACCTATCAATGTTTTCCCCCAGGAAGAACGGCGGGCATATAGGGGACTTTAGACTGCAAGCGATTCCCGACTGGCAGGAATTGGACAAGCTGAATGATTCTGGGTCCCAGGGAAACAGACTTTGGTCAGATTTTAGATCCCTGTAATATACGCCCAGGGCCATTTGATAGATATATAGCATCTCCCACTGAGGGGATTTAGACAAATATGCTTGGCTCTAGAGTGGGGAATTAGACCCCCAAAAATAACATTGGTCAAATTCCCCTAGGAAAATATTGATAGGTGCATAGTAGCAATATATGCTGTTTGTATGGTGGAAGCATTGTCTTATATACAAGTACTACTACAAATATAAAAGAAGCACTAGAAAGAAGTAAAATGGATTCACTGACACAGTTGAAAACCTGTGAATTACTGAATATTTAAAATATTTTATTTTAAATGGCATTTCTTTTATGTGAAATCTTTTATTTTATGCGACAGGGCTTTCATTAGGATTCAAATCCCAAGAGTCATGACTCTTGGGCTCAAAATTTCAAGAGTCAAATTTATTTATCCAAGTGTGTACATATCCCGATGACATTAGAAGTTTATCAATTCACAGACATTCCAATGACATATAAGAAACTTATCAGTTCACAAAGCTTCAGCCGGGCCCGGTTAGCTCAGTTTGTAGAGCGCTGGACTGTCAATCCGGGGATCATGAGTTCGAACCCCAGCCTGGACACATAACTTGTGTGGGGATTGGTCATGAAATTATTTCTATGGCCATTCTCCCCCTACCTCTTATTCAAGTAGAGAAGTTGTCAGTTACTGCCATGAGTATGTGCACTTGGTACTGGTAAACCGCTTAGATCGGCTAAGCTTGACCAGGAAAAGTGTGAGCAGATTAAATCACAGAAATACTGTTAAAAACGGCGAAAAACCCAAAACAAACAAACAAACACAAAGTTTCAGTGGACTTTGAAAATTTAATTAATAAAATATATTCATGTTAAAATACTAATACATTATCATTCAACTACAACCATTTGTTGGCGATTTTGTCATGCAAACATGTCAATGGAAAATGTGTTTGCTAGTAACTTAAATCTGCCATCTTGAATTTTTTCCAAATTCTGATGACACACTATAGTGAACATATTGGTTTGGCCTTGTTTTATAACAGTGCTTCAGATTTATATAATCCATTCAAGAAGTGTCCACATTGCAGGCAAACTTAACTAGAGCATGTATTAGTTTTCAGAAATGATGAAACAATAGCATACTATTAAACTTACCTTCAACTACTACAATTTATTACTTCTAGCATCCTTACGCCAAATCCAGATCAACCCTGAGTTATATGAATCAGTGATTCCATATTAAAACCACTCATATTTACTGAAGATAATATACATAATTGTTTATTTTAATCACTCATTTTGTACTTTCACTTTCTTTCTTTTACATTCTGACAAAAGTAGTAAGTTACATGATAAGCTTTATATCAGCAAACTTGTAGTAATCATTATCTTGAATATCATTGTTTCGTGAATAGAAACAGTGTTTTAATTTCAGTTTAACTATTAGCAAATAGCAAACAATGAACATTACATTGACTGAGGATTATGTTGTCTGCCATTTTGTTTTCAGCTTTGCACCTGATCATTCTACTATAAGACTAATTAGTGCGCACATGTGAAAAACGTTATTATTTCACGTCAACCAATCTTATGTAATATTATGAAATTAATCCATCCATTATGGAGCATATTTTTATGTAATTAGTCAATATAATCTCTTTGTGAGTATAACCATGCTGTAGACGTAAATAGAACTGTAGCTCAGCCTTAATTATTTGCATAAAGTCAGAAACAATCTGAAGCAAGGTATTTGCTGCTTTACTTAAAATTACTATTGGCTGAAATTAACACCATATGCAAATATGGATAGGTCTGTGATTGACCCTTAGTCCCAAATTTTCACGAGAAAACATGATGCATGCTTGTCAATTATGGGGTGAGTCAAACCAAAGTTCTGTGCATCTAAACCCAGGTCCGGGTCAAATGAAAGCCCTCTGCGAACAGTGTTGTGAATAACGTAGTGACTAAATCTGCCACCAGTATTTCTAACTTGATAATCTATCCTCCATAGTTTTGGGATGTTGCACCCTCTTCTTTTATGACCTACCTTAGTGAGCATTGTTTGCGATTATCCGATGCATATTCAATCAGTAATTATTGCTACATTTGATTGGATGCTGGGAATGTCTTGGGAAGGTCAAAAGTGGGGTTATACAGCAAAGCCGAATAAGTTGTTGTATGGCGAAGTTATACATTTGGTTACAATAATTATACCGACCTGTAGACACAGACTTTAAACATTTTTCCAACAACAAGTTTTGGGTGTTAGCTAGCAAGATTTCACATATTTAAGTCATATACAGAAGTTCACACAATCAGCACTTATACACAACTGCTAATATAAAAGCTTTGTTATTACAACTATCACAACATTATAACATCTGCTACATTACCAACACAACAGCTTTGTACAATTCACGAATGATCAAACTGTTCAACACCAACTAAAATTTGCCGTGGATTTCAAGTCCACATATAGTCTGGGTAGTAAATGCAATGACGAAAGCCTGTGAAACTAAATTTTATGCGCATGTTTCAACTTTCCAAACTGATGCAAGTGCATGCAATGCATACCTACCCGTTCAACGGTTGTAGTACGAAAACAACTGCTTTCATAACATGTCATCACCATTTACGGAAATGACGTTGCATGTTTTGGAAGAGAAAGTTTTTCTAAATCCCGTCCTTTTTGTGTATTGCAAATAGGTTACAAAACACTGTATACAATTTACACTTTAAAAAATTCAACAAACATAATAATTTTAATTGTTTGAAAATAAATTACTTATTAACATCGTCTATATCAGATATTGAAATCACGTTGTATTTTTAATATAATCGTATGTCTGTTTTCGTTTTAAAAGACTAAAATAAAAACAAAACATTAAGCCGGACCCTTGATTTTTAAAGCTCCGCTAGTATTATTCGATTATTTCAAATAGGCCATATATCGGCCGCGGCCTACACAATTTTCTGAAATTTTGAAAAACAAAACAAAACAACAACAACATGCAAACTCTGCAATTAAAAGCTAAAGTTTGCGGGGAAATGTATCTAACAGATTAGAGCGTAGTTTAAAAAAATGATAATGTTGACAATTATTAGTGTCTTGAAATCTATACATGCGCACCAATGTGTTCTTATATAGGTTTTAAGTGAACCGAAGTAAATACACCAGGTTTGTTAATCTAATCGATCCAAATTTATGCAGATAATGTTGTGTTATTTGACCCATTTAACGGTGTTCATGATTATGCATCAAAATGATGTGATGCTACCAAATATAAACCCAAAATCATCAACAACTACCGAAAAAAATAACTGCCCGGGCAACACACTCCCTAATACACACTGGACAACATATAAAGTGGCCTACACACATTTACGGACCAAGCTACACCCCAGATGAGATTCAAATCGACATACTTTCATGACGTATTCACTGTTGTGACGTATTCGGATTGCGTCGTGTCCATTTGTGTGAGTGGATGAGAGTGGCTGCAACTGGGTAGATACATTATTTTTAAAGTAATTTGTTATACCCTGTTGCAGAAAACTGCGAAAATATTTATAGAATTGACAGTGATATTATTGCATTGGATATTTATACGCGTATTAAAAGGTAAGATGATAAATAAATATGTTTTAACACTTTGTTTCTGGATGTAGGTCTAGATCTATTATTGCTGTATTGAATTTTCGGTTTCTTTTCAAGTTTGCATTGAACGTAAGCAGAATAAAATGCTATGTCAAGTGTCTGTCAATTGTTGTTTTACTCGTCAAAACAGTTAATAACTATTCGCTCTTTTTGTCACTTTTAACTGTTATAATGCAGTAACTATTTAGGTATATCATCAACAGTTTTAAGTTTTTACAAATGCCTAATATCAAGTTACCAATTAAAAATATTAAATATATACTTAAACACTACAGCAACATTGTTTTCAACAACATTTATGATAAAATTATTAAGTTTGCGTATTAAATATTGGTAAAAAATAAATGTATCGACGTGATTAAAGACGACGTTTTTTTCGCGTTTCATTTAAACCTATTTATTTTTCGTTATAATTTCTTTGGGTTCAATAAAATGCAAGAATTTGGTTCCCTGTTAGCAGGTGCGCTGTGCGTTGTTTATCGTTACGGAAACACGGAACCTATGCATAAAATCCCGTAACCTGAAGGATCAGATCGCGATTGTCACTTCCGGAACATAGATTTTAAAGTCATTAGGTATTGGAAATGAAACAACAACAACAAATAAATAGATACTGCGTTATCTATATGCGGAAAAACCGCAGTCGCGCGACCTTGGTTTTCCCGTAATATAAACTGATATAAATAGACGCTGACATGCAATATACATGGTTGTAAATACGGAACATGTTAGACAACATGTATATTACGTGCCCAAAGATTATTCTGGTGAGGTTTTAACCAAATTTTTCGAAGACAATTTTCGGTTATTAGATTGGGGTATGTCGTTGGGCGGGTGGGCGGGCTGGCTTGCGTCGGCGTCAACTTTTCGTTTCCGCCCTCTAACTCGAGAACGGATTGAGATATTTTAATGTAACCTCATACATAGATACCTTATATCGAGACCTCGCTTAGGATTGCATATGGGGTGCGTGGGGTCAATGTCAAGGTCACCGTTGCTAAAAATAGAACAACGGTTTCCACGCAATAACTTGAGAACGCATCGAGATATTTTAATGAAACTTCATACATAGATACCTTATATCGAGACCTCGCTTGGGACTGCATATGGGGTGGATGGGGTCAAGGTCACGGTCACCGTTACTAAAAATAGAAAAAAACGGTTTCCGCTCAATAACTTGAGAACACATCCAGATATTTTAATGAAACTTCAAACATACCTTATATTGAGGCCTTGCTTGGGATTACATATGGGGTAGGTGGGGTCAAGGTCAAGGTCACCGTTACTAAAAATAGAAAACGGTTTCCGCTCAATAACTTTAGAATCCTTTTATGATATTTTAATGAAACTTCATACTATGAAGTTTCATACATTTTCTATGTTTAGTAACATAGATCCCACCCCATATGCAATCATAAGCGAGGTCTCGATATATGGTATCTAATACCCCACCCACCCCTTATGCAATCCCAAGCGAGGTCTCGATATATAGTATCTATTAGACCTTGACCTTGACCCCACCCATCCTATATGCAATCCCAAGCGAGGTCTCGATTGCTTGCATGTGTGGTGGGTGGGGTCAAGGTCAATGTTACTAAAAATAGAAAACGGTTTCCGCTCAATAACTTGAAACTTCATACATAGATACCTTATATCGAGACCTCGCTTGGGATTGCATATAGGGTGGGTGGGTTCAATGTTTCCATTACTAAAAATAGAAAAATGGTTTCCTCTCAATAACTTTAGAATGCATCAAGATATTTGAATGAAACTTCATACATAGATACCTTGTATCTAGACCACGCTTGGGATTGCGAGGTCTCGATATATGGTATCTAATAGATACCATATATCGAGAGATTGCTAGGATTGCATATGGAGTGGGTGGGGTCAAGGTCAATGTCACCGTTACTGAAAATAGAAAAACGGTTTCTGCTCAATAACTTGAGAACGCATCGAGATATTTTAACGACACTTCATACATATATAACTTATATCGAAGCCTTGCTTGGGATTGCATATGGGGTGGGTGGTAGTCAAGGTCAATGTGACAGTTACTAAAAATATAAAAAGGTTTCCGCTTTATAACTTGAGACCGCATCAAGGTATTTTAATAACACTTCATACATTAATACCTTATATTGAGACCTCTCTTGGGATTGCATGTGTGGTGGGTGGGGTCAAGGTCAACGTCAACGTTACTAAAATAGAAAAACGGTTTCCGCTCAATAACTTGACAATGCATCAAGATATTTTAATGAAACTTCATACATAGATACCTTATATAGAGACCTCTCTTGGGATTGCATATAGGGTAGGTGGGGGTCAAGGTCTCCATTACTAAAAATAGAAAAATGGTTTCCGCTCAATGACATTAGAATGCATCAAGATATTTGAATGAAACTTCATACATATATACCTTGTATCTAGCCCACGCATGGGATTGAATATGGGATGGGTGAGATCAAGGCCAAGGTCAATGTTACTAAAAATACAAAAACGGTTTCTGCTCAATAATTTGAGAACGCATTGCGATATTTTAATGAAACTGCATACATAGATACCTTATAACGAGACCTTACTTAGTAATGCATATGGCACCAAGAACTTTCTTTCATTATTGTGCTGACGTTTATGCATTTCATTCAAAAAAGTTGGTTTTCGTGGAATTTCCACGTTTCTTGTTTTGTGTTGAAATATAAGAAGATGTTGAAACACATTGTAACCAGTGTATAGTTATGTTACAGTGTAAGGTGATGTGTGAATGAAGTGTGATATGTTTTCAGTCCTAATTGGTTATGAGCATATTTTAATGTAATCCCCATATCAAGCTATCAGTTAGCTAACATGTCCCTTTTTCTATCAAGAAACCCAGCACATTCTTATGTTTGTCGCCAGAGACTTGAGTTCAACAATTATATACACAATATATGTGGTTTCCTGCAAGCCATTTTTTCCTGCTTGGTTAATTTTTATATACATTTACTGAATAAATATCGAAACTAAACAACGAGTTGACCTCATTCAACACCCCGTTAAAACAATAACATTGTGTCAGACGGATGTAAATAGAATACGGCTATGTTTTCCCCACATGCAAGATTTTGATTATATATCCCACAAACGGACTTTAAATTACAAAAACAAAATGTGAAGGTCTAGTTTTATCAGAAATGCATAGTTATATTGATAGCTTATGTTGTTTTTTAGTCGTGGCTGTCTAACCCAACGTTTGACCTTCTCAAAAGCCATTCAAATGTAGTGAAAATTTTCTGTCAGTAGTTTCGAATGAATAAATTTTCACATTGAATTGGCTATTTATAAAATATGCGTATAACACTGACCATAAAAGAAGGGCTGCAACATTCCAAAACTATAGAGGATAGATTCGTGTCAAGTTATTAATACTGATTGCAAATAAACAATAATATAACACAGTTCGCATGAAATAAAAGCTTTCATATAAAATCAATGCTACTAAAATATTTTATATGTAAATTGCATGTTATAGAGCATTTAATTGTCGTAATTGCAACGATGTAAATGAATACATTTTACTACATTCGAGCGCCCCTTCTATATTCGTACACAAAAGGCACACTAGAAGATATAATAGCAAATGTGTGTGAGACAATGTTTCCACAGCATGAACGGTATATTATTGCTAGGGCATATTGTCATGATACTCGTAAATGAATCTATCTGGCGGGACTTCAAGGTCAGCGCCAGGTCAATCTTTCTGAGCTATAAGCTATATAGCCGTTGAAGAGCAAGAAACTTGACAAATGATCTCTGTTGACATACTCTTTACAACACGACGAGATATCTAGCCAGCAAACAATATTTTAAAACATTGAATGCGCGTGCATTCTCCATAAAGAAATAGACTCCTTAATTAATAAAATACCTCGCCGTGTGTGTATGTACCGATACTTAATATATCTACATATATTTATATAACGTTTACACATTATTTGCTGTGTTGCTTTCTTATTGAATATTCTTCTAATTGTATTAGGTAATCTAACTTAGGAGCACACATATTTAGTTTTAATGTTTTAAAACACAAAGTAACGTAAAAATATATTTTAATATTACAATGATACGTTAGCAGGAGTACAGTATGATCTGGTATATATAAGCATAGTGTGCCGTTCGGATCTACTCAGTCATGCAACGGATAAATAAATTATAAGTGAAAAATTGCCAAGTTACACATTTGTTGTTTGTAAATCTATTCATGTAGATTGTTTAATTTGTATTCCTTATTTTTAAAACTACCACGTAGACGCCGAATTTCTTTTTAAAAATATTTCTTGTTTCATTTAAAATACAACTAACATGTACACTAATATATCAAACTATAGAAATTGTGTCAATTGCATACGACCAAATCCCAATTCAAGAATGTTTATCTCTACAACCAAAGCCCAAAGTTAAATGAACACTCGTATAAATGGGGTTTCAGAATAGCGTCATTTCATTAGGGTGTAATGGGTATCCGAACTATAGGTACTATATGTAGATGGCAGCGAACTAAAGCACGGTACTTTTTCACAAATGTCAATTGTACTTTAGATTTACTGAGCAATATAACCACTCATTCAACTTTGAAATCACCCGGTTAACCATTTTGATACAAAAAGAACAATTGCCAAAGTTTGATCTGATCTCGTTAAAGCAATACATGCAAAGTAATTATCCAACAAAAGCATGCGAGGAGTTTAATTGCAAATGGGACAATATGTAATGATCCCTACTTGACAGTAGGGGAAAGGAATTAAAAGAGGAAATTTGTCAAACCGTGACTTATTTACGCTATTAAAGAAACATCTGATTTACTATAACATTTGCTGTACTAATAAAATGCACATGTACATAATTATCGTATTAGTAATTGCATTGCCGTTGCACATTGTTTACATCGTACTACCATAAGCAGTCTTAATAGTTACTTGTCCTAAAATTCGGCCAATATAAGATATATTATCACAAAACTTAGTTTATCTGAACAAGCACATATACACAGATACGTGTTGATACTAAATTAAAATCATGTCATACGAGCGTCGTTAATTAAATATCAATACAGGAGTGCTTTTTTAATGTTTGAATATTATTACATGATGTACCTACATGTTGATAAAGTTGGAAGACAAAAAAAATATTGAATAAATAAAAACATCACATTATAATTCATTAAAATATGGAGGTGAAATAAAATGGCATCATATGCTGAGGAAAACATCACAGTGACGATCAGCGAATCTGTCTTCATCTGCCAGATATGCATGGAAACGTTCGACAGTCCGAGGATATTGCCATGTCAACATAACCTTTGTAAAAAATGCCTTCACACGTTGGCATGGAAACACTGTGTATTTTCCGGAAGTCACGTCATAAAGAAGACCGATTTCCCGTGTCCTTCATGTCGGCATGATTGCAAGCTTGGCAAAGTAGGAGAAGCAATCACAAAAGACAAACTGTACGCTCGGTTTCCAGAAAATAGACTCCTAAAACAGATAATGCATGAGAGAAATGAACCGTCCTGCCAAGGAATCGAAGAATCAGCCAGTAAATGTAAGTACATATCGTCAGGTTGTCAGACTATGAACGAAGATGAGGGACACACTGTATCAGAACTGCACAGCAATCAATCCATGTCACAGAAACAACGCAAGAAGTACTGGATTTATTCTCAGTTACTCCAGTTGTTGGTACACTTTTTTTCGGAATACATGACAGACACATGTTATTGCTGTTGGCCTAGATATGTGACATTAAACAAGATTGCTACCCTTGACTTGGTTAGCCGTATTTGCAGCATTGCAAAAGAACTTACGAAGTCTGGAGCAGCTGTAGGTGATGCTGATGTGAATATATTGTTGCAAAAAATAAACACAAATGAAAACACAATACGCAGATTTGCCAATAAGGGAGCAATAAATGTCGTTGAAATGGATATTCACAAAACAATGTTTACAAGTGTAGGTTTCATGAATGATCAAAGCACACAGACTGACAGAGTCTCGACGAGTATTGGCCTTAAAACTATCAGCGTTGCAATTTTGGTGTTTTCCATTGTGTTAGGGACTTTTTTTTGCATACCGTCTTAAAGACAAATAACTGGTCTGTATTGTTGTTTTCCATGTTTGCAATTGAAAATAATAATAGCCTCTATTTTGATAAGCATTGAAAAATACGAGTATAATTTGTGTGCAGGTTTTGTCTCATATTATTCACATTTTGTTACAATCACGTATGTTTGAAAGCGAGGTTGGTCACATATTTATCGCATAATAGTCTAAGACGACTAATTCTTTACGTTTTGTTGATTGTTATTATAACAAAATAATAATAATCTTGTATACTGGATATTATTTTACAGTGAATTATTATCAAATTTATAAAAAGGTAGTCATTTAGTTTTCCGACACACAGTTGTGTGTTAATTTTTCAATAATTATAATTTAAGTAGTACTTTCTGTATTGTGATTACATCATTTTCTGAAGGTTTACGTGCACGTACTTCACACAGCAACACTACATAATGTTTCTGTTCGCTGCAAATAAGCAGTCGAGTGCACTTGAGGTAGGCTGCTCAGGCAGCAAACACTGGACAGAAGCTTAATAATGTTTAGACTATCTGGGCGGATCTTTGCAGCCGTTCAGAAGGTAGCTGGTGCCAGATTTTTGTGCACGTCTTTTAAGATCGCAAAATCCCTGAAGTATCTATATTGTTCCAATCTAGACCGTTATTGACTTTTCTCGTAATATTTGGCCTTCTGGATATTTTTATGTGAATAAGTATAATAAGTAACATTCCTTTATAAAGTTAAACAGTATATTATTACTGATATAAAACCACTAATGATATGTTATTTTCTTTCCATTTCTATTACATGAACGACAAATAGCCATTAAATTGACAGTTTATATTTTATTTATCTGCCAAACTTAAAACTGAGTTAATGTTTTCATGGCGGTTACACAGTGCTCGTCCTTCACCTGTCATTTAATTTCTAATACATTTTATATTCGTATATATTCGTTTAAACCGATGATGCAATATAATGTATCACATATTCACAATGGGTCGATGATACGATGACGAGGATACGACGGCACGATGACGATGGTGCGATGGCACGATGACGATGATGCGATGGTACGATGACGATGACACGATGGTACGTTGACGACGGCGCGATGGTACGATGACGATGACACGATGGTAAGATGGCGATATGACACGATTGTACAATGCCGATGGTAAAATGGTACGATGACGATGACACGATGGTACGATGACGATGTTTTGATGACGATGGTACGATGACATGATGGTACGGTGACGATGGTACGATGATATGATGGTACGATGACGATGGTACGATGACATGATGGTACGATGACGACGGTGCGATGACGATGGTGCAATTGTTCGATTACGGTGACACGATGTTACATCGCACTATCAACATCAAGCCATCGTACTATTGTAACCCTCATGGTTACAGGTGTATAGGTAGTGTCCAAAATAAAACACAGTGCACCTTTCACTTCTTTAATAACGCTACTATATAATGTAATAGCAATAGTTCAGTCCATTTCTCAATCTGAAGGATCTGAAATATATAAAACACATATCCCAGAATTAAACTAACTGTAATCAATGTTAGACACATGAATTACATTGTCCAATAATAACATTGATAAAATACTAAACAATAAAACAATATTTCAGTTCTAGTGGCCCTTAAACTTCTACTTTATATGACTCAACAACCATACATAAGGTTCAGGTACAAAAATAAAACAAGAATAATAAATGCACAAACACAGCATCATCAATGGTCCAAATAATGAATTGAACATAGTTCATTCAACAAATTGATAAAATATATACATAGTCTTACCAATTTATGGAATTGAGTCCCTTTACAAGTCAACCTTCTCTGCCTCTCTTCCTTCAATGAACCTAATGGTGCTGTAAAATTAGAGCATGCAAACAGATATTATTGTGTTTCCACTGAGTGAATTAAATGCCATTTAAAAGTGAATTTAATAGTTTGCTGCCATTCTGAACATTCGCAAAATCATATGACTTGAACATTCAAACTGTTCAAACCTCAAACCAAATACAAAGAAAACAATGCATTGCAACCGTTCTCAATTAAATATATACAAACAGAAGAACCAGCTGGTACTGACCACTAGAATGGACACAGACTTAATTTTTAAAGCGAACATAAAAATGTCCTCCAGCTTTCCCTCCAAACTAGATCATGTGCCACCACAAAAAATATAAAGTTAAAATAATAAGTTTGGGTTACAAACCACTAAACAAATTGGGAGAAAGTCGACCAGGTCACATACTCCCCCACTTCGAGAAATGACGTCCCGTCATTAACCCAATCTGTCAAGTCCATCAGTCAACCATAAATTGTCTTCTAGCTACTTATCACAAGCAACTATTACTTATCAATAATACTATACAAGATCTCAATAAAAGAAAAAATATGTCACCGACATTACACTTAATCACTACATAATAGTAACTACACCGACCAATCAAGTCTCTTCCTCCCCATCCTTTGACTGCGACCTGGCAGGTCTATTAAAATTTAAGATATTTATTTTCATTATTTATTTATTTATTATTAACCTTTTATTTAATTTAGTTTTATTATTTTATACATTTATATTTAAAGATATCAAATTACATTGACTACAATTGTGTAAATTATTCATATTAATATTGTTCTATTAACTTAACTTATAATGAATAATTTAATTATGTTTTTAATGTTGTTGTTTTTTTCTAATCAATTATGCAAGATTATATTTATCTCATATTTAAGATAAACACAATCTCTTTCACATTATATATGACAGCTTGATATTCACTGTAAATCAATTGACAGTTCTATCAAAAATAATCATGTAAAAATGTAAAACCTGCATGTACATACAACAATATAATTATACATCAATACTCAAAATAGCATTAAACATTTACATGTTGTGAAATGATTTTCAGAATGGCAGCAAACTATTAAATTCACTTTTAAATGGCATTTAATTCACTCAGTGGAAACACAATAATATCTGTTTGCATGCTCTAATTTTACAGCACCATTAGGTTCATTGAAGGAAGAGAGGCAGAGAAGGTTGACTTGTAAAGGGACTCAATTCCATAAATTGGTAAGACTATGTATATATTTTATCAATTTGTTGAATGAACTATGTTCAATTCATTATTTGGACCATTGATGATGCTGTGTTTGTGCATTTATTATTCTTGTTTTATTTTTGTACCTGAACCTTATGTATGGTTGTTGAGTCATATAAAGTAGAAGTTTAAGGGCCACTAGAACTGAAATATTGTTTTATTGTTTAGTATTTTATCAATGTTATTATTGGACAATGTAATTCATGTGTCTAACATTGATTACAGTTAGTTTAATTCTGGGATATGTGTTTTATATATTTCAGATCCTTCAGATTGAGAAATGGACTGAACTATTGCTATTACATTATATAGTAGCGTTATTAAAGAAGTGAAAGGTGCACTGTGTTTTATTTTGGACACTACCTATACACCTGTAACCATGAGGGTTACAAATGGCGCCCAACGTGGGACCCCACAGACGTAGTTATTACAACATCCGATCGGAACCAGAATCGTGCGCACAGACTTCGGGACCATCATCGCCTGTATACAGATGTCTTTCAGAGCCTAGGCTACATCTTGTACATCACTACATGTACGTTGACATCACGACTCATCGCCCAGGATTTCTTCTAGAGCCAACACTTCATGTGGACAATTATAAAAGCACAAAACTATTTGTGCAATTAGGACTTGAAACAGTGTTAACATTACTGTAAAAAATTGTGTTCTAGTGGCCAGAATAGCAACAGATTTGTAAGTACTATTTTTGAAGGAAATTTTGCAGTTGTTACAGTTTTGATATTGGCCATATTTTATTATTTTCTCTTTAAAACAACAACTGTAACATCTTGTATATTTCCATTGTGTATGATATTGTGAGTGCGAAAGTGATTTTTGATTAGATTTCACAAGATTCACTAAAAATAATTGGTGGTGGAATACAGTATTTAATATTCGCATTCTTACTCACATTTCATTAATAATCACATTGCTGCTATTTTGAATTTACTTTTATTACTGTGCATAATTTTAATAGTGTTGCAACCGTTTCAGTTATTTTTTATTGCTGACCTATATTCCGTATTTTTTGTGGTTGGATTTCTGAAAATTCCATTTTTTGGTGTTTCTGGTTATTTACTTGAATATTTGTCCGTGTTGACCTTGAAGTTGACATTTGGTCCAGACATTTTAATTGTGACTATTGACAATTCTACTGTTCAGCGCTACTTTTATTGTGTAGTTAGTAGCATTAGAAATGTAGTTAGTTGTTGTAGTTTGCCGACTATAAAAAAAAAAAAAAAAATTATTATTTGAAAAAAATAAATTCAATATCTAAAGTTTTCAAACAAAAGTCTTGTATTGCAATATGTTATAATACATATTGTAATTTTTAGAAGTATTAAACAATTATTCAACCAATAATAATATTATTCTGTTTAAATTTCAGTATCATAGGATATTTAGTCAAAATAATTTTGCAAAACATTATTATTTGTATCAGAAATAGGGTTCATACATATATATGCAAATATATGTAGGAACAACACATTGCATAGTTTGAATAGTTTATTTTTTCATCCTGTTCTGTTGTTTTACCACAGATTAGGATTATGACATGGTTCTAAATTGTTAAAATTGGGAATTTTCTGATCAGCAGGATATATTACAAGCATTGTTTGGTTTACCGTAAAGGTTTTCTACTTCATAATAAGCGCACCTTGTGTGATACCGTAGTTACCCTAAAGCTATTGTTAAATAGTTCAGTAAATTAAATCAAAGTCAATAATTTAATTAATTTAAACTGTTTAAACAGATAAATACTAAATAAAATTAATAATTATAAAAAAAAAAAAAATAATTATAATTTAAATAAACTTTGCAAATTGTATTTATTAAAAATTTATAATAGCAGTGATATGTGTATGTAATCTTTAACTGTAACATAACAGTATACCACTATTAAACTTTCAAATATGTGAATGTTATTGTGAATGAATGTAATCCTGATAGTATTATTGTGTGCTCTTTGACATTTGGATTTAGTGTACAACAGGTTGTGTTGGATATTGAAGTTATAGCCATAGTGATAATCTTCGGACATCAAGTGCTCCACAGATGTGTTTGTAGACTTGTTGACAATTTAAAAAAGTGACTTTGACTTTTAATAGTAAAAGACAATTTAAAGTGTGTGACATTAACATTTCGTGAATAGTGTTTGACATATATGATATAAGTGCTTAAGTGGAAAAGTTTGTGCAATGGAACCTGAAGAGCCAAAAGAAGAAGGAAAATTCAACATGGCGACTGGTCCAGAAGACTTAACTAAGGATGAAGTTAAGTTGTTGGAAGCCTTGAAAATGTTAGGTATTCAACCTAAGTGTGACACTCCACAGGATATGCTGAGGATTGCACAAGCGTTTGGGAGTGTGAAAAGTGAAGAGCCGGAACATGTTGTGTATAAAGCGACTGAAGTAAAAGTGGGATATCAATATCCGAAATTGTCTACATTCTTCGGAGATTCAGGAAAAGGTGAAGTCACGTGGGATACTTTCAAGTACGAGGTGGAGGCCACGGTCAACAGCAAGGTGTTTAAAGCCGAACAAATTTTACTTGGTGTTCGACGTGCTGTGAAAGGAAGTGCAGGTGATGTACTGCGTCGTTTAGGACCCGATGTGACTCTTGAACAAGTAATGCAGAAGCTTGACAGCACATACGGTAGCATTGAGTCACGTGAAAGTATAATGCGGAAATTTTATTCTAGTCAGCAACAGACAGGAGAGTCTGTGACAGCCTATGCTGCTAGGCTGGAAGAACTGTTTGAAACAGCCATACATTTGAAGGCTTTGAAACGAACCGACATGGATGTTTTAAAAACGGTTCTTCATGCCGGATTAAAAAAGGATTTGAAACATCTGTCCACTTATCAGTGTGACAAGATAGTAGAGTATGATGAATTTAAGCGTGAATTACGGAAGATTGAAGCAGATCTGAAGGAGCCAGTGACTGAAACAAAAACATGTAAACCTGCTGTTAATGTGGAGAAGAGAGAGCAGTCTGAGTTGTCAGAAATTAAAGAATTGCTTAAACAATTGAACCAGCGAATTGAGCTGCTGGAGAAAAAGCAGGAAGCGCCCCAATATTATGTAGGAAGACATTATTACAGGGGTCATGGCCATGGTGCTAATGTACCAAGTAATTATAGGGGTAGTCGTGGCACTTCATATGATAGAGGTAGTGGCCGCGGTATTTCTCATAATAGAGGCAGAGGTGCTGATGCACCTATTGGAAATTTTAGACCTCAAAACAATGCGTTAAATATTGAATGCTATCAATGCCATCAAAAAGGGCATATGATGAAAGACTGTCATGCAAATGCAGAGATTATTTGTTTCAGATGTAGAGAAAAAGGGCACAAACAATCTCAATGCCCAAAAGTGTAAGTGCCTCGGTTACAGGGTCGAACACAGGCACAAACAGGATAGACCCTCAACTTGTTGGAGTAACAAATGAAGTCAAAGTTTTAATTAATGACATCCAGACAACTGCACTTTTAGACACAGGCAGTTGCGTCAGCGTTATTTCAGAGTCTTTTCATACTAAGCAACTTGGAAATATCGAGATTCAACCTTTAAACAATCTCCTGAAAATTGAATGTGCTGATGGGAAAGAATTGCCCTACCTTGGATACATTGAAATTGATTTGAAAATTGATGAAGGTCTGCCCAAGTCTACTTTGAAACATTGTTTGTTTCTTGTGTCACCTGACACTCATTACTCAACCAGAGTACCAGTGATCATAGGCACCAATATTTTACAAGAATATTTAAATGAATGCAAATATAACTTTGGAGATACATTTCTACAAAAAGCCAAACTTCACACCCCTTGGTACCTTAGTTTTAGGACCATGGTTATAAGAGAAAAAGACCTTAAAAAGAATAAGGATAAAATTGCCTTAATAAGGTGTGCTGTTCCGCACAAAGTTTTGTTAAAGCCAAATGAGTGTTTGGAATTAAATGGGTATATTGACCGAACTGTTAATTACCCTGATACAACTGCATTGTTGCAGGAGTCAGAACATAGCAACTTGCCGTCATATGTTGATGTGACACCAGCAGTTGTGAATGTGAAGGCAGATCAGAAAAATGTTGTTGTCACATTATCTAATCTGACAACCAACACTGTTGTCATTTCACCCAAAGCCATTTTGTGTGAAATGCAACCTGTAACTGTAACAGAAGATGAACACTCTACTCTGAATACTGAACAAGAAGAGATCATTGACAAATTAAACATCGATAAACAGGGAATATTGTCAAGTGAACAGAGAGATAAATTAAAAGACTTACTTAAAACACATAAGGACATTTTTTCAACTTCAGAAACTGACATAGGATTATGCAACAAAATAAAACATAGAATAGATTTAATAGATGAAAGACCTTTTAAGCAGAGACATCGCAGAATTCCACCTTCAATGATAGAAGAAGTAAGACAACATATTAACCAACTTTTAGCAGGGGGGATAATTAGACCATCAAAATCACCATGGACAAGCAATGTAGTATTGGTAAGAAAGAAAAATGGTAAACTTAGGATGTGCGTCGATTATAGAATGTTGAATGATAAAACTGTAAAAGATGCATATGCACTACCTAGGATTGAAGAAGTATTTGACTGCTTAAACGGGGCGAAGTTCTTCTCTACTATCGACATGAAATCCGGGTATCACCAGGTTGAGGTAGAGGAAAGCCACAAAGAACGCACAGGATTCACAGTTGGTTCCTTAGGATTCTATGAATTCAATAAAATGCCGTTTGGATTGACCAATTCACCAGCCACCTCTCAAAGATTAATGGAGGAATGTCTACAAGGACTTAACATGAACATCTGTGTAATATTTCTGGACGACCTAATTATTTATAGCGAAACATTTGAGCAACATTTAGAGCGACTTAACATCATACTTGACAGATTAAAATCATGTAACCTGAAACTAGCTGCTGAGAAATGTTCATTTTTTCAAACAAAAGTTAATTTTCTAGGCCATGTTGTCAGTGCAGATGGCATTGAGACCGACCCTGCAAAGATACAGAAAGTAAAGGACTGGCCTACACCTGAAAATGCGGATGAGCTGCGCTCATTTCTGGCATTTGCGGGATATTACCGCAGATTTGTTAAAGATTTTAGTAAAATTACAAGGCCATTATCAGAATTATTACCACCAACATCAGTGAAAAAAGGCAAAGCCAAACATCATGTTAATTGGAAATGGACAGACCATGAACAAGAGATATTTGATAAATTGAAGCAAATCTTATGCTCCCCTCCAATATTAGCATATCCTGATTTCAATAAACCGTTTGAGTTACATATTGATGCGTCAACCAAATCTTTAGGTGCTGTTCTATACCAGACTCAAGAAGATAAGAAACGGGTCATTGCTTATGCAAGCCGTGCCTTGAATAAGGCTGAAAGAAATTACAGTGCCTTTAAGTTGGAATTCCTAGCCCTTAAGTGGGCAGTGACTGAAAAATTTTCTGACTACTTGTAACCCTCATGGTTACAGGTGTATAGGTAGTGTCCAAAATAAAACACAGTGCACCTTTCACTTCTTTAATAACGCTACTATATAATGTAATAGCAATAGTTCAGTCCATTTCTCAATCTGAAGGATCTGAAATATATAAAACACATATCCCAGAATTAAACTAACTGTAATCAATGTTAGACACATGAATTACATTGTCCAATAATAACATTGATAAAATACTAAACAATAAAACAATATTTCAGTTCTAGTGGCCCTTAAACTTCTACTTTATATGACTCAACAACCATACATAAGGTTCAGGTACAAAAATAAAACAAGAATAATAAATGCACAAACACAGCATCATCAATGGTCCAAATAATGAATTGAACATAGTTCATTCAACAAATTGATAAAATATATACATAGTCTTACCAATTTATGGAATTGAGTCCCTTTACAAGTCAACCTTCTCTGCCTCTCTTCCTTCAATGAACCTAATGGTGCTGTAAAATTAGAGCATGCAAACAGATATTATTGTGTTTCCACTGAGTGAATTAAATGCCATTTAAAAGTGAATTTAATAGTTTGCTGCCATTCTGAACATTCGCAAAATCATATGACTTGAACATTCAAACTGTTCAAACCTCAAACCAAATACAAAGAAAACAATGCATTGCAACCGTTCTCAATTAAATATAATAAAATACAAACAGAAGAACCAGCTGGTACTGACCACTAGAATGGACACAGACTTAATTTTTAAAGCGAACATAAAAATGTCCTCCAGCTTTCCCTCCAAACTAGATCATGTGCCACCACAAAAAAATATAAAGTTAAAATAATAAGTTTGGGTTACAAACCACTAAACAAATTGGGAGAAAGTCGACCAGGTCACACTATCACCATCGTACCATCGCACCATCGTCATCGTACCATAGTGTCGTCGTCATAGTACCATCGTACCATCATGGTTTTGATTTATATTCAAAATCGCGATTGCCCTAACGGAACACCGTAGCTGTGGGAGTGCTCAATTTTTTCTCGGGGTGTATACAATACCAACAGCAGAATTTTCATAATATACTGGTGAGTTTTAGAATTAAACAAATAGCGTTGGTTTCTCATTTTTAACACTGTTTTGTTGTTTAATACAAAATACATGTTTAATACATCGGTTGGAATGACGTCACATTGAAATACATACTCTATGCGTTCTAAAAATAACCATCGAATAAAAGTGTGCTAAAAATAGAGATAGGATAAATAGAGAATATTAGGTGAGTGTTGGATAAAGATGAAGTTTATCATGCGAGGCTTAGAAACAGATGCTATGCTCATAAATCATGTAAACGGCATGAAAATATGTTAGAATACAAAAAAAACGTTGTTATTCCAGTTTTAACACTGGTTTTTTGTTTACTACAAACGTCATCAGTTAGTATAACGTCACATTGAAATACATAGAAATACATAGCGTTCTAAAAGTAATGATCGAAAAAACGTGTCTAAAAATAGCGATCGGATAAAGCTACGATGGGTTGTTATTCGATCGATTTGGCTGCAGTAATAGGATAAAATCAAATATCTTTACCGCTTAAAGGGACTGTGTCAACGAAAAATTGGTTTCCTATTGCACTATAAATAATATAAATATGATAGACATGCGCTATACTAAAACGTGTGCATTAAATAAGTAATAAAATATAATACATAATGAGATATTTGATTAAAAAAATAGGAAAAATAGAAAACTGACGACTTAGGAGCCATGTGAATGACAGTAGACAGCGCTTTAACCAACTGAGCTATTCAGCTTTGTATTGATACGTATGTAAACTATGGCTATACACAATGCTCATAGTTCTGACGTCAAAATGTAAACATGAAAAGGGCCAAAAAAACACAACCTATATTAGAAATTGATTTTTATCTCAGAATGTGTACAATTTTGTTCCCGTTGTGTATTCTCTTTTTTAACCGCTATTATATGCCAGTATTAATATGTTAATTTATGATTTTTTTAAGAAATTGCCCCCTTGAGGCCCTTTTCGATGACATAGTCCCTTTAAGAAGAATATTGTTCCAAATATACTGTTGGACAAAAGGGTGCCTGTTTGAAAGCATGCCTTGTGGGTGTAAGTATCTCACTCCGTAATGTATATTAAATATGTTTACATTTAAATATCGGCATGTTAAAGGCTATCTTTTGAACCGTTTTATCTTTAAAATGTTGTTAATGAATAACTATTACTGGAGAGCTGTTTTTTTTCGCGAGACTTTAATTTGAAAACATGTATTAATTGTTTGGGTTGTTTGAAAAAAAAACAACGCTGAGTAATTTTGTCCTTTTTCTGTGACTATTGAAAGTTGTTAAACGGTCAAATTATAGTTATTCTCACATCTGTAATCTTAGAGTAATAACGAGCGTTGATCAAAGGAAAAACAACATCAACAACAAACAACCAAAAATAACAAGACAACGCAAAGATAATTAGTTATAGTTGTAAATCTAGCTGATATGTTTGAAATCTAGTTTCACATGCACATTGGTCATTACAATAGGCATTTCACCTTTCATGATATATAATCATATTGACATGAACTGAGATCATTAGCAAGCTGATCTGGACCAATAACTTGGGTGGAGCTTATAAGTTGCCACAATGAAAGAAAGTTTTTGTAGTTCTCTTTGTATTCGCTTTATTATAGGTCGCCGAGAAGGATGCAAAATAAAAGATAAACAAGCGTCAAAGAAATACATCGAATAACACCCATAATACAGTATCTTGAAGAATTTTAAATCAGATTGTGTGTGAACATCCAACGGGGATGTAGAGTATTTACATTTGGGTTATTTAAACCAAAGAAACATGTTCTCAGTATCTGAGAAAACCATAACTGTGATACTTAATGAAAATGAATTCAAGTGTCAGATATGCATGGAAGTGTTAGACAGTCCTAGAATATTACCGTGTCAGCATAACCTTTGCAATCGTTGCTTTTGGAAGTTAGTATGGAAGCATTGTTTTCGTCGCAAAAGTGATGTAATAAAAAAAGACACATTTTCCGTGTCCATTATGCCGGCATGCGTGCAAACTTGTTAATGTTCTCGGCCAAGCGTTGACAAAAGACAAACTTTACAATCGCTTTCCAGAAAACAGGCTTCTGAAGCAGTTACAGGGGTATACTCATTCTGCAAGTGACCACGAGGGAAAGGCATCGACATGCGCGAACAATTACGTTTCGGTATGTTGTCAGACCGATATTCAAGATAACAAACAAAACACACCAGTATTACAAGACAAAGAGCACAGTTTGGAAAGTACATGGCAGGTAAAAAGGTTGCAGCTGAATTCTAGATTTCTTCAGATATTCATTGACTTCTGGAATGTTTTCACAGCTGTCTGAAATTGTGTTCATTTTTCAAATGTAACTTATTGATAAAACGTGTATGTGATAATGTGAACAATATTTCGAATCTACACACAAGTAAATGTGACAGAGCTGTGCAGTCAGCTTTGAAAACTGTCAGCCAGCCAGAAAGTAAACTACAAAAAATAAACCGGCATGAAAGAATAGACTTCAATCAAAAGCAATCTCGCCGCATATTACCTAAACCGTTTCGACAATCTAAACGTTGTGGCACAGTTGACGTAAACACAATAACCAAACGAGACATTATGTGAAATGCAATGAGACGGGAAGCTACTGCATATTATGAGTGGAATGTTAGGCGCCTTAACAGAAAAAGAAGGCATACTTTTATTAGGCATATCGAGGATTTTAGCAGATTTTATGCAGATTTTATCAATTTCCTACTTATGTTGGTTTTGGTTTTTCCATGGCTTGTATGTATTTTTTAAAACAAAATTTGATAAACAGGCAATAACTTACTTCTTTGCGTCTGTCAACTATATTATCTCGTAAACTGTATCATACATGTAATTCAATTCAAATATTACAACTGGACAAACAGCTAAACCTTCTGTTTTTGTTCTTAGTTGTTCGCAGAACAACTTCAAATTTACCACAATGTGACGGCTGATGGTCTCAAGCTGCCACCTGAACGCAATTTCGCATATCGCTTAAAAAAAAGAAAAACGTGCTGTTTTGAATATCCTTTATGCTTGTCAAATACTAATCATTATGATAATGAGCGTGATTTTTCACTTAAATATTGAGTGTCAGATAGAGCGTATATACGTAAATTTTCACAACATTTGATTGGATATTGAAGGTCAAAATTTGGGTTAGACAGCTACGCCGAAAAATATAAGTAAGTTTGCGAAAGTAAACCTCAAAATCATTTACAAATGCTTTTCAGAATCTGGAAAGCAAATAGCAAATGTTTTGTTTGAACATTCAATGGGGCATATTATATTTCCATGATAGTTGTATTTAAATACATAAATATATACGTCTTCATCTGTCAGAAATGCATTGAAACGTTCGACAGTTCGAGGATATTACCATGCCACCATAACCTTTGTAAAAAATGCTTTCATACGTTGGCGTGGCAACACTGTCTGCTTTCTGGAAGTCAGTTGACCGACTATGAACGAAATCGAGAGACACAATGTGTCAGAACCGCAATTTAACCAATCCGTATTACAATGATGGATATATAGTGGGTTTCTCCAGGTCTTGGTAGACTTCTTTTCGGAATATAACACATTTTAAAGTGGTCACCTTAATGAGGAACGTTACGCTTCACACGTTTGACAGATTTTGCTATATTGCATAACAACTTTTCAAGCCTCGTTTAATCTTACAAGTTTCCGATATGCGTCAGGCGTGGCAAACAACAACAGATAATGCATGCACAATTTACCAAACGTTAACGGATGGAGAAATATATATCATTCAAAATAATATTTGTAGACTTATATCTAGACACAAAAACGATCAAAGTACACTGACAACCAGACGTCCGCACATAGGCCTTGTATCATCGCAATGTTGATGTTTGCCATCGTGTTAGGGATATGTCACTGACTCGTACATCGTATGCAATATGTAAATGTGTGTTAAGAGTATTTTGTTTCCGTCAGCTAAGCGTTGAATTTGGCCAAATAATATGGATTTGCTGGCTTTATCTTACGTTATTCGTATTATGTTGCGAGTATATGCTTTCATGTGAGGAAGGCCACATTATTAACATTATTGTTGAAAATGTTACACGCTCAGTTGATTTTAAGATGAAAATAAACTATAATTGTATAAAAGACATGTATCGAAAAAAGACAATTTCCCGTTTTTCTTGGATACATTTTCCGGTATAAACATTATATTGATGGAATCGTTAAAAAAAAGTTAAGAAAAAAACATATACAAAGACAAAAAACATAATTTTGGGATACATGTGCCCAGTAGAATTCGACCTCACGCCTACAAATTCGTACTCTTAAATGAAAATTTTCCTTCGATGTGCAAAGTTGGTCAATGGAACCAGTACAGTACATGCCTCGATATACATTTTTCTTACTATATTCATTAATACTGACTCAGTATTTCATCAGTGAAAACAAAACACTTAATGTTAATACGTCTAAATACATTTATTAGGTCTTATAATTACTTACAAAACAAATTGATTGAGTAATGCTTTTAAATGATTTTAAAAATTCAGAAACACAATCACGTTCTTTACGTTTATTAGATTGCTAAAATAAAACATCAAATTAAAACAATAAAGACAGAAACAATAGTGTACGCACGTACAACGCTTTTATCGAGCGATCTTTGAATTTTAATGAAATGATTCAACTAATATAGCAGAATAACAAATTAAATTGTGTATGTAATAGAGGATATTTGTTTAATGCAGTGTATCATCGTATTTTATTTAATGAGTTGTCATAGAAACAATATTTTCACGAGTGGGGCAGCCACGAGTGGAAATTTATAGTTTCTATGACCACGAATGAAGTAAAATACGATCATACACTGCATTAAACAAATATCCTCTATTACATACACAATTTAATACGATAAAATACGATCTTACATTGTATTAAAGACGTTCGCAACAATTTCGTCCGATTTTTTTCAACGACAGATTTTCTTAAACATTTGCACAAACACGTGTCAATGTATCCTAAAACTAAAACAGTCTTAAAAAATAGATGTCACCGGCCTTGTTCTGGAAGTATTGGGTTTAAATACGCTACCTGTCGAAGCACTTTGTTTTAGTTTGTGTGACTAGCAATGTTCAATAATATAAAGCGTTCATTTTCAAACAAGGACGGAGATTTTTAAATGCATCTTTGTTTTAATCTTTCGTTTGGCAATATCAAAGTGCATTTTAATGATAAAACGCCCTTTATCTATAGTTACCATTTAAAAAATGACTTTTAATGGACACTTAATGAGGTTAATTATGCATTGAAAATGCCTTTGAAAACATCAATTTATAATCAAATATTCGAATATCTTTTGTTCCAAACGACAGGTTTTGTTAAAAAATTCCATATACATGTGTCATTGTATACTGAAATTAAAACAGTGTTAAAAAATAAGGGTCACCAACCTTTGTCCGGAAATATTAGGTTTTGAATACGGTACCTGTCGAAGCAAATTTGTCAGTTTGGATTTTGTTATCAATATTTTAAGTATATGTAGAAGAGCTGTTTTTCAAACAAGGTTATGGTTCTTTCAACTGATATGTTTTCACATGTCTTATTTTGCAATATACAAGTGTATTTTGAAAAAAAAACACACACGATTTACGTATATTTACTGTTAAAGTAATGAATTTGGCTGGACATTTAAGTCGGCCACATGGGTATTAATAATACCATTTGGAACATCATTTATTATGTATCAATATATTTGTTCCAAAAGACAGATTTACTTAAATTTTCAAATTTAAAATTATACTTACATCAAAACATGAATAAAAAGAATGGGTCACTGAATTTGTTTGGGAAATAATTGGACTTTAAATGTTGGCTATTTAACATTTATTCATGATGTTGGTAATTTTCTATTGTCTACATCGCATCAGAACTGCAAAACTAACTCGTACATATCGATGAGTAAATATCAGCCACAGTCAAAGAGCTCTTGGATTGCTTAAATGGTCTTTCATCCAGTTTATATTTTATTATTGTTTAAGTAACTGACTGTATGCACCAGTCACAGGTTTTGTTTGGGTATGTGATTGCAAATAGGATGCTTACAAATAACGTGTTGAATAGTATTTGTAATTTTCCAAATGACTGCGCAATGCTTGTCACCATTGTGTGATGCAGATTTATATAGATAATCGTAAACAATAAACAGAAAATGTAAACAATATACACCAAAAGGAAGAAAGGAAGTAAAGATAGAAGGAATTATTTATTCGGTGGAAGTTACAGAGACATCTGCATTACAGATACCGACATAGTCGTGACTGGTATTGGCTTAATAAACTAAAAGCATTATTTATGCTGTGTCTTTCGTGGAATTAGGCATTTTTTCGTCTTACTTTATTTGCGACAAGCTCAAAAATTTATTAAACATGAACAACAATAACGACAACATATTAGTATACTTAGTGTTGCAGGGACTGGAGGACAACTGTGAATTATTTGTATCACAACATAAGTCACTTAACGTTTTAGTATAATTGATATATTCATTATAAAACGTTTAGAAAAAAAACACATCTAATTTATCTGTAACCCTGTTTCAAAAATATGTTTTAAAATCTAATACAAGTACAAATTTTTATACGCGCAATTTAAATACGTGGATTTGCTACACTTTCTTAAAGACAAAAATATATATAATAAATTGTAAGAAAAACTCACTGCATCTCAAGCAATAATAAACGATACAAAGAAAATAGGTTTTTGACCAAAATACAAGGACCGAGTGACAACTTCTGATGAACGTATCTAGACGGAGAATGACCTGTGTGATCGTAACACATGGAATGTTAGAGGCTCTAACCGAAACCAAACCTGTAGTCGTAAACCCATATAACAGCTTAGCCAAATTAGGAAATTTGAATATTATACTTGTATTATTATCATTTTACATTTTCATGTCATCTTATTGATTTCTTGTCAAACATCCGGTTTCGGTTTGCTTAGTCAGCCGTTGAATACATCGCTCCGTGATTTATTGACAAATATAACCTTTATTTTAAGTCTAAGATGTATTAAAGTGCCTAAAGGTGTTGCCAAACAACATTAGGTTAATAGTTAACAACTTACTTATTTTTTTTACATGCAATTCCTGTACCATTTGACATGTACTACTGAATACACATACGCAATCTTTCTGTTTGTGTATCATATACTAAATCATAACATATCATTTAAAAATGTATTTTATTGCAATTTAACTTATTCGGGGCCTAACAAACTATCTTTTGGAATTTGTATATAATTATTCATTTCTGAAAATGAAATTATTATAATCATTATATTGACGTATTATACTAGTAATTCCAACAGTCTCTGTCGCCTGTTCGGTTAGCTCGTTAACAGGCTTGTTGCCTTATTACGTCTGACAACGAGACAGGATTGTTGCCTTATTACGTTTGACAACGAGACAGGATTGTTGCCTTATTACGTCTGACAACGAGACAGGATTATTGCCTTATTACGTCTGACAACGAGACTGGATTGTTGCCTTATTACGTCTGACAACCAGACAGGATTGTTGCCTTATTACGTCTGACAACGAGACAGGATTGTTGCCTTATTACGTCTGACAACGAGACAGGCTTGTTGCCTTATTACGTCTGACAACGAGACAGGATTGTTGCCTTATTAAGTCTGACAACGAGACAGGATTGTTGCCTTATTACGTCTGACAACGAGACAGGATTGTTGCCTTATTACGTCTGACAGCGAGACAGGATTTTTGCCTTATTACGTCTGACAGCAAGACAGGATTGTTGCCTTATTACGTCTGACAACGAGACAGGCTTGTTGCCTTAATACGTCTGACAACGAGACAGGATTGTTGCCTTATTACGTCTGACAACGAGGTTATTTATTGTTGCCTTATTACGTCTGACAACGAGACAGGATTGTTGCCTTATTACGTCTGACAACGAGGTTATTTATTGTCGTCTTATTACGTCTGACAACGAGACAGGATTGTTGCCTTATTACGTCTGACAACGAGATAGGATTGTTGCCTTATTACGTCTGACAACGAGGTTATTTATTGTTGCCTTATTACGTCTGACAACGAGGTTATTTTTTGCAGTCGTTTGTGTCTGTCTGCTTGTTTGTGTGTTTGTAAGCACCATCACAACAATGTTATGAACGGATTTGCATGATTGTTTCTGTAGGTTGCAAATGGTTGCAAATTGTCACAAACATAAACAAATTACTTACTTACTTACTTACTTACTTACTTACTTACTAATATACTTACTTACTTATGTACGTACTTATTTATATCATCAACAGAATATTACGTTCATTCCCAGAAGGAAACAACTATTTTAAGTCTTACTACACGCTCAATAAACAGCGATTGTACAATGCTCCCATGTATCCTAGTGCGACTACGGGAAGCATTAAACTGTAGACTACCTTTTTCGAAATGCCATTTTTAGAGTCCTAGCAAGTTTTGTTCAAAGTACATTTCGCGTATAAATAATGTATTTACTAAGCAATTTATTAAATGAAAACTGTACGTTATTTGTAAATTACAAAATAAATATGAAACAATAAAGAATATACGATACACCACTGTCAATCTCAGTATTTCCTTGAATATCTTTTTTTTAAAGCGGTTAAAAGGTACGGAGTGGACAAGCTTTTTGGTGAACAGACACCCGGACAGGCAGCCTGTGTACATACTCACAAAGACTAAACTTCGTGGTGGGGGGGGGGGGGGGGGGGCGTTTGTAAACGATTCGCGGAAGCGAGGCTTACAATCTACTTTCAACAAAAATATCCAGGATTTAGCAACACAAGTAGCATAGAGTTTAATATCTCCGGTTTAACACAGTCCAGATCATTCTAAAAATAGCGCGCATTTACAGCCGGTGTAAAACTGCATAAATTAGTTTCCAGAGAATCATGAGCCGCCAGAATATTTCAATAAATGGGGAATTCATATGTATAAACTTACTGTGCATGTTAACTTGAATTTCAATTGCGGTAACATTTTATTATGAACTATTTAGCATTGCACATTTCTAGCAGCTTCTCCAGTAGATGCTTTTCAATCTACAAAAATATGTTACATCTTTTTTATAAATAAATTTGGTAAAAGAAGTATCGGAATACCTCAAAATGTTATCCATGTTACTTTTACTTCATTTGCGTAGCATGAACACATTATCTGCAATACCAATTATACACAAACCAATGATACATCATATCCCTACTGACATAATTTTAAATTGCCATAGTCTAATGAGATTGTATGTCTGTGTTATAACAAGAAATGTCTTTAAAAAAGACAATCGGCGTTGAAATTAATATTGAGAAGTCATTTTTTACCCGAAACATAATACAAGAGGGATGCGATTATCGATTACGTGACTTCTCAGACCCCCAGCTTTTTTGGTCCCCACTAAGGAGACTTCTCGGACTGTAGATTTTTCGGACACCATAAGAAAACTTATCGGACCCAAAATTAATTTGAAATAAACTCAAAAATTATTAATACGTGTACCGCGAATAAACCGATCATACCTTCCATGTTTTCACTGGTGATAAATAAATAACCTAAATGCTAGTAATTTACGTTACTATAATTGTAACATGAATTTGTTAGGCAAATTTAACAAATTAGTATTGTCCAAAAATAATAGCGGGAATGAATGAACATTATTATTTATCATACCACTATGCTGATATCGGCCTGATACAAAGGTGTCTGATATATTTTTTTATATCAGGTCACTAGCGTTTATATCAGTCAATGTTTGGAGGTACGTCATATTATTCGGAAACAACTATAAAGTCAACAGTTTAAGTAAAAATGAATCGGATTCAACAAAACAAACCATTTGATACCAAGAACGTATATAGTTTATTATTTTTAATCGTCATAAATCACAAAACGTTATTTTTTTAAATATTTATTTAAACCAGCACTTTGGTAGTGATATGACGTCATCTATGGAACACAATAAATCATCCATACACATTTATTTCAATACATTCTTAAAATGCACTAAAAGTCACTCCACAGCATCAGTTTATGTTGAACCAAAAACATTATTACCAAAAATTGAACACACTATAGTAAAATAATGTCAATATTGACACGATCTTGGAAATGTCAATTTCAATACACAACTCCAAAATGGCGTCTCCAAACATTTCGGCGTTTTGTGTTCTCCGATGAAATTGATCGTTGCAATTCATTTCAGGTCGCATTTTTTGTAATTTATGAATGAGCATGCGTGTAATATATGTATTCGTAGTGAAAACAGTTCACTTATCATTACGAAATGTTAATAATACAGGTTTACAGGTTTATTTGGCAAATCGGCATGAGCAATGCCTTTGGCCATTTACAAAACACATCATGAAAGATGGCCATTAGCAACATTACAAGTTCAAAATACATAATTCCAATTATACAAAGCAGGCTTTATAAAAATATTGTACAAAAACATATCTATCTATAAAGTGGATTGATTAACTTATTTTATAAGTAGGTTAAGAAGCAACACTATCTAGGGTTTGGGAACGTCGTAACATCGCAAAGTACGTCAATTTTGAAAGTCGTCTTAACAAACCAATTTTTTCTGATGACATGAGATTAATAAATTTATTAATAGTACTAAAAGCATTTGAAATTTTATATTTTTGCCTTAAGTCATGATACAAGGGACAGCAGAGTACAAAGTGGAATTCTGACTCAACAACATTGTAATTGCATAGTTTACATAGTCTATTAATTCTATCCACATTATTGTATCTTCCTGTTTCAATCTCAAGAGAATGTGAACATAATCGTAACCTAGTCAATGCAATTCTATATTTATCCTGGTCAATAGCATCTAAATATGTTTCATACCTAAAAACAGTTTTGAATTTTTTATAATACTCTAATTTGTTTTGAGAATTCACAGTTTCCGACCATATCTGTATATATTGGTCAGGCAACCTTTGCTTTAACATGGGTATATAGCAACAGTTAATATCAAACATATACCATAAGTAGCCATATCCAAGCATATCTAATGCATTATTAACCGCCTTTCCCCAGCTATTTTTGAAATTCAATGAATTAAAACTGTTATCTAAAATATGTTCTGTAAATATTTTGCCTGGAAGTGATTCCGGATTTTTCATAATTTGACACCAGTATTTTAAGGCTCTTTCCCTGCAAATGACTGAAAGTGGGAATCTACCTAATTCACCAAGGACGGCAACTGTGGATGTTTGGGTACGCACGCCAAGAATATGCTTACAGAATTTGATATGGATTTTGTCTACCTCCTTGAAGTCATATATGCCCCAAATCTCACTACCATACAAAATAATAGATGAAACAGTCGAATCAAACAGTAACAATTTTGTTTTAATATCTAAAGATACTCTAGTAAACAGTGATATAAGGCCATTATATGCCTTCAGAGCCTGTTCATTTAGTGCTTTTACAGCATTAGCAAGACTTCCGGTATAACAAAATTTCATCCCAAGGTAGCAGAAACTATCAACAATCTCAAGATTAATATTGTTTATACTCCATGTAAAATTATTTCTAGATTTTTTGCGTTCAAATATGCATATTTTTGTTTTAGCTACATTTATCTTGAGGCCCCATTTAGAAGAATATTGGTTTACACAATCTAGCTGGGCCTGCAAACTATTGGGATCAGTCGTAAACAAAGCAATATCATCTGCAAATAGTAACATATATAGTGATAATTTTTCAATATCATTTACAGACATTTTAGACACATCAATATAATCCTTGATATCATTAATAAATAAGATAAACAGTAAAGGAGATAGAGGCTCTCCTTGTTTGACACCAAGTGTTATGTCAAACAGTTCAGAATACGGCATGTGTTCAGAATTTTTAACACAAGCTTTAACGTTTGAATATAGAGATTTAAGCATTTTTAACATTTTACAACTTACATGGGAATTAGCTAATTTTATCCACAATGCATCATGTATAACGGTGTCAAAAGCCTTTTCATAATCAATAATTACACAGTATAGTTTTAACTTATTAGCAAGAACTTTCTGTATTATAGTATGCATGATGAATATACTATCAACAGTACTACGATTATCGCGAAAACCAAATTGAGCATCGTTTAACTTCTGCTCATTTTCGCACCACTTATTCATCCTATTTCTTAGCACAAGTGAGAATATTTTAGCGATTATATTTATTAATGTAATTCCTCTATAATTCGAGGTATTTGATTTACAACCCTTCTTATATATAGGTACAATTACACCTTTAGTCCATTCGACCGGATAAATACCACTATCAAATATATGATTAAAAATAGTCGTCAAATAGGGAGCAATAAAATCTTTTGCATCAATAAAGAAATCCGCAACATTGCCAGACATATCACAACTTTTATATCTGGACATTTTACCAATAGTTTTACAAACCTCTTCTACACTAAATTGGCAGTCTAAACTATCAATATTTATATTCTCATACACATCATAATTGTTTGCATTATCATCTCTATAAGTGCTATTATTTGGATTATTTGACAAATTACGAAAATGATTGGCAAATTCTTCAAGAGAAATGTCAGGTGATCCAGACTTTTTATTACTTTTAAATTTATTAACATGTTTCCCAAATTTGCGTGAACCACTTTTACTTAACACAGACAATTTCTGTTTTTCACTCCTGTAAAAAGATTGTTTAGCCTTACGTTTGATACATTTAAAAGCACTCCTTGCATTCAAAAAATTCAGTCTATTTACATCACTAGAATTTGTTTTATACATGCGTTTACTTTGATTAAAAGTCGACTTAGCATTTCTACAGTCAATATTAAACCAAGGGGATTTCTTACCACTATTTCGATTGTTATTGACTTTAGTGCGAAATGTTTTACCATAAACCTTAAATGACCGATCAAAAATAGTACTTGACAAACTATTCAAGTAGGTATCAATATCTGTTAAACCATCTGAAAAACTTTTCAGCAATTCATCAAAAACTTGTTTATTTTCATACAACACGTTTTGCAATTCTTCATTTTTAATTGAGCTATCGTCCCACAATAATTTTTCAACACTAGCAGTATTAACAATAGCTGCATTATTGACGCAATTTAATTGGAACTCAATTGGGCAATGATCCGAGAATTCAGTAATATCATGTACACATATACCGTTAAACCGCCCAAATATTTCATAATCACATATAACGTAATCGACTACACTAGCAGCAAATCTATTTCTGTTAAAATTATAACACGTGAAATTACCCGGCTCTAATCGCCCATTGACTATACATAAATTATTCTCTTTACACAATGACAATAATTTATTGCCATAAGTATTGGCAATTTCGTCAAAAGAACATCGTAACGGCAGTTTATCTACATCAGATGTTATTGTAGGCATAGTCACATAATCTATCAAGGTTAATATTTTCTACCAAATCTGATCTCTGACCAATGCGTGCATTTTGGTCACCGGTCAAAATAACATCACCTAGTAAAGAATAGCGAAGTAAATCATTTGAGAGATATTTTCAAAGAAATCAAATTCAAACAGAGGTGAACTTCTACATTTGTATACCTGTGAATCTTCTGGCCGGAATGTAACAATGTATAAAGTAAAGGTCATTAGATGTACCAAAGAATGTCTTGCATAGCTTAATACACATATAGCCGTTAAGATTGATGTCCACTAATTCAATTTTGCCAGCGTACTTTTTATTAAAATAGACAATTAAACCACCACTATTACGTTTTGCTTTCTTGTTAGTTAGTGGTCTTGGACACGAAAAGCTATCAAAATTGTTTAAATTAACATTTGAACAATTTGAGTGCCAAGTTTCACAAAACAATAATACATCAAATTCATTAATATAATTTGTAAACTCATTATCATTTAATTTTGAGATAAGTCCTTGAACGTTCCATAACAGAAAACGTAGTTGCTTCTTCGGGAGCTCCTATTCAGCAGTACCGGATGTGTCGATGGCGCGGCCCTGGTGATCCGTCGGAGGGTTCAATGGTACAGACGGGGCGCTGTTTTCAGGCCCGCGTTGCTGGATTGGCACTGGTCGGCTTCCGTTTAGGGAGTTCGGCCAACCGCGAGGCGGCAGATCCGGTGTAACTCGGCCCTGGTGATCCATTGGAGGGTTCCATGGTGCAGACGGGGCGCTGTTTCTAGAATTTCTAGATCCGCGTTGCTGGTTTGGCTCGGTGCGGTTTCGGTGCTCGGTGACTAAGGTATTAGTCAGTCAACTTTTAGAAATCCATAACTACATGTACGTGAACGTGTAAAAGTCGGCTCGTTTGGTGATATTTTACGAAAAATGTGGTATGATAAATAGAAAAACAGGTTACTGCCTGGTCTTGTGTAATATATCAGGTTCGGCACGAATAAAATAACGGCTCGGCAAGCCCCGCCGTTATATTATTCTAAGCCTCACCTGATATATTACACAAGACCTGGCAGTAACCTGTTATTCTCTATATATCAGACGAGTGTACATAGTTATGTTAAATAATATACTATACGTATCATAAGACCATGAAAATAGTGTATTCATGCTACGCAAATGAAGTAAAATTAACTTGAATAACATTTCGACGTATTACTTCTTTCACATCATTTTATTTATAGAAAGATGTAAAATATTTGGATAGATTTAATAACATCTATTGGAGAAGTTGATGTATAAATTCCCCATTTAAATAAATTCTCGCGTTTATAATTCTCCGGACGCTAATTGATGAATTGATGTTTATTAGCATAGCCATACCGCGCGCTTTTTTTAGAATGATGCACCCTTTCTCTGGAGTGTGTTGAATACGTTAGAATAGACCATTTCATCCGATCTTAGCCGAATATCTACGTATGGCTCCGAAACGTTTTCTCAGATATCGGTCAACCAATGTGATCATTGTTATTGCTATTTATAGAGCTTGCCGCTGATATAGGCTAAACACAAAAATAATTTCATTATGTGAATGAATATAACATTCTGTTCATGACATACAATGAGTAAAATTGTTCATAATTATGTTCAGTTCTAGAGTGTATGTCGAAGATATGTTTATACCTTTATTTTAACCGCTTATGTAAACAATTATGTTAATTATAATTAGAAAATTTGCATAATTCTATTGGCATTCTATTTTCCCGCTACATAAAATTGTCGCAAGAAATCTAGGTCAAAAGTGATCTTAGACAGCTGCGCCGAAAAAATAAAGTCATAATTATTTCAAATGCGCTGAATGTTCCCTGAATATTGCTGTTAATCAGGATACATAGTATTTACGATTTTTATATTTGTCAGCTTAATGTGTATGTATTAGATAACTTCTAAGATGAACATAGTGTATATAACTTAAGAATTACAACACTTGTCTGATACATAATAATTTTCATTCATTCCCGTAATTATTTTTTTACAATTTTAATTTGTTAAATTTGCCTGACAAATTTATATAACAATTATGTTAACGGGAATTAGTTTGGTTATTTATGTATAACTGATGAAAACATGGGTGGTAGGATCGGTTTATTCACTGAAAAAATAGTAATAATGATTGAATTATTCTCAAATTAATTTGGGGGCCCGAGAAGTTTTCCTATGGTGACCGAAAAATCTGGGGTCCGAAAAGTTTTCTTATATAGTTACGGACTAAATAATCTGGGGTCCTTTCTTGTATTATGTTTAGATTTAAAATGATATCTGATATGATAATTTCTACGCCGATTGTCTTTTTTAAAGACATTTCTTGTTTGAAATGTTACATATTTAGTTATTATCTGGCAAGTAAAAAACTTTCGTGTTATCCACTTAGGTATCTCAACAGGACAAAACTGCCTGTTAGTGCCCACTACTGCCAACTACATATGCACTTAAATAACTGCATATCGTATTTTCTTTCAAGTTAGTCAGTTAACTTATGTGGATAACAAGCAATTTTTCACATAAGTATCTTCACAGGACAAATCTGCGATATTTTTTTCTGTTAACACTTAACTAAAATTATCGCATCCCCTAAATCATCTCGTCATGTTCAGTTTCCTATTTTTAGGTAACTGGATATCAGGAATACTTTAGCAATATCCACTTATTTTATTGAATAAGTGACGGTAGTAGTTAACTAAAACTATTCTTGTTATCCACATACATGTAATTTAACTGACTGACTTGAAAAGGACACGATATCCATTTAACTTAAGTGAATATGTGGTTGGCTGTAGTGGGCAATAAGAGGCATTTGTTTCTGTTAAGATACCAAAGTGGATAACACGAACGTTTTCTACTTGCCAGATAATAGCTGAATATGTGACATTTTATAGAAAAAATCGACATAGCTAAGTGGAGATGTGGTTGGTAGAAATATGCCACCATAGTTTAATAAAAATTATCTGTATTGGTTGGAATTTTTGTCGATATAGTCGCCTCGGGTACAGAAATATACTTTAAACTATTCGTGACGTGAAATGAAATAAATTTAGATACAGTAAAATAGACTGTGGGAGTTCCATCATATTTTAATACATAATGTGTACGAAACACGTGCATTATGCTATGTATTACTTAAACAACAGATTTGCAAACAAAATATATCAGTCACAATTGCAATCATCAATTGCATACCATTAAGCATTCAACATACTTATTGCAAAATATTGAAACTATATCAATGCAATATAAAAAAGAGGACACTTGGACATTAGTCTCACTCTAATTAACAGTTGAATTCATAACACAGAAAAGAAAATATCAGGGTCCAATAACAACAACAGTTGACCATATGTGCGTTATTGAAAACACCATTTATATGTATATTATCATTTATATGTGTCCATAATATTTCAAATGTTGAATGCACGTGGCTCTGAATCAGCGATCTTTTCTTATGGACATTTATAGAAAGGGAAGAAAACACCCCACCCAAACTGAAAAGCAGATAAATAACGATAACATCAACAGTACATTCCAAAGTATTTTAATCCCCTTTTTGGTGAAAGTGCTTATCAGTCTACACCAGGACATCGAATCCATTTGTGTACCTCGCGCGTTCGTCATGTGTTTGCGGACTTGTATTAAATCGCTGAAATCCGCACAACTTGGCATAGGGTTAATGTAAACATTTTTCTCCAAGAATGATATACTTGAATCAAGATGGCGCGAATATATCAAGGGTCGCTTAGAACGCGACATTGTTTCAAATGGATAACCATCGGTGTTCGTTGACGACTCACGCATGTCTTTTCTTCCTAGGCCTTCAATCAATTCTGTCAGAAGGCGGTTTTTTGGAAATCGCCTAAGGATTGTGACGGTGGTAACCCTCTCTCCCCATTGGCAAACAGTGCACACATGCCTACACAACGGGCAAGGAAATGAGTTATTTAAGGCACTATTTACCAAAGTATACAGACAACTCCTACACAGATTATGCAGACTTGGTTATATCCTCGGGCTTTCAAACGTTTCCGAGCAAATCTGACAGGTAAGGAGTGATTCACTGATTGTCACTGTAACCTTAGTATTTCCATGCGACGGCATCCTATACGTGTATTTAATTTATCGGTAAGTAGGGTCCACATAGTGTTGTAACAATATACGTTGTTGAACGCCACTCAAAAGTCATTTGCAAACGCTATAACAAATACAACGCTAAGACACAATGACTGGCGTTATTGTTATCTTTGAACTGCTGGTGGAAGTCCATAAAATTTGGTTTGTTCGTGACTTTTATTTTGATAATCAACGCATGTCTGTTCTCACGATGAATATGAACACGACTGTCATAAAATTATGATCCGAACAGACACAGTAATTGCAAAATGTACATAGAATACATACTAGTAAACGCTATCTTAATGAAGCTACAGTTGAACACCGCTATTTCGAACACCGTTAATTCGAATTAATCGCTATTTCGAACTATTTTTTTGGTCCCGATTTTTGTCCTTTTTTATTTAACTAACATAACAATCATTAATTCGAAGTTGCCTATTTCGAATTCATCTCTATTTCAAACTCAAATTCCGGTCCCAGCTACGTTTTTCACACGTTTTCATCAGTGTTTATTTCGAAGTCGCACCTAAGCCCAAGCTGTCTATCGAAGGTGTGATGACTTGGCAGTCGTCGCTCGGTTAAGTTTTCGCACCTTCCATTGTCCCTCGGGTTTACCAAGTGATGACTAACGTGTGGGTAAAGGATCAGCATTAAGAATTAAGCGGATATATGGTAGAGTTATAATTGTGAGTAACAAACAATGCTGACAAATTACAATCTTTACAGTGTTAGTCACGAAATTCATTATACATGTCAAGATCGTATATACACATGGTGTTTATTTAACCGCATGCGCATTTTTCACAATTATAACATGTATTAGTACAATGGAGAACATCGCCAAACTCCTCGCAGTGGTTACCAGTCAAATCTCTGGGCGGAGGTTGGAACATCGCTATTTCGAACTTTCCTATTTCGAACTATTTTCGTCGGCCCCAATGACTTCGAAATAGCGGTGTTCAACTGTATTTTCGTGTTCTTTACAACAATGTAATTTCTCTTAATTAAGCATATTACTATCGCCAACGACAATTATCAAATTACTGCATTTACTGTTTTTTAAGTAACAGCTTTCAAAATATAGCTCGATATTGGACGTCCAATTTCTTTAGGAAAATCTAACACGTACAGAATAGGTTGCTTCCACAACCATGTGATATCGAGGAGAAACACGTACAGAATAGGTTGCTTGCCACAACCATGTGATATCGAGGAGAAACACGTACATAATAGGTTGCTTGCCACAACCAAGTGATATCGAGGAGAAACACGTACATAATAGGTTGCTTGCCACAACCAAGTGATATCGAGGAGAAACACGTACAGAATAGGTTGCTTGCCACAACCAAGTGATATCGAGGAGAAACACGTACATAATAGGTTGCTTGCCACAACCAAGTGATATCGAGGAGAAACACGTACAGAATAGGTTGCTTGCCACAACCAGATGATATCGAGGAGAACGACGAACAACCAAATATGCTGGGAAATGTCAGCATTAAACGATCCAATTTAAGAATGTGTTTGTTTTGTCAGTACATGAATTATTGTGTTCTTATGTATCAGTTTTACACACAGATTTTAACCAGTAAACCATAAACAGTTTATTCCTTTTTTGATTTTCATCTACATAATTATTGCAAAACATTTGTACTGCTATACACAACAGTATACATTCTGATTAATTGCACTCGTGATGCTTTTCATTATAATATAATGCTCTATGTGACATACTATTTTAGCGACACACTGAAAATTTCATTAAACATGCAGAAACAGAAGAAACAACACATACACGATTAAAACAGGGGAGACTACTATGAGAAGTTTGTACCAAGACGTCAGTTACTCCCCCGTATAAGTAAAACAGCTTGTTATTGATATCGTGACACCGGTTACATGAAATAGTTGCTTAAACCTAGATTTAATTATGTTATCATGTTATCTGAAGTTTATTCTTCAGTGTATTTATATATATTTTGCTGCTATATTTTGAAAATTGAATAGGAAATTATTTAGTTTTGGTTGGAATTGTCGAATATAGTCACATCCGGTACAGAGAAAGCTTTAATCCATTTGTGACATGAGCTTAAAAATAAAAACGATTGTTTAAGTTGGAACATATTTTAATACAGTATTATAGTAGCAAACAGTTGTATATAATCACTTAAATCAAAGAGTTAGTAAAAAAAATATACTGCAAAAAAATATTGAACATATTTCTATAAAGAACAATATGAACCAATTTGGAAACTTAGTCGCATTCTAGTTAACAGTTCAACTAATAATACATAAACATATCAGAGTCTAATAATCTGTGCGTTTTTGAAGTCACAATATGATAAAATCACTTTTCTCATATATATAAGGTATGTCGTGGGAAATCCGGGCTTAATGCGTGTGCGTAAAGTGTCGTCCTGGATCAGCCTGTGCATTCCGCCCAGGCTAATCCAGGACTACACGTTCCGCTTTTATGGTATGTTCTGTTTCAATGAAGTCTCTTCTAAACATAAATCCACTGTAGGCGGAAAGTGTCGTCCCGGATAAGCCTGTGCGGACTGTACATGATAATCCGGGACGACATTTTACGCACATCATTAAGCCCGGGTTTCCCACGACAAGACTCATAAGTATCCATTATATTTCAAATGTTGAATACATGTGGCTCTGAATCAGCGTTCTTTGCTTATCGACACTTCTAGAAGTCAAAAAGACAACCCCTGCAAAATGAAAAAAAGACAAACTACGATAACGTTGACAGTCCATTCAGAAATATTTTAATCCCCTTTGTGGTACGCCAGGAGGTCGAGTCCGTGTGTGTTCCTTGATCGTTTTTGATCAATCAGATAATGCTGAAAGTATGCCATGTTAGACAATTCGTTTAAGGAGTGTGACGCAGTTCAGTATAATATGGCGAAATCTTTATTTATATTTTCGATTTCTAGAATGTTTTAACTTATTTTTATGACTTTAATCCGCCAAATAGTGGATTCTATGATTTACAGTAAAAACAGTTACATCCTCAAAAGGTTTCTGGACAGTATGTTTACATAGGGAAATGAGTTTAGAAATCCTAAAGTTAACGAAGTAATTCCGCCACTTTCTTCGTTACCCACTAGTATACACACGATTGAAATGAACATTAATTTCAAGAGGATGGACGAAATGTAAATTCGAGTAACATTGTCTAAATTGAATACTAATTTACTACAATACACTTATTGATGAAATTCCGAATCACTGGTAGTTCTGTGTCACTTTAAGATTAATTATTCTGAAAATAATTCCAACACTTCCATTTCAATTTTATTAATGGGGTTTGAACAGCAATGCATTTGCAGTAAATCATTATTAAAGTTTCAACTCTGTATGCTGATCAATTAACCGAAACGGGGTTTTATGAATAATACATGTTGAAAAATCTACCTGAGCAACGGTAGCAGAAACTAGGGTACGGTTTATTCATCGCGACAATACAGCGAAAATATCCGGTAAAGGGCGCATTTTTATGATATCAATTGGTAAATAAATTTTTATTCTTTGTACTGTATACATAGGAAAACCCTGCTTGCCATATTACTGCAGAAAACAATGGTAATATCAACACATGTGTATTGGGGTGTTCCGGGTCACTTGAAGGGTCCTCATTATTTAGGTGGGATATGTCAAGACATTTCTAATGTACATGCTTTGTGGATTTTCTCCATGGGTTGGTTAGGTCAGTTGACTCATGCACATAGTATGACAATTATTTATTGACCAATCTGAATTATTTGTTATACAAATAAGAGGAAATTATAGGTATGCATCTGATAGGATTGATTTACCCTTCTATAAGTTATAAATAATATAATAGCTTTTCGTGGTATTTCAGTCTGAAGACTGGTGTTAGCTATGGGGCTTTACAAGACGACCCTTCAATGTTTTAATGTGTTCAGATAGTTGATCTCATTAATTATAATTGCTGTTGATCAATGTATGCAATATATAGTATCTGTGTATATCATATGTATTCCAAAAGCTGCCAGATTGTTTATTACTTTTTAATAGAAGCCGGGACTGGGAGTTCCATATTTAGAATGGTGTTTATACTTTTGTATACAGTGGACCTAGTGCCCTTCACATACAAGTCTAGGGTACCATGCAGGTTTATTTGTACATTTGACATATCACCATTTGCTGTACTAAACATGTGTTTCAGAGTGATGATGTTACCATTGGAACTGTGCTATATCTTATATTATGCTATCTTAGACTATCATTATCTGCTTTTTAATTATTCTTAGGCTGTCAGTTTGATCAATTTGATTGCTATTTAATTTTTAATCTTGTTGTTACTAGTGATACATATATGTTTAGACTTTATGTACAATTACAACACTGCGTACGTGCATGCAGTTTGACGGTTAACAATGGTTTTAAAACAAACCCTTAAGGAAACTATCGTAAAAGTGTCAAGTGACCCGGAACTCAAGTACTTGATTCGGAACCCCCGCAATCAGTGCATGCAGTTCAGCACAATATTTAACAAAATATTAAATCCTACCAAATGTGTCAAAGATGCATACTAATGCTGAGATATCTGTCTTCAAAAATAGGTTTACGTGATTGTAAGTACATTTAAAATGAAGACAGTTCTGTTGTCGTTAGTGACCCGGAACTACCCAATCAATTGTATTTACATACTTTCTTGAAAAGTGATTGCAGTGTTATATAAACTAAATGAATTGCGGATACAAAAGCGACAATTTCCCGTTGTTTAATTTGCGGAAGAACTGAATTATCCGTGTTCCTTTCCCTTAGACAACTCTCCACCAGCAACCAGGATTATGATTATGGAAATGGCTTTCGTCTATGGTTTCCGCATTGCAATATTGATGTCAATGTCTTAAAAGAACATATGCAAATAATACTGCTGCAAAATCTTATAGAATGTCACTATATAGGACTTCTATTGTTTCGCACCAGACGGATCATTCAGATATTATTTTTCATAAACCCCTTTAAAGTATGTCATTTCGAAATCAAATGTAAAACAGTGATAAGTTCGACCATGTGCATCAGGACATAACCAAGCGATTGACGTCAGAGCTGTATCATGTTCGCAAACAGACAGCCAAATATAAAACCACCTATAAAGTGATTTCACAATAATGCACATGTCGCATATTATACCCCGTCTGATGTTTACGCAGTGAGGCGGAAGGTAACACTACCCTAAACTATTTATACTTTAAGTTGGGGGAGTTAAAATGAAAGTTGATCTGATAAACAATCTTGCTTCACCGCAATAAGTTTAAGAGTTAACAAATGCATACAACAGGACTTTTGTCAAGTCTGAATGCTGCATATCACTCTATCTAAAATATTACCCCTTTCTTATTCATTATCAATTCAGACGTTATTTAAAACGTACAATCAAGTATTAACAAGCATGTGTTTCATTTCAATTTTCTACACAGTTAACATAATATGTACACGGATGGCAACATCTGAAGAAGATAACGTAACTGTGACTCTCAGTGAGTCTATTTTGCATGGAGACGTTCGACAGTCCGAAGATACTCCAATGTCAACATAACCTCTGCAAGACCTGCCTGCACGCTTTGTGTCGTTTATTGATAAACATCCATTGAAATGTCTAAAACTATAAAGTGTTTGTAAAGCTTTTCGTCGGTATTTAAAAAATAAAAACATGCGTATCACTTACATAGCGTTTAGAATTCACATTTTTATACGAAAGCCGCTTTGGTCTAGTGGTAAATGTAGACTCTTGATCCTGAGATTGTGGAATCGAGCCCCGGCGAATACATTGTTATCTTTTTTAACGCTTTTCTTAGCAATATATTTAATACTTAAGCCCAAATACTTAAACTTTTGAAGTTAAGACCGTTTTATGATATTAAAACACACACGAGTATCTGTGAATAAAGTCCCTTTAAGTTGATATTTTGTGAACTTATTAAGATTGTTATCCCTAGTGGACTATAAACATGGTGTGTTGTCAGTGTTTCATTCTTACTGAATGTAAAACTCAACGGTTATTAGTTGTAATAAATTACTTTATTTGTGATTATCATTGCACTCAACTTTATCGCTTTCAGCATTTCACTAATTTATTTATTTTACGCAAGGCAATTCAAGGTGATTGACCATTACTATTTTTTGACAGGCAAACAAAATATATAATGACAACAGGAAAATAAAAATACGTTGAAAATACATATATAGTCAATATATCTTTTATTTAATTGGTAATTTCTAAATCTCCTTTTACAAGTAAAAATTGTATATCCCAGTCATCGACGACATTAAACATCTATATTTAAATTAAAAATTGATTATAAACAAAAATTATTTACATAAGATTCACAAGCTTTTTAGTAACATGAATGCAATTAATTAAATAGCTTTTTTCATACCTATGTGTTTATGCGATTATACACCCAATTGATACGCCTAATAAGGCCTGCTCCACTTGACATAATCTAAATACTACAATCATTCAGAAACAAATAATGAAGTGAATGTTTCTAACAGCGTTATACATACACAACATGACTGTGTTTTATAAAAGACATGAATTTCATTATTTTATTCATTTCATAGGTGTAATTTGATTAAAAAAAAAAAAGAAATCAGCCATACTGTAGAACCATCTTTTTTCCAAATTGAACATGGAAGAAACTACATGCAGATATTTTAAGATATTTTATTTTAAATTTACAAAGAACATGCAAAACAACGAAGTCAAATAATGATGACAGCCACATGCCCAGGTTCGTTGATATTGTGGCAGTATCATAAGCTGGATTTAACTGCAAATAAAAGGAATAGAGAATATTATTACATAAATATTGTTTAGTTGTGTGATCCAATTTGAAAAAAGACCACGGAATAAACATGTTCTTTTAATAGATTTTTTAATTTGCCACAAATTTATGGTTTTAATTAGTTATTTTCCTTTTCCTGTTATTTCATTATTGACTGAGAACGATATATAAAAAGTCCAATTATGTAGAAAATTGCACTGAGTTGCGATAAGTAAGTAAAAGTTACAAACACGTTATCCTTCCCGATCTGGAAGGATTTTACTTGTAATGACAGTGGTTACCGTTAACCGATAGGGGAGGTAACCGCTGCGAGGAGTTTGTCCCGACTGTTGAGCGATTTAGATTTACACCGTTACTGCACATATCGCATTTCTTTTGAAATACATGTAAGCATGTTAAACACAGCTATTTGTGTTGACATATTGACAAAGGCTCATTGCTGAAGGGTTGTGGTATTGACCGAGCGGATAACGAAATGGAAACACACTGTTGGAATATTGCATATGTGAAATGCACATTACCAAACTGATAGCAAATGCTTAAAAAACAATAATTCATTTTGTATTGGTAATGTAGAGATAAATGTGTGTTATCTCTTCCTGTTCAGGTGGTATTAGATCAGCTAACAAAACGTTGTTAAATGATTTCGACTTTCATAAGAAAATGTTTTAATTGAACGAGAAAAAATGGCAACAAATGGAGACGACAACATAATAGTGAAAATCAGTGAATCTGTGCTGACATGTCAAATATGCGTGGAAATATTCGACAGTCCGAGGATATTGCAATGTCAACATAACTTTTGTAAAAGCTGTCTGCTCACTTATTCATGGAAACAATGTGTCCATCCGGAAAGTTGTCGTGTGGAGAAAAGCACATTTCCGTGCCCTTTGTGTCGCCAGAGTTGCAGATTCGGCAAATTGGGAGAGTACATGACACATGATAAATTTTTCAAGCGCTTTCCAGAAAACAGATTAGTAAATGATTTAATTGATGGTCGTATTGAAAACACCGAGGCTAGAAATAATTGCACACACTCGTCTGAGAATCAACCTTCCCAGGGTGCAGGATTCCTACAAAGTCGTTGTAGACTGTATGCAAGTTTTCTAGAATTGGTAGTCATATTTTGTTCAAGGTATACGTTCTTCAAACCCGGATATTGCATTCAGGAACACGTGTCAACGATTCGATGGATCATATTTATGTTTCTAATGGGAATTCTTGATTTGTGCGATACGATCGCCTGCACACATGATTTCAATGAAGACGTCGAAGACATGAATGAAGTTGAACGAACTATTTATATTCTAGAAAATTGTCTAAATCTTATTGCAGTGGACAAATCATTTTTTATTCGTTTGGATGCAAAACAAACGTTGTTCACGAATTTTGATACCCGAATGACATCGACTCAGACGAAAACCAATATACTTACTGTTGGCTTTAAAGTTTTCCATTTGCCATGGCAAGTTTTGGTTGTCATATTTGAGTCTCTAAAATCATTCGTTTTATTTTTTTACAACAGAAATAGGGTATAATTATTTCTTAGTTAAACACTTTATCATATTACACATATATGTAAAACGTTAAGTGTAACAAACGTTGACAAGACAACCACTGGCTTACGTGTGTGATCTTTCCTGTGATAATTTTCTGAAAACAAAACATTTCGATGTCCTTTTTGTTGGTGGTTACAACATATTTACATGACATGATGAGCAACACATATTTACAAAATATTACAATAGAATCGGTAAACAATAGTCCAGAAACCAGCATTTTCAGACTATCTATTAAAGATATAACGTTGCATTGTATGGAGAGTATTAGAATGGTAAACAATATACTGAAACGGTAGCAATCAGCAAATGTATAATCACCTGTCAGATTCGCTTGGACACATTCGGCAGTCCTCGGATATATCCCTTTCAACGTAATATATGTAAGGGCTGTTTGTTCACTTTGTCATGGAAATGTTGTGAGAAGTGACGTTATCAAGAAAAACGCATTCACTTGCCCCATGTGTCGACGTGATTGCAGAATTGGAAATGTCGGAGATACGATGACAAGAGACAAACTGCTTGAAAGGTCTAAACAAAATAGTGCGTGAAATTTCAATTAATTATTCCTACATTTGATAGAAGTATAAAGGTTGAAGGATGGCAATAAATATCATTGAATTAAACATTTAATGAAAGTCACGTTGTGGAAGAAAGCTTGAGAAAAAAAGTACTTTCTTATCAATAGTTACTTTTAGGGTTGCATTCTCTGTCTGAATGTTTGATTCAATATGGACTTAACTGTATGAACTTGTTAATTGCAATTCATAATTATTAAGTGTAGTATTTGGCAAGGTTTAATGTGAAATATCATTCATTTCACATCTGTTCATGTTATGTATGGTTGCCATTGTTACAGTTCAACTTAAATATGCATATTCTTTGTCAACTTCACTGTCTATCTTTGGCAAAATCAGTTGCAAAATTTGAATAATCTGGGTACAGTTTTAAGGAATATATTTCACTTTTGATAAATGGGTTCAAATTTGTTAAATTTCAAAATATTTTATATTCCATTGTAAATCAATTATAGTACGAGTCAATAAACAAACAAACTTAATTTTTTTGGACATAATCATAAATTTTGTTTAATCAGGTATGAAACAATTTCCCTTACATATTTTTTCTGTCTGGTATCAGCGGTTTTAATAAAATGCTGAAAACTTCCTGAGTATTACAGGAATTTCATTATTTTGAGAGTTGCAATCCGTTGCCAAGGTAACCAATATTTGTTGTAATTGTAAGATTGTTTTACATTGCTATAATAGTATTATTAACTTATTGTTGTAACAAAACCTTATGCTTCTGATTTATTTATTCAATTGTACATATACATGGAAAGTTCATTGGTTTGACTTATTGACATGTAAATAAATCCTGAAAATGTCATATTTTGTGTTTTGGAGGGTAATTCTAAGGCCAACGTTTTCATCTTAAATGGACGAATATTGCAAAAATAATACGTTTTCTGTGTTTAACATATAGTAAGGCATCTGAAAATGTGAATAACTAAATTTCGCCAATTTCCCCCATTTTGACCAAAAATCTCAGAACAGGCCACATATTATTACGTAGTTCTACTATTGTTTTTTGTCCAGACAGATCATCCGTTTTTTTTGTCCATAAAACCCTTTAAAGTATGCCATTCTAAATCAAATGTAAAACAGTGATAAATTCGACCTTGTGCATCAGGACACAACCGAGCAATTGACATCAGAGCTGTATCAAATTCGCAACCATTCAACCAAATATAACACCACAGGTAAAGTGATTTCAAAATAATGCACAGGTCGCATATTATACCCCGTCTGCTGTTCAAGCGGTATGTAACACTACCACAGACTACTTCAAGTTGGGGGTGTTAAAATGCCACTTCATCCGATAAACTATATCGAAATAAGCTTAAGAGTAAATATGTACCCGGATGGCAGCACCTCAAGAAGATAACGTAACTGTGACAATCAGTGAGTCCATTCTCACTTGTATGATTTGCATGCAGACTTTTAACAATCCGAGGATACTCCAATGTCAATATAATCTCTGCAAGACTTGCCTGCACGCGTTGGCCTGGAAACACTGCGTTCATTCCGGATGTGAAGAAAACCACATTTCTATGTCCTTCGTGCCGGCATGAGTGCAGAGTTGGAGTCGCGCTTTCCAGAAAACAGGCTTTTGACAACGCTCAGCGAGGGGCGTATAGAAGAGTCAAATAGCGGGGCCAGACATTATAATACAACAGCATCGAATAATAAACATTTCTGGAGTAGTGAATTCTTGACAAAGCGTTGCTGGATATACTCGCGTTTCCTGGAACTGATAGTTTTATTTTGCTCTGAATATACGTGGAACGTCGAGCAGTGCAGTATTCCGAAGTACCTTTCGAAGAACAAAGAAGCAGTTAACCGTCTTTTGGCGAACTTCCTGGATATGTGCGAGACGGTGTCTGAACTATCTAAATCCAAATTAGATAATCGAGGCATGACTTAACGTCTAGAAGTTATTCCTGGTATTGTAGCGCAGAATAAAATATTACCATGTGGTTATCTTTTCCTTGGCAAGAGCGTATTCTGCAAATTCTTGTCTAAATTGAAAACATTAAGACAATAGTTATAATCGACATATAGAGTCACACAAAATTTTATGTAACGTGTCATGATTGGCTATGATAATACACTGCTCTGCTATCTTAAAATGTTGTATTTCCCTTCTATTCATCATAAAAGAAGTTAAAATTAAAATAATTAGAAAATATAGTTAAAAATTTATGTCTGTGTGTATAATGTCAAAACTATACGAATATATACGAGTAACTTAGATATTATACACTCACTTTTTATTAATTGTTTGCAAAATGAAAAACAAATGTTAGTAAGTAAGGTGGCTTTTTAAATTTGTTCTCAGTTTGATTATAATTAATAACTATTATGTTGTACTATTTCTATGTTATACATCTATACAATATATGTCTACTATTATATGATTTTGACTTTATACAATCATGATATTTTTACATGTTTTACTCTGAGTGTTATATTTTTATTTCATTATGTTTCTGATTTTAAATGGTAATGTCCATTTACTATTGCTACATTGACTGACCAAAATGGACAACGACTGTGTAGTGCGAAATATGTTAGTTAACAAAAGTAAAGGTTGCTTCACATGATTACTTGCTTAAAAAAAATCAAAATACATAACCGTGTGTAGATAAAGCGTTTAATTAACAACAACTTGTGTTATATTGGGATATCGTTCAATTCATCTTTAACCTTTGCTTATATCAGTACAAAATTTACCAATATAAATGATATGCTATGCTCTATCCATTCTTCAGTTACAGAATGTTTGTGTTAGGGTTAACAAAACAGAAGTCATATTGACTACAACGGACCGTATTTAATAGTGTCGATTTAAATATGTCTAGGTCAGTCTATGAACCGAAACATTAAGAATGCAGCATACGTTTATAATGCAATAATACATAGATGATCGTACCCAAATGCTACAAGCCTACCATACATTAATATACGTGCACATATCTTTTTTCTGCATATTAATTATAACAAAAATAATGTAACTCTGCACAGGTGTTCGTAAAAATCAAACCATATTTAATATTAAATAAACGTGCATTGTTAACAATGAGTAAGTTTTCTTGAAAAGCTGTTGTCAGATTTATTGAAGTTCGCGCATCACGCAAGCTACAAACGAATTTGATTATCAGTAGTATTGACTGATTTTGGGAAGTACAAAGAGTGTCCTTTCTCATAGAAGTCTAAGCAGAAAAAAATGCTATCCAGTATATTGTGTACATTTGTAGAGCTTTCAACCAACGCTATTACAGCCTTTTGTTGGATATGCTTAATTTTAGACTAATATCAGTATCAAATTAGCCATGAAAAGGCACAATTAATTAGGACAAGCACAGTGTTGGGCAATCACTAATATGTCTGATATATCTTAAAATCCATTAACAGCATATAAAGACAATGCCAATGCTTAAATAGTTTTTAGAAATACATCAACATGTCTTAAGCATTAAAAGATTTTACGTGTTTAGTATATTATTATATTGTTGCGCACACTTCGACCTCACCATTATTCTTCCGTTCACACCATACTGTAGAATGCAAGTATTCTGAAGATAAGATATGGTTGTCACGAGCTAAAAACTTTAGGGTCGGAGTGGGGGGGGGGGTCGTTAGGTAGGGTCAGGTTGTCCGCTGATAGCTGATAAATAACTGGATATGTTAATTTATAAACGTTATTTGTCTTTCCATCTAGTTTTAATCATTTAACTAAGTGGTTTATGGTGCTTTTGAGTAAAAATACATAAATGGATACCGGTCTACAAGATAATTTCCAAGTGACAATAAGTGTATCTGTTATCACATGTCAAATAGGCATGGAAACGTTCGACAGTCCACGGACACTACCATATCAACATAACCTGTGCAAGAGCTGTTTACGAAAGTTGGCATGGAAACATTGCGTCAGAGCAGGCGATGTTGTCATGAAGACCCCATATCCATGTCCATTGTGTCGACAAGAGTGCAAAGTCGGCAGGATCGGTGAGAATTTGAGTGAAGACAAAATCTTAAGGCGGTTTGACTGAAGATAAGATCTTAAGGCGGTTTGACTGAAGACAAGATCTTAAGGCGGTTTCCAGAAACCCGACTTTTGAGACAATTAAGCGAAGGACGAGTGGAAGAGACCGAAAGAGACGAAACTCGAAATGTATCTACTCCTCACAAGAATAAATCGTTTGCGGATTATGATTTTCTCCTTACTAATTTATATGGTAGTTTCTTAGATGTGATTTTAAATTCTGTTTACATTTCATACTCGATACCGACAACAGTTGTTTATCAGAAAATGTGTTTCGGAACAGAGAGAGCGTTCATCGCCTTTTGACAGAACTTCTGGATGTGTGTGATACAGTTAGCTCTCTTAGGACTTCTGGGTGTGTGTGATACAGTTAGCTCTCTTTCTGATTCAAACGAAAGGATCGGAGACAAAAATAAATGTCTGAAACATATTCCACTGCAAGAGTCGAAGGTGACGCAAATAGGACTAAAGCGATTTTTATTCGTCTAGAGGCAAAACATTTATTGTTAGCAACGTTTATCTTTAAACCAAAGCAGAATCACAGGACCACACAGACTATCACAGGACCACACAGACTATCACAGGACCACACAGACTATCACAGGACCACACAGACTATCACAGGACCACACAGACTATCACAGGACCACACAGACTATCACAGGACCACACAGACTATGCTGAAAGAAAGTAACAGTGTGTTATCACAGACGTATATCTCGATGAGAAATACTGCCAACAAAGCCACACTTACGGATGTTGCTTCGTTCAAAGAAACTAACAACCAAGCCACACTTACCGACGACACATCGTTTAAAGAAACTAATGACCGAGCCACACTTACCCCGTGCAAAATAACCAACAACCAAGCCGTACAAACAGAAATCAACTTGTTCACTTTGATTTGGGATATTACATGTGTTTCGTGTAAAGCTATTTTTGCTCTGTTATTCGCGTTGTGTGTGAAATTGTTAGAAGTGATCACAAACCTTCAGTAGCGATTAAAATTATATATCTGTTTTGCTAACATTTCACGTGAAGTAATGTTGCAAAACGTTTTAATTATATTGTATTATTTTAATCAATATTTTGAATAGTCATAAAAAATTTCAAGACAACCTTAAGCACCGTTTAGCGCTTTTTAACTATGTACACAGACTCTGTTTTGATAATTAGTTTAGGTTGTTGACAATATTTGTTCGGATTAAAAAAACGCAGTTAAATATTTTGCTCTATGTAAAAGCGTTACAATGCTTATAATTGTTTTATTAAACAATTTTCTTTGCTCAAAGAAATATTTTCTGTCCGTTGCGGATTTGGAGGCTGTAAGCAGGTACGAAATATTATATTGGTAGATTAACAAGTGATTCGTTATAAAACAAGATTCCGTGTTTGATAAACACACATGCCCCCAGTTGGTGCTGAGTAGCCCATTTCTAAGTCCAAATTAGGTCAAGGTCAAGGTCAAAGTGAAGTTGGGTGATATGGGTGGATTGGGAATGGTCATAAGCAACAACTGTGTAAGTATCCACGTGTTGTGGCAAGCGGTGTTGGTGCTCGACGAAAAATGGTAAAATCGAGTTAACCAAGAAACAGCCCATTTGAATTATTATAAGTGCAAATTAGGTCAAGGTGAAAGTGAGGTTGGGTGATATGGGTGGATTGGGAACGGTCATAAGTAACAACTGTGTAAATATCCAAGTGTTGCAGTAAGCGGTGTTGGTGCTAGACGAAACGGTAAAATCTAGTTAACCAAGAAATTGCACATTTGAATTATTATAAGTCAAAATTAGGTCAAGGTGAAGGTCAAAGTGAGGTTAGGTGATATGGGTGGATAGGGAATGGTCATAGGCAACAACTGTGTAAGTATCCAAGTGTTGTAGTAAGCGGTGTTGGTGCTAGACGAAACGGTACAAACTTCTTAACCTTGTCACGGACGGAAGGACGGACGGAAGGACGGATCACTTAATATATATATGCCTCCTGCATCAAGACGCTGGGAGCATAAAAAAAGTAAGCAATACACTGTAGCAAACGTTATTTAGCGAATAACATCTTATTATATTAAAAGCATTAAACATTCCAACTGGAATGGATATTTATAAACGTACATTGGGTTACTTCCGAAAATTACGATTAATAGCCGATCGCAATACAAATGTGCTTTTCAAAATGAATTCAGTGCCGATGAAGGTCGACACACATTTTACATTTCATCCAAATATATTTCATCCTAGTACTTTGACTTTAGGATCCCAGAAAGTTTGAACGTCCTCTCGTAGGCTATGTTGTTTCGGACGAGTAGACAGTTTGGTACATTTAAGCCATAGCTGATTGGCTTTCGCCTTCTCTTGCAGGTGGTGAGGTTTTGGAAGAGAAGACTGTTGAGTTCCCTTAAACGACAGTTTGTTAATTAGCAAGCCTCTGTTGTGTTTCTTGTGTTTCTGCACAATTATGTTTTTCCCCAAGATCGCTAGTTGATTCGCCCACTTGCTCTGTGACCTCCACGGTAACTTCTTTGAGTTGTTATATCGACGCTCCACCCACACATACAAACCAAACGTTTGCTATGCCGACCACGACACTAGCGATTGTAAGATTGCGCACGATGTATATTACAAAAGTTATACGCCCAAATGTGGTATACAGAACACCCCACAAAATAAGGCAACACTAACAACACCCGTCCTGTAAGAAGTGTTTGCAGCAAATTAATCAGAAAAGTTGTGCGACTTTGGTTTTAATTCAGAATGCAAAACACGACAATAATCTATGCCAGACTAAACAAAAAGTTAAGATTTTTTGTGATTTATTTTCCGATAAAACTCTCGCGATTGTAACTGAAACTGATCAGCATTACATCTGAAACTGATCAGCATTATGGCTTGCACACATTTTAATCATTTCCATGACTCATAAACTTATTCAGTAAACTGTTCAACATTTATCTCTGTTTTTTCAAGTACTCGTGGAATGAACAGGAGAACACTTTGTAATTCGCAACACACATTTATACTCGTATTATCCGAATGAAATGCTATACGATGTAGCTGTGTATGCATAGTGCGCTGACAGAAGCAGATTCAACAATTCGGATATAAAAAATGAAAACAGGTTTGATTAGCATTCTGTTGTTTTGACTAGTTGGATTGTTATATATTAATCATTATACATATATATACGTTTTGCTATTTTTAAATACAAAATTTACTGTGAGTGACATTTGAAGTTAAATATAAAAAAAGCCATGTGTAGTATAAATCACAAAGTGAATAAAATTGCACAAAACATATCACCAATCAAAATACTGCTCGGTAACATAGTATGTATTATTGTCAACGTTTACGATGTATGCACCATCTTTCATAAACAAAATGACTGATTTATCGGTTGCCGGTGTTGCAGACGATGAAATTGTTAACGCATATTGGGAAATTTGATTTTTTTAAACCAGAAAGTCAATTCCAAAATGATCCACAGAAATTTAAAATGTCTGACGAGATATTAGAATTGCCGTTTGACGAAAATAAAACCGAAACTAAAACGGGGATTCCTACGCCGGAAGCTATACGTCAGTTAAACAGCTATAAGTAAAGTTTATATCCACTTTTGGTTGTAATTATTTGAATTGAATACTATTTTTAAAGATGAAGTTTATCATGCTATGCACGAGACGTTTGAGAGCTCGGCAAGCCTCACGCTCATCTGTTTCTAAGCCTCGCATGATAAACTTCATCTTTATCCAGCACTCACCTAATATTCTCCATGTACCTCTCTATTGCTCTGTTTGTCTTAATTTATACTGAGTAATCATTGGAGATTGTATATATGTGTAATGCCGACTGTAATGACTGTACATGTCATGCATTATTACTTACCTCGCGTTTACCATTCATGAAGGGACTGAGTTTTTCATTCTTATGTACGTATATTTGAAACTACAAATGCACAACATTATTATTGTATGTACAGACGTTGACTTAGAATTTGACACTTCATACAGTGATGAAATGAAGAAAAATACTTTTCAATTATTCTATTCATTTCAGTTTCGGTTACATTATTGTCGAACACCATTTGATTTTTTTGTTATAATACTTAAACATTTAAGTTTAGATGGTTATATATATATAGTTTCGCGTTACAAAAACTTTATAATTTTAAACATTTCATCTGATGATATATCATTAACATAATAGTATTTCCAATAGTAGTGTTATATGCAATATATTTTGGGGGGGAATCGGTAACAACACTTTTGGAAATTATCCATTCGTAATTCTACGTATATGTCCCTCTAAATATATTTATAACGTCCTAAAATAAAATACAGATTGAAAACCATCTCTGAAAAAATAAGATTTGTATAGTTCAGTTACCAGGGAGGACCCTGGTTAGACAGTTGGCGAAAGCCAACGGTCTTTTGAGAGGGTAATTTCCGAAACAGGTATCGGAGGAAACTACGGTACTTCTTTTCTTTGCAGGCTATAAGTCAGTAAATCAAAACCAGAAGGGTCTTCTTCAAAACAGCAAAATTTCGCACCTGTTTTCTTACATTTTAATTTTGTAAGATAATGTATGTAATATGTATTATAAAGTGTGTATCATGTGATTTATTACAATAACAGTTTCTAAAAAAAGTATATTTATTAGAAATGTAATTTGAAACTAACGACACCCTAGTCTGACGTCAACCAATCCATGGCCGATTACTCATGGACAATACAATATGGCCTACTAACGGTATGTCATACATAAAAACATAGTTTTCTAAATTGTTTGCGTTCGTTTTGCATGACTTTGTAACCAAACATCATAGTTTCATTGTAGTATATCGCGATCTTTTAGTGATTTTAGTGTCTGAACATCCATACATATATTTCGAATATTCGGACGTGTTGTTTACTATTGAATAAAATCCATTAGAAATTTAGTAATGCTTATTTATGTATCTTTAAATACAATATTCTCTTATTTTAAATAATTAACAACAAATGATACATTTCAATATTATGTTAATAAAAACCATTATCCTTATTAAAATAATATGAATTGGTCAAATAAACTATAAATAAATAAATAAATGATTAATTTATTGATATAAATAATTTATTTAAACTGTTATATTTTTTCAGCGTGCAGTTTCCACTGCAATGCATCAGTACAACAGTAAGAAGATAGAAAAACAGAAAAAAGCCACAATATGTGTGATACTGATCTCTTCCAACTTCACAAGACAAGAATGTTCATAAACAGAAATTTCGCTGTTCATCTGTGTGATTACTATTGTATCTAGTGGATTTATCATGAGATTATAAATTGTCAAATTTTAAAAAATAACTTTCTACAATAAGAATTTTTTTATATGAATAAGTTATAAAATGTGAATATTAACCGTGTGTAGCAAACAAAGCTATAATGAGGACATCTTACAAACTTTGCAACATACTCCAAGCATGTGTTGTCCTTTTGAAAAGTGAAAGTAAACTTATTCTATGTTTAAAATGATAATTTAATTAATTTTATAGTAGCTTTAGAGAACATTAAGCAATTAAATTTAAATATGTTCAATTATGTAGTACTGATTTGTTTGATGGTGTGCATTACCTGGGCCTATACTGCATAACATTATTTCAGTGAAGATTTTAATGTAGATATGTAACTTTAGGAATATGCCCATCATTTGTATACAGTTGAAATGGTTGATTTGCAAATATATATAAGTAACACTTCACAACATGTATACATTTATTGCGAAAGTAAACAAGTTCAGTCATTAAAATATATTGTATGCAATACATTGACAATTGTATTTCACTGACGAACATTTATTGCACTTATGTACATTAGCATTGTGTCATTATTAACCAGAAATATATATATAGATGTTTTGGTTTAGAAAAGACATAAGAATATATGTCTGAATTAAATGAGTTATTATTTGTTTGATTTGAAATTATAAATCAAATAAAGGTTTAAACAGTGTAATTAAAATTTGTTTATTTTATGTATGGCCAAATAATATCACTTATAAGCTGGCATAAGTATTGTACAATGATTTAGTCAATATTTCCAGTCATATCCCTGTAATAAGAGTGACATGTACAGTGTTTCAACTATAAGTTTCAAGGCACTTTCATTAATTGTATAAATTAATTGTAATTTCCTTTCTCTGTAAGGCATGCTTACTTTTCCACCTTCTTAATCATAATACCTAAGGTGTATATGCTTTGTTAATTAATAATGGTAATAATGAAACATAAATTTAAAAAAACACCACTGTGCAGAAGAACTTTTTATTTTATTTTATTTTTTAAAATATATAACAGTAAATTTCAAGATCCTTTGAATTTTGAGTACAGTTGGCCAGCCATGCACACAAAATGAATCCAGCATTTTCTTAATGAATCAGCAACCTGAAAATAAATACAAAAACAAGAATTATACAGTAAGTTCTACTAGCATCAACTACTACTAACTAGATCTACATTGTTAATGTATTTCCAAATGTAATAATTCTAAAATGGTGATGCAATACACATTTACTTTTGCTTTAATACTTCTTACTTTAACACTAACTTAATATACAGTAACGTGATTGGTCTTTATAGCATTATTATAAATCAAATTAACTACCAATACGCATTAACTGCTTACACTGAATTAGTTCCTGAACACTTATCCGAATATCCGAAATTGACATCAAGTTAATTTGGGTGAGCTTTTTAACAAAACTACAATTTATGCTGAAATGGCAAGCATGTATATAAAAAGACAAGACAAAGGTTGATTGAAAGGCGGACAATAATTACAACGACATGTAAAGAAGTACGTAATTTTCAAGACCGTTTAAAATTGCCTATAGAAAGTAACATACCTCAGCCATCTTGGTTTAACCGGTGTTAAAATAGGAGATTTCGGTGATGCCAGACCTTTACCACGAAGTAAGTAAAGATCGGGTACCAGAATAATGACACCCCTACTTTTGCTATTTACTTGTATGTAACCGAAATATTTACCCGAGTGTCTTGGAATAATACCACCAAATCTATGCGCTACATCGGTTATTTTTTACTCATTGCGAAAGTGTTTTGTCTTGTTACCGATTCTCATTCTGAATATTTTCACAACAAATTAATATTGCAATTCATTAATTTTAAGCCGTAGTATGGAAAATCGAGCGCTTTCATCGTACGAAGATCAATAAATAAACACGTGACCAACTTTTGACTCAGTAGGCTACGAGACACTAACAATCGGTGCTCCTTACTACTACGCTTCATCGATTATTCTGGCCCGTTGCAGATTGACTTGTTAACTGGCATGTATATAATTCCGTTTGCATGAGATAATTAGCTCGAAAAAATATTTGTTCGTTACTTACAAATTAGATTTTTTATGATGTCTTATACTACTGAAAAAGAAGTCACATTATGAAATTTAAAGGTCAGAAATTGAACTTCATTCAAAGAAATGTTTGCTTTTTAGCAAATAGGTACTCATAATAATTACATGCTTTTAGTTTCTTTTGTCGCCAACAGTCTTTGTACGCTGTCAGCGTTTTGATTTTATTGTAAGTAGTCGAATATACAGAGCTCCGGTTACATTACTGGATAAAACCGAATATAACTTTTCCATACCTGCTTTACATTTACGTGGCATTTAAATCCAGAATACGTCCTGCTCGTACAACGAAAGTATGGCATCAATCGAAGAAGACATTGATAAAATTGATACTGTTCAAATCAGTAGGTCGGTTTTTGAATGTCCAATATGCATGGAACCATTCGATAGTCCTCGGCTTTTACCGTGTCAACATAACCTGTGCAAAGTGTTCCTTCACGCGTTGGCATGGAAATAAATTATTGTTTACAACCGGGAAGTAACGGTGTGCTGGCACATTCTTTTCCCTGCCCATTGTGTCGAAGCGAGTGCAAACTCGGCAAAACTGGAGAGGTGATGACAAAAGACAAACTCTTGAAGCGTTTACCAAAAAACTGACTATTGAGATTGGTGAACGAAGGACGGGTGAATAAAAAGGATATGGATTTTGAGAAAAAGAATTACGGCGGTCTAAATAAGATGTCGAAAGCATCGCTTGAAATAGCTCTGATTTTTTTTTAGTATTTTCTATTTTGCTGATGCTTCATTATCGTTCACACTTATCATCATCAATAAATATCATCTGTGAATAAGAACAAAACAGTTTGTGCATTTAAAAAACTCTTTGTTATAAACGACTAGGCTTAGAAGTTAATAACAATTTAGTATATTTCAATTCCACTCAGCAATATACAGCAATAAGTGTGTACAATTCCACTCAGCAATATACAGCAATAAGTGTGTACAATTCCACTCAGCAATATACAGCAATAAGTGTGTAGAGAAGAAAACAACAGTAAACACAAGTAGGCTTGTATGATCACTTTTTAAATGGTGAAATGTGGCAATGCCAGCAAATTTTACTTGTTGACATTATTCATATACCAAAACTATTTACACGATGAACAAATTAATACATTTTAGCTTTGCGAATGATTTCGTAAATCTACTTGCATATTCGAGGTAGAGCCAGATTATTAACGGTGCCGATCAGAACAATTATGCTACTAGGAGAAATCAATTTTACAGCGACAATCTGCAAATGTATGACCATCTGCCAGATGTGCTCGGGGACATTGGACAGTCATCGGATATTACCCTGTCAACATAATCTGTATTTTAAAAAAATGATCACGTGATTTACATGGAGAAGGCGCGTTTTTCGAGCACTGAAAAAAATTGAAAATTTAAAGGAATAAAGTGTACCAATGTATTTTTAAGTGTTGATTTAATCAGTGATGCCAATGTGGATTATGTTTGAGTGGAACTATAATGCCAAAAAGTAAAGGAAGTAAGAGAAAAGAGAGAAATAGTAGTGGTAGTGGTAACAGTGGCGGAGTTGAGATCAAACCAAAGCAGTGTAAACAAAGAGGCCCGTCGGACGATACGAATATCCCAGTAAGTGACATTTTAAATCAAGCTAACTCTGTATTGTTTGACAATGGGGCAGATTTAAGTCAACCAGATGACACTTACAATAGCGAAAGTGTTTTTGTGAATGAAAGCTCTAGTTTAGCGGAAATTTCCTCAGTCAATATGGCGACAGCTGACCGTGAATTCACTATCAAGGATATAATGGACTCTAACAAAGGCATAATGAACTCGATTATGTCCATAAACGAGCGTCTTTGCACCATTGAGAAAAAATTAGGTACTATTGAACTTCTCCGATTTTGAAAAGGAACTTAAAAAGATGTGGCTTGCATTAGACGAGCGAGCCAAACGCACGGACGAACGTGTGAACACCCTAGAAGACAAGGTAGAGCTGGTAGATATGGGCTCAGCACTACTCTCTTCCAGGGTCGCTGACCTTGAGAAACAGCGCGAAGAATTACGCGAGGAAGTTGTTTATCTTCAATCTCAGTCGATGCGCAACAACCTCGTGTTTACAAACATACCGGAGGACAACACCTCCGGTAGTGAAACATCAGAAGTATCAGAGAGGAAGCTGAGGCAACATCTAGAAACGGCACTGAAGCTTACGAAAGAGACTGTCGACTCTATAAGGTTTGACAGAGTGCACAGGGCACCTGGCCATCCAACACCCGGGAAAACGCGTAACATTGTGGCGAAGTTCACATTTTTCCAAGATCGTGAACGTGTAAGGAAGGAGTGGAAAGCGCTTAGAGGAACAAACTTTTACATGTTCGAACAATTCCCGAAAGAGGTAGCCGATAAGCGTCGGAAATTAGTCGGAAAAATGAAGGAGGCCCGAGACAAAGGCAAACGTGCCTGGTTAGTATATGATACGCTCTACGTTGACGGCAAGCCGGTGAAGGACTAGGGCCACGTGGAGGGTGAAATGTCAATTCTTTCCTGGAATGTGAACGGACTATCGCAGGAAAAACAACAATCTCAAGACTTTGTAAATATAATTGCTAATTCTGACATTTGCTTTTTATACGAAACTTGGACAAAATCTTCTAGTAACATATCACTAAATGGATATATAACACATAATTTTTACAGGAAATTTCAACACCGTAACGCCCGTCGTTGTAGCGGTGGCATTGTGTTATTGTATAAAGAAGTTTTAAAAGATGGCATTTCTATTGTAAAAAATCATCATGACACTATTATATGGCTTAAACTCAATCATACATTTTTTCACACTGAGCAAGATATATATTTATGTGGAACATACATTTGGGGCGATGATTCGCCAACTTATAATATTTTAAATGTTGACTTATTTGATATTCTTGAAACAGATGTATGCACTTATAGCACTTCTGGCGCGGTTTTTATTTGTGGTGATCTTAACAGTAGGGTAGGCAATAAAAACGACTTTATTCATTGCGATACTATTAACACCTTTTTTGACGACACCGACTATATCCCGGACAGTACGCCAATACGGGCCTCTGATGATCCTGTACACAATAGCCATGGTATTAAGTTATTAGACATGTGTAAATCTACATGTATGCGCATTGTTAACGGCCGATTTGCAGATACAGGTAATCACACTTACGTTTCACACAATGGTTGCTCAGTCATAGATTATCTACTTTCGCTCGAATGCAATTTTTCATTAATCAACAATTTTACTATCTGTCCATTTAATGAATGGAGCGATCACGCGCCGTTGCACTTTACGTTGGTATGCTCTACGCCAGACCGCGAAAATCCCGCCCACAGTAATTATAAAGTAACGTGGAACGATGAATACAGGGATCGTTTTCGACGGAAAATTATCGGTTGTTTACCGCAGTTTAATAATATTGTAAATAATATTAATATCCAATGTAGGCAAGATATTAATAACGTTGTTGATAAATTTACCGATATAGTACGGTCAGTGGCGGACCCACTATTTAACAAATTATGTCATGTGAATAAAACCCCATTCTTTGCAAAGAAAACTATAATGTCGAATAAAGAATGGTTTAATAATGAGTGTGCTGTTGCTCGTAAAACGTATTTGCAAGCACTTAATATTTTCAATTGTGATAAATCTGCTGAAAATAGAGCACTGTTATTACAGTGTAAATCATCCTATAAAACTATTGTAAAGAAACATAAAAACAAGTGCTATAAAGCGAAAATGCTAGAGATTGAAAACTTAAAGAAACGTAAACCGAAGGAATTTTGGAAATATTTTAAAACAAAATCGATACCATTAAGTAATAATATTTCTTTAGAAGAATTTAAAGAATATTTTTCCAATTTAAGTCAAGGCTTATTTGAAAGCAATAATTCAGAAGCAGACGAATTTTGTAGTACTCACGATTTTGATAATTTGAACAGTATCTGTTCGGAACTTGATCAGCCTATCACTGTCAGTGAAATACGTTATATTGTTAAATCGTTGAAGCGTAACAAATCACCTGGTAGTGATTGTTTGTTAAACGAATATTTTATTGAATGTGTTGATATATTAGCGTCTCATTTGTGTGATATTTTTAATGGTATTTTAAGTTCTGGTTGCTACCCAGAGAAATGGACGGAAGGTGTTATAATTCCCCTTCATAAAAAGGGTAACACAGACGATGTAAACAATTATCGTGGAATTACACTAGTCAGCTGTATGTCGAAATTATTTACTACGGTACTTAACAAACGACTTGAAAAATATTGCGCCAACGGTAACACTATTTCGGACGCGCAGTTCGGATTCCAAAAAGGGCGCTCCACTGTAGACGCCATATTTATTCTTCATTCCTTAATCAATAAATTTTTTAATGAAAATAAAAAATTATATGTTATATACGTCGATATGATGAAATGCTTTGATTCCATAGTAAGAAAGGCACTTTGGTTGAAATTGTATAAACACGGTATCGACGGCAAAATGCTAAGAATTATTAGAGACATGTACCAAAAAGTTAAATCATGTGTAAAATCATGTTCTAACTACTCAGATTATTTTAATTACGCAGTAGGTCTGCGTCAAGGGGAGGTAATGTCGCCTCTGCTGTTTTCACTTTTTGTTGAAGACCTCGAAATATATCTTCAAAACGACATACAGTCTGGCTTGAATATTGATAATATTGTACTGATATTGTTGTTGTTTGCTGATGATATGGCTATTGTAGGTAAGACCCCGGAAGAAATACAAACTCATTTGGATTGCTTACACACATATTGTAATACTTGGGGGTTAGCTGTTAATACTACCAAAACTAAGATTATGGTGTTTCATAAGCGCGGGGGAGTGCGTCCCACGGAATCTTGGACCTACAATGGCCAATCCGTCGAAGTTGTAAATGAATTTAATTATTTGGGTTGTGTTTTTAGTTATACCGGAAACTTCAATATAAATATTGAGCATCTTATAGGTAAATCTTTAAAAGCTTTAAATGTATTGTTGTGTAAATGCAGTCAGTTTGACTTTAAACCTAAACTCATGTGTCAGTTATTTGATTCGTTTGTGTCGCCTATTCTTAATTATTCTTGTGAAATCTGGGGATATACACAGTCAAAGGAAATCGAACGAATTCATCTAAAGTTCTGTAAGCGTGTATTGCGTGTTAGAAGTAACACATGTACAGCCGGAGTTTATGGCGAACTCGGTAGATTCCCATTATTTATTCAAAGATACGTAAGAATATTGAAGTATTGGTTTAAGGTTGTACACAGTGATAACATAATTTTACATACAGTTTACAAAGAGGCATTCAACGATTGTCAAAAGGGATATAAAAACTCGGTATCAAACATAAAGACACTTTTGAATGACTACGGTTTTACATATGTTTTCGAAAACTATAACTGTGTTCATGAAAAATCTTTTCTTAGTGAGTTTAAAAATAGAGTAATTGATTGTTTTATACAGGAATGGGTAAGGTCATTACAAAGTCCTGTTCTTTTGTTGTATAAAGAATATAAACTTAATTTTGAATATGAAATGTATTTAGACATCCTACCTAGAAGTTTAAGATTTTATTTTTCTAGACTTAGACTCTCGGTGCATCCTTTAAGAATCCAAACTGGTAGGTTTGGTAGAAATCGCATTTTACGAGAAGAAAGGTATTGTTTGTGCTGCGATAAACGTGACATAGAAGACGAGTATCATTTTATACTCATCTGTAACTGTTTTACTGCTATAAGAAAAAAATACATAAAATCAAAATATTACTCAAGTCCATCGGTATTTAAATTTTTAGAACTCATGAAATCCTGTAAAAGGGAAGAGCTTATCAAACTTTCATTATTTATTAAGGAAGCTCTTTGTGTTAGACAATCAATTTTGAACGCTGTTGAGGGATCACAATAAGATATTCTTTTCATCCCCACTATTTATATCTCTGTACTTTATATCAATTGATTTAAACTAGAATTATTTGCATATATATGTTATGTAATGGTAATTCACTCTTATGCGTCATCCTCACTATTTGTATTTCCTATACTTTATGTCAATTTATTTAAACTATTATTATTTGCATGTATATGTTATGTGATGGTTATTAACCATTATACGTCAGTAACCTGTTATCACGTGATCTTTATTGTGCATGTTTTATTTTTTTCCATAACGAAGACGATGTACTACGTGCAAGTCTTAATAAACTCTCTGTTCTGTTCTGTTCATAATCTGTATAAGGGCCGTTTTCGCATTTTGGCAGAGAAACACTCTGCCCATACCAGCGTTTATTCAATAAACGCTTTTGCTTGCCCCACGTGTTGATTGGATTGCGGAATTGGAATGGTTGGAGATACAATGAAAAGAGACAAACTGTTTGAAAGTTTTCAACACAATACATATACATGATAAAAGCAACGACAGGATGGATTGTCGAGAACCAAGAAATTAAAAAAAGCTCTCGCCTTAAATGATGGAAAAACACATTAGTTTCAATAGGATGGACGGCAAAATACACGATGCATTCAGTGATAATCGCACATTAGCGAGTAACACGAGTCATATCGTACATACACTAGCATGCACAAACCCATAAGTGTATAAATTGCATTTTCAATATTCTAGTATATTATTTGTCACTATATCACATTTTGAAATGTTTTTCGAATGTTCTTTTCTTAGGCAGTGTGGGTTTTTAATTGTCGTGAAAATGTTATATTGCCTTGCAATTGGGAGACCGAAGCATATAACATTACTTTATGAACAACTGTATTTTTCCACTGTTGCTTTCTCGCAAATAATCTCAAATGAGAAACGAATGAGAAAGTGCATGGATATGTAAATTCAAATAACATTATCCTAATTGGATTTAAATTAACTACAATTGTTACATACTTTTTTTAATAAATTAACTCCGTGATTTCAACTTATTATTATTAGTTTCCTTTGTAAATCCTCAGAAGGCGAAATTATTCGTACACACCATCAAAGGATCGACATTTCTGGAGTAGAGAAAAGAAGCGATGTTGGTTATACTCGCGTTCCCTGGAGCTGATATTTCTGTTTGCTCCGAATATACGTGGAACGTCGACCAGTGCTGTATTCCAAAGTACCTTTCGATGAACAAAGAAACAATAAAGTGTCTTTTGACAAATATAGTGGATATGGTTGAGACGGTATCTGAATTATCGAAATCAAAAATAGATATTCGAGACATGACTACACGTCTAGAAGTTATTACTACTCTTGAGAAGACAATTCAGGAACACGCTCTTCAACGATTTTTTATTCGGTTAAAGACTAATTGGTATTAAGAATAAAATGTATTTTTTACATGTGCTTATCTTTTTCCATTACAAAACATAGTTTACAAATTATCTTATTGGTTAACAATATTATGATTCAACATTCATAGATATTAGCAGTAACAGCATCTGTAGCATCAACATAATAAACTTAATATCTTAATACCTTTGCTGAGAGAACCGATACAACGTCTGTGCATTGCAAAAATTGTGAGTTACTAAAGGTAAAGATTACTTTACAAGATTTGTACTTTGGAAACTGTTTTAAAATGTTTGTAACATTGGTAGTTTTCAGGTGAAGCATCTTAACAACTTGTGGTTATATTGTTATATTATACATATACTATCTCATTTTAACCTTTTCATTGACATTCACATTGACGTCATATCAGTTCAAACATTACCAATATAAATGATATGATTAGCTGCATACATTATTCCGTTTCAACAAGTATTGTTAGTTTGTGCAATTTGACTCTTTAATTATTGCCTTTAAAATGAACGCTCTTTTATTGTCTTCATTTGAACGCGTCTAGTTCTGCCTCTGAATATGTACTGAAACAACAAGAATGCATCATACGTATAAAGCGATAATGCACAGTTTTTTTAACGTTACCATGTAAACTGTTAATTTGCACATTTAGTTTTTTCCATCTGCAAACTGATTTGCGGTCTTGATTTGAATGTGTCTCTACCTGTGAAATGAAATAATAAGAATACACCATATACATAATACACATACAATAGAACAATATAATATAAATTAACAATGTAATTGTAAATACTCAAATTTGTTTGTTTTTTCCATCTTAATTATTACAAAACCTCTATGCACATGTTTGTGGACACAAACCTTATGAAATGTCAATGTTAACAAAGAGTCATCCGGGCCTTGTCGCTTTTTCCTGTGGAGGACAGGGTGTACAACCCTACACCTAGTAGTATACAGGCCCTACAACCCTACACCTAGTAGTATACAGGCCCTACAACCCTACACCAAGTAGTATACAGGCCCTACAACCCTACACCTAGTAGTATACAGGCCCTACAACCCTACACCTAGTAGTATACAGGCCCTACAACCCTACACCTAGTAGTATACAGGCACTTAAGGTCGCAATCCGAAGGGAAAACCGTGCAATTAATACAACTGTGTGTAGCAACGTTGTTGATGATTTCAAGCACCGACTTGATGTCATAATTGCTCAAAATGGACGTCCCGTGCTATGACTTTAAAGGCCTAGTTTAAAGATTTATTTGACCCCCCCCCCCCCTAAAAAAAAAAATATATATATATATCTGGCGTATTGTAACCTGGGTATTGGCACCCTGCCGTGGTCACAGTGTGGACACAGTGTGGCGACCTTTATCAGCAGATATCAATACACTGCTGCAGAGGAAACAGTGCACTTGGCCATTGCTCAGTCGACTTAGAAAAGATTGCAGATTAGGATAAAAGATATTATGGTGGGCCAATACACAGAATGGAATACCCCACGGAGACGCCAGACTTTTCTTAAACTATGCATTTAAAACACAAGATTCCCTTATTTAGTGAGGTGATAGCAATTTTTAATATGTATAAAATAAAATGTTATTTTGTCCGCTTCAGACTGTTTTTTATTATACCATATCATAATGCGTATGTGAGAAACAGATATTTAGAATGAGGACATATTTTATGAAATTTTATCATGTATACTTAAACAACCACTGTTTTCAAACGACCAACGACTTGGTGTGATACTCAGATAAAATCAAAACTAAAAACATCAACATTTGTTAACTTATTTCCATGTCAAATGACGTCATATCAGTGCAAAAAAAAATCAACTATTACTGGCATAATTTTCGCATCAATTGCTCAATAACAAACAAACATTATTAGGTTAATAATTTTAATCCGATATATAACTACATTGACACGGTGGCATATGTCCATCTTCCACCAATGAGTTATTTTTTGGAAATAACGTTTTATATTGAAAGGCTTCATTACAATTTTTTAATTGCATACTCTTGCCGATTAGTTTTACGTGTAAAACCATTCACAAAGATGCAATACGGACTTTGTCTTAGATACTTAAAAAAGGACATGCTGCAAACTGTATTAGTTTCTGAAGATGAAATGCTGTCACGAATTGGTGACTAAGCTTATCTGTGTTTGCCTTACCATGCTCCGACATGGGATATATTGAAGGTAATATAAAGCGATTTAAAACACAAAAAGGGCGAATGAATAAAACAATATATGCCGTTAACATTTCGATTTCAAACTGAAGAAATGCTGAGAAGAACCCTTCAAAGAATACATATATCACAGGTCGACTATTTGGTTTCTAAAATACATGCAGTGTTCACAACTTGGAAATTTAGTCACGTACTAGATTACAAGGTGTATAATGACCTTAACAACAACACAAATAACAGCATTTACAGCAGTGACTACTGTTGACTATTTATTATTGGGCCAGTTCATATAAACACAATATCGGCACATCTTGTACTATTCTCCCTTTAATACGTTTCGTTCAAGGTTATCTATGGCTGAAAACTACTGCTGATGATAACAATATATTTGTAGAGCAATGGATCAAAACCTACTTGTAGCTTAGTGAATGGTGTTATAAGGTACTGATATAACCAGTGCGGTCTTTTATTTATATCAATAGCTAACTACTAGATAATACAAACGCATTAAACGCAGAGTATTAATTGCTAATGCAAGCGACACACTTATGGCACAAGACGAAGAAGACACTGTCACAGTGAAAATAAGTGGATCCGTGCTTGATTGTCAAATATGTATGGACAAATTCGACAGTCCTGGGATTTTACCGTGTCAACACAATCTTTGCAAGCAATGCCTTCAATCGTTGGCATGGAAACATTGTATACTTCGGAGAAGCGCGGTTGTCCAGAAAAACTCTTTTTCTTGTCCACTGTGTCGAAACGAGTGCAAACTCGGAAGAACTGGAGAGTTAATGACAGAAGACAAACTCTTTACAAGCTCTTTAAGCGTTTCCCTGAAAACAGACTTTTGAGATTAGTGAAAGAAGGATGGGGCGACCGAGACAAAAATGAACGGAGAGGAATTTCTGTCAAGGACATGTTTTCTTATGTTCAATTCCTGGAGCTGATTGTTCAGTTTTGTGATGGACTTACTTTGTCACACGCTGAAACAAAATTCCATCTCAAAATAAAGCGTATAACCATTTTGTTTAATGTCATAACTAGTGTGCTGAAATTGGCTGGAGCAATTCAATCTTTCTCCGAAACAGACGATCAGGAACAGAACGGTGGGATAGAGAAACATCTTGAAACAATCCAATGACTTGAAACTAGGATCTGCTTGTTTTCTATACCAGTGATTACGGTAATTAATCTAAAAGTAACAGGATTTGATTTAGTAGAGGAACTCGATTATTTGAACAAGCTTCAAAATCGTACATTTTAAAATCTGTTGAGGGTTAAACACTTTCGACTATTTTAGTTGTGTATTGTTTTTCATAAGCACATGAACTGTTTTGTTATACAAGTTGTTCACTGAGTGATATAATTTTTAATGATTATAGCAGTAGTGTTTCTATACTCCAGCTGAAATCAATATTTAAAATGTTTCTATTATGAGGCAGCAAACGTCGTATTCTATGCAACCAGGTGAAAGAGTTTGAAGCCACTAAATCCGCATTCAATAACAATATTTTGAACTTTTCATTTGTATCCTGAATTCCAACATATCTATACAGACATTATTTTCTCATCTTCTGAATAGAAAAATGATTTAATTATTATAACTATTTAATTATATTGCCATTAAATAATATATCAGAAAACGCATGCCTATATATATATATGTAAGCAATAATAAAACTAAAGCAATAGTTATTAACACGCATCATTGGATTTCGGTATAAATTAACATACACGGCTTATTGAACAATCAAAAATAAAATTACTGCAGTATTGATATATTTTATGTTATATTTACATATACAGCTCATACAATTTAACCTGTCACTCATGTAGCCGTGTTCTATGAACTTTAGAAACGAGTGTAGCTGTTTACTGTATCAAAGTAATATCTTTCTACACCATTGACTTGATACACAACACCATATTAGTTTTAACTAGATTTCATTATTATTATAAAATTTGTAATTTTAATCTGAGTTTGAAGGGTAATTTATCTTTAAATGTGTTTGAAAACGTGTTATAGATTGTTACCTGTATTTCTTCTTCAACACGACATCTGCTTGCGAACAAAGGCTTGTATTCTAATGTTGAAATAACATTAAAAGCTCAGCCTCATTAATAAATTAATTGTTGTCAGATATATAGTATTTTAGTTTGGGACTGATCCATTGCCAATGTGCTGTCGTGGAACAACCCAAAGATATAATTAGACATTGGCCAATCATTCGGTATACATAATTTTATACAAATAACTAGATAAAGCGATCGTGGCATTGACCTGTACATTATGACTGAGACAGCCATAGAACACGTATATAATATATAACGATTAAACAATCGTTCACAACAGATTTGTTTATTTATACTGGATTTCGTTGCCAAATAGGTAAAGCAGATTGTGTTTCATGGTTGAAACGTGCATTGATTTATAAAATGAACAATAGCCATTGAAGCATACCGTCGGACAATTGTTATTACATAAAGAGATTTCGACTGAAGACTAGATCTATCATATTACTGTAATTTCCGTGCCATAGTTCGTTTGAAACAATGTTGTTGTTGATTTACATTAAATCATTGCGCAAAATGTGAATTCCGCTTTACATATAATTACAGCATTTTAATAAAATCTACGTTTTAAAACTATGAGTTTTAGTCAGCTTGGAATATGGGGTTGGATTGTTGATGAACTAAAACTCGTCAATGGCAACAGAGGATAACGTTATTGTGATAATCAGTGAATCAGTTATGAACTGTCAGATATGTATGGAAACATTCGACAGTCCTCGTATATTACCATGTCAACATAAAATGTGTACGGGGTGCCTGAGAAAGTTGTCATGGATACATTGTATCCGTCAAGGAGCTGATGTGAAGAAAGAGACATTCCCATGCCCTATCTGTCGCCATGAATGCAAACTGGGTAAAGATGGAGAGACTATTACAGATGAAAAACTTTTGAAACGTTTTCCAGAAAACAGACTTAAAAGAACTCATTGAGGGACGTTTGAGAGGTGAGGACTGTGTATTCGAATCTGAAAAAGAGGTTCGAAAGAAGGCTACATGTATGGAAGATAATCTAGTTCCAGACAGTACAGAACAGAATAAATGCTTTCGCATGCATATTACACACAAATTTTATTTGAATTTCCGGGAAGAGAGCACTTTTGAGTATATTAAGAGTTTGATGATTAAACCAAATTAACATCAAAGTGTATATATGTGCTCATATTTATGCACTGTGTTTAGCACCTTGTTTTCACGTGTTATCAAATTCCAATATATGTGCCCTTAATTCTAGTCATATCATCATATTAAGTTATGACCCAGAAAAAAAAAACAATTCCTAACTTCTTTAACGAAAAAGTTGTGTCATTCCCATTAATGTTTGTTTGTTAGTTGCTTCAAAGTAATTTTAGTGAAGACCAACATTAGACAGTAGAGTTTGACTTGACTCCGTCATGTTAAATGATATCAACAAATTTCGCTGCGGTATTTAACTCATGCGGAAAGTTTGGTGATATAATAATAATCTGTGAAAAGGTATCTATCTAATATTGAATGTCATAATGACTAATTTTTATATTGTGTTTTATTTTCAGATTTGCAATTTCTCTTTTTTCTATTCTGTGAAACATTTATAGATAAATAAACTAATATATATTAGACTCAATTCGTTATATAGTTTTCAAGTGTGATATGTACTTTTGTTGATGGTGATTAGCCATTTGCCACACAAAACTGAGTGTGAATATGTCTAAATGTATTCCAAACAACAAACCTTTCTAAGATCATTCGAATTGTGTTTGTTTAATTACGATATTCTACCTATCAAATCATTTAAAACATATGTTACAATGATGTCTTTCAGAATATAAAACTGTTCACATCGTATGAATATTTAGTTTAAAACTATTTCAAATATATGAACACAACTTCTGTGTGTTATTATATGATTGAATAAGTCCATTGTTAAACTTATCATCGGGAAAACAAAAGGATAACAATAGAATATTCGTTGAACATTTCGTCACTGGCAGCAGTGTCCGACAAATCAAGAGCCCGAAACCAATGGGCGACCAAAAATTTCCTTTGGGCTACTACAATTTCATATCACAAGGCTACTAAAGCTGATTTAATTATCTGTATTAATTATTGTTTAATCTGTACTTAAGTATTGAATATATGACAAAAATATAGGTATTAATTCATTAATAGGATTATTTTATCATCCAGAACACTTTTAAAAATATATTTCATATATGAGAAGTAATCTGAAAACTAGTTTTCTTGAGTGTGATTCGTGTAAAAAGTATTGGTTTACCAAAACAATTCTGGCACCACTGGGCTATCTGCAAATTTTTTAATTTATAGGCCTCTTAATACTGGCATTTTGTCTACTTTTTAAGCCGTGCTCATATTTATATATAAACGCATTTCGACATATATGTATAATGTCGTATCTACCAATTTGATAATATTTAAAAATTAAATTAGTTGAACAAGATTGTATAAATGTAAAAAAAAAATTAACGAAGACGTTCTATAATACAGACGAAAAAATGTTCATATATTGATATTGGTAAGCGTTTTCTTGTTTAAAAAGGTTTTTTATTAATATTTTGTATTATACAGTTGACTTGGCGTATCGCGTTTTATTAACGGATTTATACTTCAGTTAAGTAAACCAGTTGGCAAATCCTTATCTAATTGATGAGTTACATAGGCATAACGACTAACTAGAGGGTGCTCTAGCTGAACGTCTAGAACCACAGGTATTTACGAGTTACGTAGGTCTTATGACTGTCGGAAGGGGGGGGTACATGGTCGGTCATGTCTCATATCGTGTAACCCCACCCCCCTTAATTGCAAGTAGAGTGGGTGGCTTTTAAGTGTGCATTATTATTTACTCTTCTATAGTTGGTCAACCATGGTCAGCATTTGACTGCTGACCATGGACTTTCATGGTCATGACCATGGTCTGCTTTATTATTACAATGGTCGACCATGGTCAGCACGATATTTGACTGCCGACTATGGTCGACCATGGTCAACCATCAAAAACCATGATCTGCTGAACCAATCCATGGTCAGCATGGAATTTGACTGCCAACCAAGGACTTACTAACCATAAAAAACCATGATCATGACAATGCCTTTCATTGACACTGATTCAAGTGCATTTACTTGGTCCGACAACAGTTATTTGAAATATAAATAAATTATATTTATTTTGTTTCAGACTGTGATCCAAGTATTAAGATTTCTTGCAAGGATTTTAGTTGATAAGTATTAGTGGAAGTTTGCCATCAGTAAGCAAATATATTGTTTCTGATTGGTCAGTTTCCAATGCTTACAAAAGGAGGGAAAACGAATGGTACGTTTATTAAAAAGCTTTTTGCGGTTTACAAAATGTTCCACACTTTCCGTAACAAATGTTTGAGATGCAAATAAAGTCTGGCATTTATTATTTATAGAAATGGTTTCTTATAAACAAAGTAAGGTTAAATATACATAGTATTTAATTTTGAAATATAGATCTACCATTTTTTCGGACAAACAATTTGGATATTGGTTCTGAACGGTAGTGCCAATTACCGCATATGGTCGACAACGGTAGTCTATTGTCTCAGATTCATAAACTACTAAAACACAGTACATTTCGTCTGGGTAACGTTCGACCCTCAATCCATCATAGAAAAGTCGCATTTACGTTTTCGGTCCTCCAGTTATCGCACTAAATATTACCCTCAAATCAAGCCAAACCCATAAAACCTTTACCTGAGAATACTTGATATACTAACTAACACGTTTATGTATCTGCAAACCAAAGATTTAAACATTTCAGCCTATGGTAGCAAACATTGGAAGAAAGATTTTTGTTAAAACATAAAATTCAATAATGTTGTAATACTGTTTGGGCCCACAACTTGGCAATATGATATGTTTCTATAAAAGAGTTCTATAAATTGATATTTCATATTTCAGGCATTTAAAACTATTTTCTTCAACAGTCGCATGGTTTATGTTTCTATAAAAGAGTTATATAAATTGATATTTGAGATTTCAGGCATTTAAAACTGTTTTCTTCAAAAGTCGCATGGTTTATGCACCATATATTGCAGAGTAAAACATTATATGAGCATTAGCAAACAAAAGACGGTCGTCCCCTTTAATGCATAAACCACAAGGTCTATGAATCACTGTAAACCACCACCATAAAAAACAGTATGTGCGTAGTTGGGGGAGAAGAAATATGTTAACCGAAACCGGCTATATTATGCGGAAAAGAGCTCATTTTACACGCAGGTCTGAGATTTAAATAACTCTCAGTTTAGCTTTCAAACAGGATTGCAAAACAACTTGAATGAATCGCTCAGTGTTTTTTTTTCAATAAAAGCAACATATGTCGACCGAGAGTTGTTAATGTCAATGCTGTCAAAGAGGTGTGTTTTTGTTACGTTTAAGTATGACACTACACTTAGAAGACGACGTCACAGTGAAAATCAGCAGCTCTGTTCTTGACTGTCAAATATGTATGGACAAATTCGACAGTCCACGGATTTTACCGTGTCAACACAACCTGTGCAAAGTGTGCCTTCACGCGTTGGCGTGGAAATATTGTTTAAAACCTGGAAGTAGCGTTGTGCAGACACATTCTTTTCCATGCCCATCGTGTCGAAGCGAGTGCAAACTTGGCAAAACTGGAGAGGTGATGACAAAAGACAAACTCCTAAAGCGTTTCCCAGAAAACAGACTGTTGAGATTGTTAAAGGACGGACATGTGACAGAAAAGGCAATGAATGGTGAGAGAAAAATAAACTTAGAGAAAACAATGAACTGTGAGAGAAGAATGAATAGTGAGAAAACAATGAACGATGGTAGGAAAATGAATGGAGAGAATAAAGCGTGTGGTGGGAGAAAAGTAAACAATAGTCAAAATAAGTCTTCAAGTGCCAAGAACAATTCGGCAAGGAATAGCGATTTTGTGCAAACACGATGTTTCCTGTATGCTCGTCTTCTACACTGCATACTGAAGTTCTTTTATGAATATATAAATTCTATGATGCAGCCTTCGTCACCTACTGCTAGAGAACTGCGTCACCGGGCATGCATTTACACTCTTGTAACTGGCCTATTGGAAGTTTGCGAAGGAATTCGGTCGTTTCCCACTACAAAACCGGCGATCCCAGATGTAGCAGCAATTGCAGACAAAATCCAGTCACTGGAAACACAGATAGCCAAATTTCCCTTGGAAGTGGTCGTGCACAACAATCTGAAGGCGATGATTGACAATGTCGTAGCCGAAATGCAATGCAAGGGAAAGACAGATAATGACACATTTTTAAGCGTTATTTCAAAGGGTTTGAAAAAAATATTTGCTGAGATTGTGAGGATGGCATTTCTTTTGACTTTAAAAATCATGGTTATTTATAAACGATATTTTCCGTAATATATTTCGGTAAGAAAGTGTATAAGGTGTTGTAATATTTGTGTTTATCTGAAGGATGAGAACTTATTGTTTCCCGTTGGATTCATGTCTGTATAACATCTCGAAGAAAAACAATATAAGTGATTGATATGTCGGGTTTCGACATTATGAGAGTGACATGTAAATGATCATATAATTTGATAATTTGTATTATTGTTTTCGTTATTGGACTCTAAACCCTTGTTTAAACAATGCTTCGTATACATAAGAAGATTAAAAAATGAACGGTATGCTCAGTTTATAGATCTATTTCTGAATGGCGTCGATTTATTCTGCTTTATTTTTGGAAGTGGTTTGCAATAATTAAGAAGACATACGAGAACACGATGACTTTGTAATGTAACACTACCTGTATGTATAGTCAAAGTCCGCACACTTGATAATGTTTGTATGACATAAAACCAACTATCCCTGAGAAGCTGCCTCGCTAATACAAGTGGTGTAGTCACTAGCCATGGATTGAGGACGGGGCGGGTAGCCATTACCTACGATGGCTCCCGTAATTGTTATATTCCTTCAACACTAACATAATATGTACCAGTAGAAGTGTACTGCTTATAAATGTATAAACTGTAGACTAGACTACAAATGCAGGTCACTAGGAGGGTTGGTGTATCGCGTTACAGTGACAGTAACATCCGGTGAAATTGCATATATTTTCGACACTGTTGATAATCAAGGGTAGTAATCGATGCTCGCGCATTCCACATTTGACCTAATGAGATTCAAAAGTTGACATACTGCGAACTTCCTCTAACAATACGTAAAATAGAGGCAAACGCCGTAACCACTCGGCCATTCCGATTTATTTGTTTCTGCATTTTTTTACTTCATGTAAGTGATCCACGTGTTGTCAACAATTTTCAACGAAAACAACAGAAACATTCCAAATTATACCATCGTTTAGCGTTACAAACGCTTTAGAATTGTATCAATTTCAACCGATTATTACATATTAACGAAACTGTATTTACGGTATATTTCTATAAAGGTGGTGTTATCTTTTGATACACTATTCTTTTATTTTTGGAATCTGTGAAATAAAATTGGAAAAATGTAAATTCATCAATCTGTGAACATGTCCCTTTAAGGCGTAAAGTACGAACGTTTTAAACCTGTGTTCTACGCTCATCTTTACGATTTTACCACTGTTTATGTTTACTCGCAAACGTGACAAATCGATCTTAAGATGAATGTTTAGCAGTATGACAACTTTGGCCCGTTTTCAAGCATATTGCTGTTGACGCAACGTTCATAGAACATAGTGGAGTTATTTGAGCTATTACAATAGTGCGTACATGTCCCCTATTAACAGATAATCTATGAAAATCATTGTTTATCGACTGTTTACAGTTGGAATGCGAGCGTAACAATTACCATCTGTGGAAACTGTTACCCTCGGAGTTTGGTTTGGCTATACATGTATATTGTCATAGGGTATATATCATTTTGTCACAACTGTGTATTATCAATGTATAAATGTATTATACACAATTGTGCTTCTTATTCAAGTACCCGTCCAAGCTCTATATGGAGCGTTGATTACTTTCCAATGTGGTGTACATATATCTGTGTCTAGTACTAGTAAACCTATTAAACCGTGTTGTGTTTTAAGATAATACATAAACGCATAAACAATTGTACCAGATATGCATTAGTGCGTTTCACAACTACTTACGTACTAAAGCAACAGCACATTTCACATTTGGTCTCGTAAACAAAGCTATTAAAACAATACAGTCGAAATTATCAATCCCAACACATTGCGTGGGAGGGAGTCATATTCACGTGGCAGTTTTAATTGTTTTTCGTAAAAAGAATTACAAACTTGATTAAACAAGTTTACAACACATGCATTCATTATACCGCCCATGTATATAACAGGTATTTACGTAGACAGCGTAGATAAAACATTAAAAAACATGGGCAAATACCGAATTTCAGCTTTGATGGACCGTTAAATGCTTTCAGTTAAGATCATTTAACAGAAGCGGAAATATTTACAGAAAAATACATCTGTTATAGGACACACTTTTCCGAGTCAAATGATAGACATACATGTATCTTCGGGACTTTTAATCGCCACTGGCATACATCTAGAGCACGTCTGGAATGATAATGCTTAAAATATATAAACTTATTAGGATTTCATTATTTCACCTTTGTCTGAGAGAAATTTAAGACGTTTTGTAAATACAAACGTACTGTCTAATGTATTGTTTTTGTCATGTTTTTCTTCAACCATTCAATAGGGATGAAAGAATTATTCAACGTCAATCCATCCAATGGTGTTCATTCCATGCATTATTCATTTATTCATTTCAAACAATTAGTCATCTACATGCGTATGTTCAAACATAAATAAGTCCAAATAAGAACTCCGTTCACAAAGTCCGTGTCAGTGCTAGTGCTTGTACATTTCCGAGCCCGAATCAAAGAGCTGCGACAGTCTTCGGCGAGTAACACAGCCCTAGAGCTTGGGTGGTAGGTCCCCTGAAATATATCCATATAATAATATTCAATGTGTAATATAAATAATATCATATTTTTGCGAATCGCGCTAACTGAAATTAATCGAAAATGTTAACTTTTCAAACGTCATTACAATTTTACGATAATAATCGCATGTGTTATAATATTTACATTATATAAACTGAAAGCACATTTACTGTACAATATGTGTTGCTGTTATAGTTGTTGTTGTTGATGTTACTATTAAGTGAATTTATTTCCCCAACATACATTTCTATATTATATTATTATTTTGTATTTTATTATATTATTTACATACTCCATTCTTGTTCATTATATTTTCGTTCTATGTTTGCGATGACCATATATGAATGTTGTTGCTGCTGTTGTTACTGTTTTGTTCTTACAATAATATATAAATGTACTATGCGGTGCAGTTGTATTTAATACATTTCTGTTCTTTCGGTCAATCCATATCACGCCTAAATGCATTTTTAAATAAACACATTTATCGAAAATGTTCTTGAAATTGTTATTTCCGTTGCACATTCAAGTTTTTATATATGGACGGGAATGGCCGACAAAAAATTTCATCAATATAGGTGCTGCATACTTGAATGTTGCGTGTAAAATGCTCAAACATGCATAAAAGTAAATGTCATTTTTTCCATTATCTGACTCGTGCATAATGCACCTCAAACAAATACACATGTTCAATTCATACCAATGCCCATGAAATACGCTAGTTACATGTTAAAAACCATGTAGGTTATATTTAAACTAACACTGCAATGTAGTTTAAAATAGACAAGTTTGAATATAAAACACAAACAACTGAAGTAAAGATATGCATGTTGCGTGGGTGCACTGTTAGGCTCTATACAGCTTACGCCGTATACAGCTTACGCGTGACATGTATACGTACGTTGACTATAAAACCGTATACAGCTTACAGCGAATACAGCACTCCGTAAGCTGTATTCGTCAATATGCTGTATATCGCCGTATATAGTTCTTATCTAAAAGATGATGATCATCATTATCATTTTTATCATTGTCGTCGTCGTCGTCAGCAACATCAACATTTTCATCAACACAATGATGCGAATGCATGTTCTTTTTGTCTGTCTGTCTGTCTGTCTGTCTGTCTGACTGTAATTTGGTGTAAAAATGCTTGTATGCGGCTATTTTAAGCAACATAGGATCTTAATTGCGTAAGATAGTTACTTACGTATCATCTCGTTAGGACGTCCGTCCGTCTGTTCGTTCGTACTAGAATTGCAGTAACTTTTCTTTAGAAAAATGAGTAGTAGAAGAAGTAGTAGTGGTAGTATAACTACTACTGCTGCTGTTGCAGCTTCTGGTACTGCTGCTGCTATTGCTACTGCTGCTACTACTACTAACAATTATGTTTAAAACTGGTCACTCATCGTATGAGCTACCTACGTTAAGAAGAAAGACCTATTTCAAAAGTATATGTATATATCCAACCTATACAGCTTACGTAAGCTGTATACCTTGTCAACACACGAATACAGCTAACCGTAAGCTGTATACCTTGTCAACCAACGAATATAGCTAACCGTAAGCTGTATATGTTGTCAACCAACGTATACAAATCACACGTAAGCTATATACTGTCAAACAGTGCACCATATACCGAAAGTTCTGTTAAATAATTTAAGTGTTCGGTAATATGTGCACTCACTCTACTTTTATCTGCAAACATGCTTACACGTCTCTGATATAAAGGGTGTCACCATAAATGCTCGTCTCTATGCAGTGATTTGTATTTAAACACTGGTTATCTATAAAGGGTGTCACCTTAAATGCACGTCTCCAATCTGATGTATATTCTGGTTGTTGATGTAGTAACGTCGGGGACCAAATCGTGTGATCTGAAATTGTTGAAATATATTGTTGTGACTAACACATTCATAAATAGGCCGGGAACGTTGAACAAATTCCCTAGTAAAATAATTTCCGCATTGAAATATATGTGACAGTCAACTCTAACAATGCAAATTCGTTCCAATAGAAGTAAGTTATCGCATTTATAGCATTGAATACAAGTACGTAATAAAATATGTACGTTCGAATAACAGTACGTCATAGTACCAGTCCGTCACAATACCAGTACGTCATATTACCAGTACGATTTAATACCAGCACGTCATAATACCAGTACGTCATAATACCAGTAGGTCATTATACCAGTATGTCATAATGCCAGTACGTCATTTTACCAGTGCGTCATAATACCAGTACGTCATAATACCAGTACGTCCATAATACCAGTACGTCATTATACCAGTACGTCATAATACCGGTACGTCATAATACCAGAACGTCACAATACCAGAACGTCATAACACCAGTACATCATAATACCAGTACATCATAATACCAGTACATCATAATTCCAGTACGTCACAATACCAGTACATCAAAATACCAGTACGTCACAATACCAGTACATCATAATACCAGTACGTCACAATACCAGTACATCATAATACCAGTACGTCACAATACCAGTACATCATAATACCAGAACGTCACAAAACCAGTACGTCACAATACCAGTACATCATAATACCAGTACGTCACAAAACCAGTACATCACAATACCAGTACGTCATAATACCAGTACGTCACAAAACCAGTAGGTCACAATACCAGTACATCATGCGAAATGGAAGCTTTGTGTTAATATTAACAAAACCAAGATAATGATCTTTAAAAAAGGGGGACAAAATAGAAGAAATTTGAAGTTTAGTTATCAAGGAAACGAGTTAGAAATTGTTAATAAATTTACATATCTTGGAATAGTATTCACAACGGGGGGTTCCTTTTCAGCAACATATGATGCGCTTTCAGGGCAAGCCCTTAAAGCACTATACAAGTTAAAATCAAATTTGGTGAAATTTCCAAATATTTCAGTTAGCCATAGTATCGAATTATTCGAAAAGCTTATTGAACCAATTTTAAGTTATGGCTGTGAAGTTTGGGGATTAAACAATAGCATACAAATTGAAAGAATACACCTACGTCATTGTAAACAGGTGTTGGGTGACCGACTTCAAACACAAAATAATTTCATTTATGGTGAACTTGGGCGTAAACCCCTTATAAATAAACGGATTGTCTGTGTTCTAAAATATTGGTTAAAAATATTACAATCTGATGATGTTAAATATATTAAAATTGTTTATAATATGTTATTACATGATCTCGATCTTTATCCCGAAAACAATTCTTGGGTAAAATCTGTTAAACATATATTAGATACACTAGGTTTTGGTGAGGCATGGTTTGTTCAGGGAGTAGGAGACGTAAATTGTTTTATATCTATTGTAAAACAACGCATATCTGATATATATGTTCAGAACTGGACAACCGATTTACAACAAACGACAAGGGGTAAAAACTACTGCATTTATGGAAATTTTAAATTTCAGCCTTATCTCAATATTGTACATTTATCAAAATTTAGAACCGAGTTAACGCGTTTAAGAGTATCTGCTCACAGACTTGAAGTCGAAGCAGGGCGATGGCACAAGCCTGAAAAGACACCGTATCAAAACAGAAAATGTAAGCACTGTAACGTCCTCGAAGATGAGTTTCATTTTTTACTTGAATGTCCATTGTTTAATAGTCTTAGAAAACAATATATACATAGATATTATTGGAATCACACAAATATGATAAAATTTATCGAACTCTTACAAACTGACGACAAAAAGACAATTAAAAATCTTGCCACATTTATTATTAAAGCATTTAAATTAAGAACTGAATTATATTATCAATAGTTTCTCTCCATATAGTACTGTCTGTTTCTTAGTCATAGCACTAATAGCTATATGTATACACATTTTTCGAACATTCATTTTTATTTGAATAAGATACTGATTTGTTATTCAATATGCAAATTATATATTTACGTTAAATTAGTATTGGTAAACAGTGTTAAAATGTTAAAAATGGCTGTTTTATTTGAATATGCCTGTTTGTAGGGTTATCAATTCTTTCATTATACATTTTAAATTGGTATTGCTTAAGACAGTATATTTATATGCCTGCATGTCATTGACCACTGTTGACAATATAGTGTATTACATGTCTGTGTACTCATGGGCTTAAAACCTAATGTATTCTGAAATAAACCTATGTCACATCATAATACCAGTACGTCACAATACCAGTACATCATAATACCAGTACGTCATAAAACCAGTACGTCACAATACCAGTGAGTCAAAATACTAGTGAGTCACAATACCAGTACGTCATATTACCAGAGCGTCATATTATTAGACGACTTTGGTTTAGTTTTGTATTTAATAATGTATTAGATATTGATATCAACACATTTGTAGATTAATTTAAAAAAGAAAAAGTTATTGACTCTTTCCTACAAAATTGGTATCGAACATTAGAAAATAGTACAATGTTGGATGTATATAGATCTGTTAAAACAAATTTTACATACGAGCCTTATTTAGACTTAATACCAAAAAGTCTTAGATCTTACTTTTGTAAATACGATTATCTGTACATCCCCTCGTTACGCTAGGAGCAATGTAGCTAGAAATCAGAGATATTGTCTATATTGTAATACTGATGAAATTGAAGATGAATTTCACTTTGTGTGTGTTTGTTCGTCGTTTTCATCTATTAGAAAGAAATATATTAAGAAATATAATTTCAGAAGGCCTTCTGTGTTTAAGTACTTGCAATTGTTACCAACAAATGACAAAAACGAACTCATAAAGCTGTGTTTTTTTATCAAAGAATCATTAAAAGAATGATCCAATATTCTTTACGTAAGGACATAAACAGATGTGTTGTGTTCATCCTCCTTTTGTGTTGAAAACGTTATATATGTCTTGATTGTTCATTGCGTTGTGCGCTTATATGTTCTCATTTACGTCATTATATTTTTAACATACATGTTAATATATGTTATTCAAACTCTATGTGTTGATGACGATGTACTTTGTACAAGTCGTAATAAAATGTCTGTCTGTATGTCTGTCATAATACCAGTACTTTTTATTACCAGTATGTCATATGATCAGTACGTCATTATACCAGTACGTCATAATACCATTATGTCAAATTACCAGTACGTCACCATACCAGTAGGCCTACGTCATAATATCAGTACGTTATATTACAAGTACGTCACCATATCAGTACGTCATAGTACCAGTACGTCATATTACCAATACGTCACCATACCAGTACGTCACCATATCAGTTCGTCATATTACCAGTACGTCATATTACCAGTACGTCACCATATCAGTACGTCATATGACCAGTACGTCATTTTACTAGTACGTCATATTACCAGTACGTCACCATACCAGTACGTCACCATATCAGTACGTGATATTACCAGTACGTTAGAGTACCAGTACGTCACCATACCAGTACGTCACCATATCAGTACGTCATATTACCAGTACGTTATATTACCAGTACGTCCCCATACCAGTACGTCGACATATCAGTCGTCATATTACCAGTGCGTCATAATACCAGTACGTCATTATACCAGTACGTCATAATACCAGTACGTCACAATACCAGTACGTCATTATACCAGTACGTCATAATACCAGTACGTCATATTTCCAGTACGTCATATTACTAGTACGTCATATTACTAGTACGTCATATTAACCGTAAGTCACCATAACACGTCATATTACCAGTACGTCACCATACCAGTATGATTTACTGGTCATATTACTAGTACGTCACCATACCGGTATGTCATAGTACCAGTATGTCATAGTACCAGAATGTCATATAACTAGTACGTCACCATACCAGTAATTCATACCAGTACGTCATAGTACCAGTACGTCACCATACCAGTAATTCATACCAGTACGTCATAGTACCAGTACGTCACTATACCAGTATCATCGTGTCATAATACCGACACGTCATCATACATGCACATCATTATATCAAATGTTATAATACCAAAACGTATTAGTATAAGCGCGTTATAATACCGGTAGTCCAGTACGGTACGATACGTCAATGTACCCGACACGCTCTACTATTACGTCAGAATAATATTGACGAACACGTGTATGTAATATTGTAACGAAACAACATAGTACATATCAATAGTGGTAACTGTTAGTGGACTTGTATAGGTTCTGAATATAATTGGTGACTATGATCAAAGGGAAATAAGACCAGTAAAAAAGTAAACCTCCGAGACAACCCCATCATAGTGATATCTCCTTTTGCGCTGCGAAGCAATACAACGTAGCAAGGGAGATCACTGTAGGAACGTTTCTTCTGTGAATAGTGTGGATTAAAGGGAGGTAAGTCATTTTAAGGAGACGCAACTCTTTACAGGCACATTACCCTTCTAAATCTCAATAAATGCAGAATCATAATGACTGTACAGATTAAATATATACTTGTAAACAGAGCTGAAAGTATCGTAAAGGTACGAGAAATGACATATGCACTCAGGATAATACACAGATATATCTGTCATATATTCAAAACAACGCTTATTTATTATATACAAATACATGTATACAGAACCTTAAAAATCGACTCTGCGTTTTAAAGTTTGTTACCATTTTGCTAATTGTTTATACGTACAAATATATATTACTATATTAAATTATGTCTTCATAAAAGGTTGACTTTTTCTACTCATAATAGTTTTAACTATATTTGTTAATAAATATGTTTATTTCGTTATTTTGGTTATATGCTTTTAAAGGGAAATATCACTTTAAAGCATGTCTACGAACTTACCATGTTCAACTGACGCAGTGCTTGACTATTCACCTCCCACGGATTAACTACTGAAAAAAAAAACTTGGTAAATTGTCATAGACGTATTAAATCAAGTGTTGTCTAACGCAGCCAGTAAAAGTCACATTATTATGAACATGCCGCCATATTTTACAGCGCATTTCGACTAAGCAAGTTCTCTTTTGATCAATGACAGATTTCACACATAAAGTTCTGCATTTTGGTTTTTCCCGTTGAGTTAAAAAAAAATAGTACAATGATCAACACGAGGTGTTTATTGAACAGGTATGCCCCCTCTAGGTTAACAGCAATTTTTAAAATATCAAGTTTGGTGAAGATCGATTGAAAACTGTTGGACATAGAGATCGGAAACGGCTAAGAAGGCCAATTATAAATAATTCAAGGCCCATAACTTCACAATTCCTGAAGCGATTATTAAACTTGGCCAGGATATTATGCCCGCAAACATGTTCATGAAGTTTGGTGAAGATCGGAGAACTAGTGGACTTAGAGCAGTAAACAAAAGTGGTCAACCGACCGACCGACCGGCATTAGCAAATCAATATACCCCACCATCTTCGATGGAGCCATAATTACACACACACACACACACACACACACACACACACACACACACACACACACACACACACACACACACACACACACACACACACACACACACACACACACACACAAACAAAGAAACATAGCTAAAATAAAAACAAGAGCTATTTTAATTCAATATTTTCATATAATTGGCCGACCTCGTTTTGTGTTGTTAAAGCTTTTGCAACAAACAGAACAATCATGTTTAATACAAATGTTGTTTTCGGAGATATTTATATTTATAACAACAGTGATTCAAAAACAATTGATGAATATTTGACGAAAACCAGCGTGTATGTCTCACCTGCTACAGTTTTCGGTTTGGCGCGAAAGCACAAGGGTTTATCGTACTGGGCGCAGACGAACGATGACGAGCGACGCAGACGTTCGTTTACTATTTTTGGTTCCCACTCAACCTGAAACCACAAATAGTATAAATAAAGTGAACTAACGTACCATATTTGTTTCCTCTGTATATTACAAAAATGTAATAAGGTATAGTTACTTAAAGTGTGCCGGACGACAATTAACAGCTGACAGTGTGAATCTAAAAATATCTTACAGCAGCTGGTTCATGTAACATTTTTTATTATCAGTAGTTGTTGTCATAGATGTGGATTAACTAACTTGTTGTTTTGTTTTTGTTTTCTTTTTCACATTAACCATTACATAAAATTTCTGTTCTGTGTAAATCGTATTGTGACGGCCAGATCATTATGTAAATATGCCAAATTATTGCAATATCTTACGCATTGTGTTTGCTTTTGTTACAAATAAAAAATAATTATATCATATATTTGATTAGGATTGTTAATATGCAATTCTTACGCTCAAAATAAAACACATTTACTTGTCATCGGCACACAAACCAAAATCGTTTTACCGGTATCTACTGGTTCACAGATATCGTATCGGTATCTACTGGTTCACAGATATCGTATCGGTATCTACTGGTTCACAGATATCGTATCGGTATCTACTTTACTGGTTAAAAGATATCGTATCGGTATCTACTGGTTCACAGAAGCTACTTACCTCTTCGTCTTTTGCGCCAATTTTTACGAGAAACTCGTCCTCAGTACGAGATTTCAGTAGACCTTTCTGGCTACCCCGCCGCTGGTCCATATCAGTTTCGTCAGACATGTCTGGATAGAAGCCCTGCAAAATATAAGGCTTCATATATCCGACAACATATATAATTATCCGACTGTCGGACATCTCTCTAGAAATTACCGAAAGTCGGATAACCTCTGTTTTGGTTTTTGCTATTGTTTGTTTGTTATTGTCGTTGTTATTGCCTTGCTAAACATTTTGCACAACGTATCACCCGCACGTGATTTACACTGGTTCGTTATTGCACGCCGTTACTATCATACCATTTCATTCGTATAAATGCAAACCAAAGATTCCTGATTGTATATTAGACTATTTTCATAAATTTTTCATCATCAATAACATAATGTCCAAATATGATTTTTTTCTCATTTTTGGGTTCCTCGTAATTACATTAATATCAACATGTAATTGTAATGTATACATGCATACATATGAAGACTTCATAATTATAGTTACATGACAATCACACAACTCTCACAAACAAACACTAAAGTGGGGTATTCATACATTTCACCCTGACATTCTTATACAACTATAGCCGGGTTTCCATGGGCCTACTTTTTAGCGCAGATTTTATCGGTGCCGAAATGCGCGCCGAGTACGCACCGAAAAACCGTTTCCATGTAGCCGAAACCGACGCGGGTTTCGGATAAAAATGCATGTGCGTTTATTAACCTTTTATTGATAGCCAGCCACGGTGCTTACAAATCATGGATTCTCCATTCCTCTTTTTGGCGGTTTCTTTCCATTTCCAAATATGTTTCTGTAACGTATGTCACTTTATATTCCGTCAAAAAGGAATCAAAAATATACTTATGACTCTCATGTGTTTGCACGCCGAACTTCATATTATTTGATTTTTGTTTATGTAATGGTCGGATGTTGTTGATTAACCAGAAAATTGAGGAATTGACGTCATTTTTCCATCTCTTTGTCATTTTCTGCGCCGAAAGTCGAGCACAATCGCTACCCGAAGTGATTTTCTTCGGCGCCGACAATATTCAGCGCCGAAAAACGCGTCAATAAAAACGTCATCATGCAATATAGACTGAAGCGAACTATTTTTAATCGGCGCGTGTTGGGCCATGCCGTGCCGAAACCGGGCTTATCACTTATAAATGTGTTATAATTACAAAATAGTTGGCATCGAGTTACATCATTTGTAATATATGCTGTAAACGGCAGTCTTCGACATGCAAGCAAAAAGGATATTAATATCAATAAATTTATGGCTTTATTTATTAAGTAGTCATCGCATAGGTAACAAGGACATCTGAACTGATGGATGCTCCCCAATGCGCTTTGCCAAGTAATGGGAATGCAATCAGAACAGCAGAGATATTAAAATAACTAAAAATCACTAGAGCTGCAGGACAAATTATGCTGTAAAATGTATTATGATAAAAGAGTTAATCAGAAACACCCCAGACAAGAATTGTGCTTTATTAAATAGTTTCAGCAATCTTCAAACGCCAATAACTCCAAGAAAATTTTCTGAAGCAGAACATCCTGCTATTGTGCATACCCTGTCTTGGTAATGAAACTTCCCATAAAGTTTCATGGAATTCTGGCCAGTACCGGTAGTTGTGTAGAAATACAAGAATTGTGCACTATATTCTTATTTCATAACTCTTCAAAGTCCCGTATCTCTTAGAAAATCATTGAAGCGAAACATTCTGGTTATGTGCACACCTCCTCGAGGTAATGAAGCTTTCCATGACGTTTCATTCAATTCTGACCATTAGTTGCTGAGAAATAGACCCGACAAAAATTGTTCACTATATACTAATTTCAGAAATATTAAAAGTTCCATATCTCTTAGACAAATCATTAAAGCGGAACATCCTGGTTATGTGCACACCTCCTCATGGTAATAAAACTTGCCATGAAATGTTATTGAATTCTGGCCATTAGTTGCTAATAAATAGACGCGACAAGAATTGTGCACTTTATATGTACTAATTTCAGAAATTTTCAATGACACGTAACTCTGAGAAAAATCATTGAAGTGGAATGTTCTGGTTCAGTGCACACCTCTTCTTAAAAATGAAGCTTCCCATTAAGTTTCATTGAATTCTGGCCATTAGTTGCTGAGAAATAGTCCGGACAAAAATTGTGCACTATATACTTATTTGAGAAAACTTCAAAGTAGAATAACTCTGATAAAAATCATTGAAGCGGAACGTCCTGGTTCAGTGCAGTATATACTTACTCTTGGTCATGAAGCTAGAAGAAATGCTCCGGACAAGAAAACCGGGCGGAAGGACGGACGAACAAAGCGGCGACTATATGCTCTCCGGAAAATTCTACTGAATGAATTATAGACAAAAAAACTACAACGCTTTACCCCAATATATCAATATAAAGTGTACAGAGGCATGATAAAAGAACTAAAAACATAAATGTTGTTTTTATTGCCTTTTAACTCCAAGAAATAAGATCTTATTTACAACTCCAACACCAACACCAAACTCCAGCATCTCGTGACTTTAAAGGTAAAGGTTCGGTTTATAGTCTGCTACGATATGCATCTTAAGCCGACTTTAACATTTACCTCCCCGGTCATAAGTCGTCCGTTAACACTCGGCGCTGTATGCAGCCACGGCACATTGGCTTATTTCTCTCCCAGAAATATTCCAGTGGTCTGGGCGGGATTCGAACCAGAGACCTCATGATCCCAAAGCCAGCGTCCTACCACTAGACCACTTTACATGCATTTCGTTTACATCAATCTATATACGATGGTTGTTGGGGAATTTCGCGGAAAATGTCATTTATTTTCGTTTGAATAATAATATTGAAACAAAGCATACACCGTTCGAAAGCTCAATCTTATTTACGGAATGTATTAATATATCAAAAGTATATATACACATATACACAAACATACACGTCATTGCAACTTAAAACATATCAACGATCGTTTTCCGGCCCACGGTCGACGTTTACAACGTCATGTTCTGTCGAACTTTAATGAAACGCGCACCTTCTCGACGAAATCGCCATTGATCGCTACACACTTCCGGTGTCTGTACACCCACTTGTCGTAGGTTTCAACATAACGCGCAGTATTGGAAGTAGAAAACTACGGTCTGTGATGTCACTTGCAGTTGTGTGGCGGTGGAATCACCCCGTGCCGGCCCATCAAATTCTATAGACTTTCACCCATTTCGAAAACGCGCATGGCATTTTTACACGAAAGTTTTTTCCGCATATTTGAACAGTGTTAGGCTTTTTTTTATCCCACTGCAAAGTTTCTGCCGGCGATATTCCGGGCCCACCACAAAACTTAACAATACTGCGTAACTCGACGTCGCCCGTCGACGTCATGTCGTTTATGGTTTCCAAACAACAGCGTCCATACAAATTGTTATAACTTTCAGCCGCTTTTACGGAAAACAAATTACACGGAAATGACGTCAGAACGTTGCAATTTTATTACACGTACTTCTTGCATTGCTGCAGTTCCCTTTCGTGGAGTATATGTTGTTTTGTTGTTTGTTTGCGAATTAAAATAAAATCATACCATAAAGTAACTTAAATTAAGAACAAAATTATGCAAATCCATATAAAAAGAATTGGAAATCAATATCATTAGTATTAATAAATTACAGTGAAAAGTTACTGCATGAGGTAAAGCCTACCTTTTTAAACGCAGACATAAATCGAAGTCAGAATCATCAGTCGCAAGTGCCAAATTCACAACTTCAGGAATCGCATTTGACGCTCGATTCTGCCACAGCTAATGAATGTTAATTTACATAACAAATCGAATTTGAACAATCCTTGTGTAAATATTGAAAGCGAATTTCCTCCCGGGGCTTTCTTTATGTCACCGCCGCTACTGTTTATTCTTCGACAAAAATCAGAACGGAATTTATCAGCAAGGGTCCAAACGCGTGTCGTGTATCCGAACACTGAATAAACATAAATAAATACCCTTATCGTATGTCTCGGAGGTTTTCCTTCTTTCACTAAGGTAAGTTTTAGATCGATTTAACGTATCGTCTTTGATTAATGAATTAAATAAAGTTTAAGAACGTACGTGTATGCAAAGAAAAGGAATGAAAATTGAGATGAAAGTTGTATTTAGAGATGCATATCCGATAATGCAATAAAGTCCTAAATAAACATTCTTTAAACAAGAAACTAGCACTAAGATATAACTATGACACCTTTAAGAAAACAAAATTCGAAATCCGTATTAATATTTGTGCAACGTTGTATTTTGGAATTCTGCGGTGTTAATACACATGTTTCACGGCTCTTAAACAATTTAACTATTAGTAGTAACAGTGTTTATTTTCAAACAACTTGTGCCAACTGACTTCAAACGCACATTGTTTTAAGGGTCATATTTAAAATCTTTTAATACCACGTGTTATCTTTGAAGCACATAAAGCCTTCAATCACAATTGGCAATTAAAATTCGGTGTAGATTTTCAAGGTCATTTGTTGTGCTAAAGCAGATACACATTGAACTATTTGAAGATTAAAGATTTCATTCTGTCTGACATAATTATATTCTTCTTGACCGTGAATTTTAAGGCCCGCGTGCGTAAAATAATGGGTTTCAATGAACCAAAGCAACTTTTTGCTAGAGTTTTACTTCGCTTTAAAATGCAAAGCAAGAACATAATCCTGAGTACTTTAAGTCATGGTATTTCGGTTCAAACAGAATATTGGTAGAGTCAAAACCAGGAATACTTCTTCCAAGATATCATGAAAGCTTTCGATAACATATGTCATTTTGTATTCTGTACACATGTAAGTAGTGATGGGCAAATCGGTTGCAAATGGCCAGTCGATTAATCGACCTAATCGACCAGTTCAACCGATGCGATAATCGGTTATAATCGACAGTTGTGTACTATATCTCTTCCATTCTTTACAACAGGATATATCAATTTATATGTGTAAAAAAAAATGCATATTTATGTTATTCTTAATAATAATCTACTATGCCTGGAATAAAGAAATCAAAATGGTTGTTAATATTGTATTTGTTCTGTTTGATATTTAATTTAAAACAACCGATTAAAAACTAGCACACATATACAGTTTTCAACAGTAGAGTTAGGCTTAACAATAAGTAGATCTAATCTTAATCTCACATGGCTTTTACAATGCAAAGTCAATGATAGTGATGATAAAGTTCTCTAATGTGTAAGCACATATAATTAAATTTCCCTGTAGTGATGCAGCTTTTTGATATTCGTTTATTGCTGGAGATAAGATTATATAAATTAATAAAGACAATAGATACAGACTTTAATGAATTATCTTTGAATTTAAAATCGTGCATTGTATATTTTAAAGAGATCTGCCGGAAACAAGTGGGTGGTAAAAATCGGGTTTTGTACATGTATAAGTCGCATTGTTGCTGAGAATCGACTTGCATTTTAAAGTAAATGTACTTGACCAAAGTTTTTTCTGACCGACAAATGCACAAAAACGTTTACAAAATACTATACATTTAAACATTTTATCTTTTCTCGATGAATCGATTGCCGAAATTAAACGTCGGCGATCGCGATCACAAATCTTTGCGCGACGATTAGTCGACTCCAGTCGATTATCGGCCCATCACTACATGTAATGATTCAGTGTACAAGATTGTTTGTATCCATGTATGAACTGTTAAAATGAATATACAGAAAATTAAACGATTTAACATAGAGAAAGTTCTGAAACCTTAATGGTTTAGGACAAGGTTGTCCACTTTGGCCCACTTTCTGTAAACTGCACAAACTGATTGTGGTAACGTTGGACAGTATAATATTGTATATATTTTACTAAGTTGCCAATACCGTACCAGTTTGTTACTCTAGTTAATTGAAAATACATAGTTCCCGTGATGGCCTTTATGCCTCGTTTTTACATTGACATTATCATTATTATATTATTATACAATATATTCTAGTCTCATCAAGACACCGGTGAGCTTTGCAGTTGGCGGTTTAAGAAAGCATTCTTTTATTTTAGTTAAATATCGATTTTTAAATGACGTAATAGTAATATGATTACCGATATGGTAATTATTAGTGAACATTTCGCATTGAGGCATAATTAAATTTGCCAACTGAAATTAAAAAATGTATGTGCCAACCAAAGTAACCAGACGAATGCTAGTGATCACAGAATACTATATTTAGATGGCCTTAAAGCTCGGGAATGTGTTGAAATCTTGTTACAATACCACCAGTCATTCTGGCACACGCTCTATATGACAGATGTAGGTATAACTATATCAACAATGAATGGGGTAGAGATTCTATCTGTTAGTTATTTAAATAACATAGCTGAGATAAATTTGATTGAGATGATCGTCGCTGAGTCAAGGACAATAGCCCGTGTATTGTTCGATATAGAATCTTAAAGCAAATATAGAATAGTGGCCTATTATTATATTGTAACTGAAGCAGATTCTTTATGTTTTTAATGGAGTCGTTTACAATAGCTTTTCTTTAGATGACAATTTGTTTTTGTTTCATTTGGAGCGTATGAGATGTATCAAATGAATGTCAACGTCTGGTTGCTTAATAACATACTTGTAGGGATATCGCGATATACCAGTATAAGTATCGTGAATAATTAAAAACGTGATAAATAAACAAAAAATCATAATATATCGCGATATGGATTTCTCATATCGTGACACCCCTACTTACTTGTCCACGCTCTCTGTCTCAGGTTGCGTTTAAAACTATTCAATTAGGCGACCCTCTAGATGCAAGCATATTACGCAAATGTCGTTCAACTCACTGCCCTAGGCTGGTCATCAAACATTAAGATGTTGAAACTGAAACCATGTCTACGATCGGAGTTTGCAGGGCATCAGAAACTTTCAGGGTAACTCAGTCAGCATTATGCGAGGACTACCATCTGTGGCCCAGTAGATGGTTATTTAGATGCCGCAATATAAAGCCGGGGGCCAATTGATAATAAATATATGTATTAATACTGTTAAATAAGTTTCATGTATCAAACAGTAATGTAAGTGATTGCATATGGTTGCGTGTGCTATGAGTTGGTGTGGTCCTTCCGAGGTAAGTCGCGGATGGTGTGGCCAGTGGTGACAGCGTGCGCGTCTTGGTCGTGTTCTCAGTGGGCGTGGTAGATGAAATTGTTTGTTTTTTATGTGTTGTTTTTTTTCGCCGTTTTTAACAGTATTTCAGTCATATCACGGCGGTCAGTTAATTTACTCATATCACGGCGGTCAGTTAAGCGGTTTACCAGTACATTCCCATGCCAGTAACTGACAACTGACATACTTGAATCTGAGCTAGGGGGAGAATGGCCGTAGAAATAATTTCATGACCAATACCCACACAAGTAATGTGGCCGGTTCGAACTTACGATCCCCGGATTCACAGTCTAGCGCTCTACCAGCTGAGCTAGCCGGCACCGGCAGCTGAAATTGCGCCGGAGGTATTTGACCATAATGCCGCGCAGTCACTATATTCGTCGATACTTTGTGGACAGTAACAAATATTGACCAATTAGAATATGCCGCAATATTACACGATGAGAATATTTTGCGCAAAATATAAGAACATTGGAAATCTATTTCAATTCTGTCCACATATCGCTCCATGTGTTTTAAAATCTATAAATTATCAGTGTTTCAACTTTTACAGAGCCCATTTCAAGATATGTTTATTAAGAAGTCTCCCGATTGTGCACGTATATACGATAATTATGTTGCGTGCATTGATTGATATCATATTCCTCTCATACCAACGTCTTATTAAAACATGGGTATGAGAGGAATATGACATAAAAAGCATTTATGTATCGGGGTGATAAGTTACGTATATAAAGTTACAAGTACTATATAACTGAACACCTGAGCATTAAGTTAATCTCAAAAGCCATAGTTGAAACTTGATTTTCGTTTAACTCCAGTAAAATCACTGATTTGTAATATTTACTTTCCTTTCTTATGTATTTCTCTGAGCACAGCAATGACAAACCAGCGAGTATTGTTTGATTTTGCATTTATTTTGTAGTTTGGCATTATTTACAAACATAAGTTAATAATAAAATGTCGATAATACACTATGTATGAACATAACTCAATAGTTAAATATAAAAAAAATATTTGCATTAAATATATTTGTTCAACATGTGATAAAAGGTATATCAATTATGGGAAAAGAGAACATTTTACTAGAGGAAGTAAAAAATGACAATAAAACATTAAACTGATGTGCATTTAACACTTGAATGCAAAAACTAAATTTGAAATTTGAATAGATAAATCCTTTTTGGAGTAGTCCACAAAATTAAACAGAAATAAAAAAAGAGGGAACATCTTTGGTTTCCAAACCATCTGGATACATCAATTCATCGTTCAATTTGCATAGTAAACAATATCTTGATTTTTTTTCTGGAATAGTACATGTACTAGGAAAAATTAGGCCTTCAACAGTATAACAATCAACAAACAAACAATATTTGGCGTGTCCAGGGAAAACTGTGCTTAATGCTTGTGCGAAAAATGTCGACCCGGATTAGTCTGTGCAGTCTGCAGAGGCTAATCCAGGACGACACTACGCTTTAATGGTATTTTCTGTTTCAAGAAGTCTCTTCTACACATAATCCACTGCTGGTGGAAAGTTTCGTCCCAGATTAGCTTGTTCGGACTGCACAGGCTATTCCGGGACATTTTCTTGATTTTCTTTTTTCTGTTCAAGTATTAGGAAATTAATATTTGACACACTCGAGCAGAACTATTCTTTTCAGCACTGTAAATTAAGAAAACTGAAATCATGAAGCATTCCTGAAAAATATTTAAGTTTGTTTGAAGTGCTTGTATTTGACATTTGCATCTAAGTTAATAATATTTTATTACTACATTGTGCACCTTACTTTTATGACGACACCAGTGTCAGAACTATACCTCTAACACATTTGACTAGAAATGTTCATAAATAAATCTGCAATGTATTTCAAAGCGTAATCCAAATTGGAAATGATTGAAGGGAAACAACTGCATGTTTCATATCTTCAGAACATTCTGTGTATATTACCTCCCTTAGACTGAAGTATGTGTTTAGTTTGTTTCAAGTCAGCACAGAAAAGATCAGATTTTGCAATTTATACATATTTACATTCAACAATTAAATAAAACAATCTATCATTAAATATACCATCAACAAAAACACATCTTTAAAGCAACTGACAGTTTTTTTAATATTATTGAACACATCGTCTGACACGCTGTAATGTCAACTCCTACATATTTTTCCATTTGCATAAAATATATAATCCACTTGTATAGTACACATTTATTTACTTCTTAAACATTAAGAAATCATGAAAGAAAATGAGTCGAAAAATTAGCACAGCACGTACATATAGCATCCAAGCACAAGAGAAGATAAAATGTGCGTACTTCAGAATTAACGCATAATTGCTTTGCATAGCAACTAAATATTTGCGGATATATTCCCGTTTGTATCCTAAGAATACCTGAGACAGATACAGATTTTGCTTACAGACATAAAAGATAATTAGATATGAGTAACAGAACAATGAAAACTTTAAAGGCAAAAAAATGATCAAAGGTGGAAATGACGAGTTTACAATACTTGTGGGCAGTCATTACGTCATTTTTATGAGTCCAATTGTTTTAAATATTTAAATCCCAGAAAATCTTTTTTTTTAATGGTGACTACAAAATGATAAGGTATGCAGTCTGAAATGTGTTGATTTTCTTGTTTAATTTTAGGGGAACACTGGGCATTAAGAGTGAAATGTGTTTTAAATTCTGTGCAACTGTCAGGGGAATAAAAAGTAGCCTTCAATGAAGTTTTCTACACTGTCAGTCAAGCCTTTTCTGAATGAAACCAAAGAAGTGTCAAGACAGAACATCACAGGTGAAGTCAATAATATTCTGGGTATGCATAAATCTTGCTATAGAATCTTCACATGTATTCATCATATTTCTATCTACTAGTAACAGGCAAAGTAGAGCTAGCACAAAACACAATCAGTAGTTATAAATCATAACAAACATCTGTCACTATGACATCATTATATGACATCACGTCCCTCAGAAAGAACATAATTATTATGTATTGTACACCTTTTACACAATATATATCAGATCACAGTCAAAGAAAGTCTGCTATAGCCATTGCCCACACAATGACAAAGCTTGCTTTATTTCTTACTCTATACAACATGATGCGAAGTCAGATCTCCATTTTAAACTTTTCACTCTGCTCTCAGTGGCTTGCAATCCCTGCAAAGCCCACTGTGACCACACTTTCCCTCAAAGGACAGAGTTTCTCTTTAAGAGCTTTCTCTTTAACAGGCGAAAAAAGTTTGGCCGAAAATCTTGACCTCGAGTATAACATTATCTCCATCATCAAGCCCGATTTGTCCAAATCAGACTTATAATTGTTCTCACTTCGTAGAACTGACTTTCTTTTTCAAATAAGTCTGTCAGCAGTATATGTGAACCAAATTTTTCACACAGGAAGTGATGTAATATTGCAGTCATCACAGGGTGAACACAGTCTATCAGTCAAATTTCTGATACGAATTCACACTTTCCTGCGTAAGACAAATCTGCCTTGTCGGACTACACAAACCTTGTACCAGTCAGCTAATTTTAGCCAAATCAATGTAAAGAACTCTGCATATTGGACTGTATACATGAAGACAGCTGATACCCACGTGAAGATTTTACGAACAAAGCGATATCTCATCATCTTTTGAAAGGAGAAGGAACCTCCAGACTGGGTCTCAACACGAGACGTAAAGATGTCGCTGATTAAAGTGACTGACAGGTCACTAAGCGTTATGAGAAACAAGTTGACGCATCTCTGCGCCACTCTACGTTCTCACAGCCATGAGCCGAAAAGACCCCAAGGAATATTTCAGTCTCATAGCGGTAGACAGTAAGCATGAAGTAAAACAACTCCGCGGACCATACACATTTCTCTCTCATAGCCACGAGCCAATGTCTTTCTCGAGCACTGCGGCTGCGTCCATGCGTCCCATGAATCGCAGGATGTTCATGAGGTCCGTCACCGCAGTGTCCTCGCGATGGATGGCCTCCCAGAGGTCTAGGATGTGTTCTGTGGGGCTGCTCTTCGTAGCAAAGTAATTGATGTACCTGAAAAGAGAACAAGATCTTTTACATATTTTCTTGAAATATTGACAGAATCATTTTTGTTAATTTGATGAATAAAATATGAAATAAAATATAAGCAGAATGGAGTTTTATTATAGAAGTGAAGAATAATTACAGAAAAAATGTCAGGATTCATGGCAAAGTTATTGCTGTAACCTGACAGAGAAGTATTTTGAAGATTGTACAACAATTTTGTAGCAAAAAAAAAAGAGCATTTCTTTTAAATTTCATGAATTATCTGAGCAGTGGTGTGACGTCATATACACTTCAGGAAAGCTGTACAACCCAACAAAATTCAGAATTTTAATTTTTAAACAGGTTCAGATATAAAATCTAGCATTTAAAATGAGAAAGAATTACAACCTTGTATGAGATGTTATATTACATTTTGTAGAATCTAAACCTATACAAATCATTATAATAAATTCATACATTTAGAGCCACACTGGTAAAATGTTTGACACAATCTTAAACACAAATATTAAACAATTTATGAAATGAACAATGTACGATTTCAACTATTACAGACATTAAAATTATCAGTATATTTTTATTCATTAGAAAAACTAGTTACAAAACCCATTATTTTTAAAAGTCATTAATGCAAATTTAATTTAAGTGGAAAAGCCTCGAATAACATTAAGAATTCTATTTCTGGACCTGAACAATCGTTGAAAAGACATCTTTCATTGTTAATGTAAACTGAATTGCCTCATTTAAAACAAATATATCAGTTTGTGAAGAAAACAGAACCCATTTAGCACAGCATTATATAAATGGTTCAGAACAGTTATCTTGATTTCCGAAGTTGAAACTAAATTACAATTGATGCGCGTCGTGAAATGCATGTGCGTAAAGTGTCATCCCGGATTAGCCTGTGCAGTCCGCACAGGCTAATCCAGGACGGCACTTTCCGCTTGTATGGTATTTTCTGTTTCAAGGAAGTCTCTTCTAAACAAAAATCCACTGTAGGCAGAAAGTGCCGTCCTGGATTAGCCTCTGTGGACTGCACAGGCTAATCCAGGACGACAGTTTATGTACATGCATTAAGTCCGGTTTTCCCACGACGCGGCTCAATTGCACTAATGAACAATGCTTTCCAATAGAGAGTGATCAAATTGAGACAGGTGTTTTCTATCAGATCAACAACAAATGATGTGTTGTGCACCAAGTCTCGTTTAATTCATACACATAGTGAAAGAAAGAGATCCAAATCTCACATGTACGACATTATTGCTTGCTCTTGCTGACACATTTTTTATTTGATCATTTCAATTTTTGTTTAAATGTTCAAACCAATTTATAGCGTTAAAAGGCAAAATGACATTAAAATAAGTGTCTCCCTGGAATTGCAATCAAACTGTCACATTCATAATTATGGCCAACGAAAGATTATTCATTACCGGGTATATTGAAAAATTGGACCTGAGACTATGGCAATTTCTTTTGGCAATTTGACAAGACTGCTTATACTAAAATGCATTTGCCAACTTATACTGTTCTTTTGTACTAGTGTCATATTTATTTATTTTTAAGCCCAATTTAAATGAAAACTGAGCAAACAGCTTTACAAAACTGCTGTGGATGGAAACGAAGAATGTAAAAAGTAAATACTATTGTAACAAATGTAACATCATAAAGCCAAATTTAAAATGTGAATATCATAGTGCCAAATATCATTATACCAAAAATATAAATGTAGAATGTCAATATCATAATACCAAATGTAAAAGCTTCCTACCTATCTACAGTCAGCGCCTGAGCCAGCATTCTCCAGTCATTGCCCCGAGCGCACGGCGTGTCTAGCAGCAAACAGACCTGCTGGCGAATGTGAGACGGAAGACGTGATGGCTGCGAGTTGTCCACGGCAACTACGGAACTCACGCCCGAACTCGAGTTGGTTGCCGAGGTGACTGTTGAAGCTCGACCCTTCAGAGTGTTGCCTATAGGACTCGAACATATGGGAGGCTGGAATGAATTGATAATGAATTGATCATTAGGTAATAATAATTTTATTCAAAATTAGCTATGCAAATTAAGATATCTCTTAAAGACCTATGTATCAGTACCACACTTTGTATCAAACAGAAGAAAATACTTGCTATAGGACAAATATATTTCTTCTTGTTAATTTTGTGCTTTACATTTTAGCAAACAAACATATTTTGTTCAAGTAAGTGAACAATCAACTTTTCATTTTTACAAGTTAACATACATCATTCACAGAACTTAACTATCAAAATACAAGCTTTAAAAGACATCGACCAAATCGCAGCCTACCTCTTTGAAGTTGGTGTTGATTTTGAGCACTTGTCGGTTACTGAGTATGGCCTTCTGGTAGACCTGGATCTTGCACCGTATCGCCTCCTGCACCCGCTCCACCATCTCCAGCGAGAACGAGCAGTGAAGGTTGTTCTGGTTCCCGCTCCAGATGTGCCGGAATGGAATCTCCTGCAAACCAGACCAGTCACATGACCATGTATGCTATTTATAGATTTTTTTTTCATTGTCAGTCACAATAAACATCCGTGCTATTTTTAGACAAGTATGTTTTTCAATGCAAGAGTCGTAAGGTCATGAGCCATGGATTTGTTTTTTCAATGCCAGTTAACCGTATTTTTGTGCTGAAAATATTTGGTTGTATTTTATTTTTGCTTTTTTTGAAAATTTAATAACACATGGTAATGATATTTTCAATAAATTTAAATTTTAGGCATGTCACACTTAAAATGATTACAATCTGTAATTTACTGCCCAGTTATTGTGATAGTGACCTTTGATCCTGAACAGTGACAGCTGACACTGTGATAAACTGGTTTGTTAAACCACAACACCACAACCTGCAGGGGCAGTAAGTAGTTGACAGTTGATCAAATTGACCCTGTGATCACTGTCCAGAGTGAATCTGAATTTCATAAATAACCTAAAACTGTTTGAGATAGGGAACACAATTTGTTGATTTTGGCAAAGTGTGAATCAGTGAGTACAGGTGCATATGTGTGATGTTGCAGTCTCAAGCAGTCTTAGGTGTAGAACTCACAAGACATTATCTGTACAGAAATCAAAACAGCAAACTAACTATTATTAGTCTGCCTTGGGGTCCAGTTATCCGACTTTATCAACACAAGTCCATCACTAGGCTACAGTTCACATTTTTCATCAATTGGCTGCACATCAAAAATCCAACCAATTTTGATTCCCCACCCATCTACTAACAGTGCCGTATCCCCCCTCTCACCTCGAATGACCTTTCCTTGACCTGTACTTCATAGTTGAACCAGTCAGCATCAAAAACGGAGAGATTTTATCAGATTGGCCATTCTTTGTTAAAACTTTTAGCATGCCTTTTGACTTAAAACATGTGTACTGGTAGTTAATAGTCTTGTCAATATTCCCTAGTTAAGGACTCCCCCCTCCTTTTCCAGTCATTAATCATTTTCAGATAAATGCCAATGATAACATCCCAAGTTATTAACATACTCTCCACCATCGTTAACGAAATCTCTCCCTCAAAATCCTAAGCTGCAAATATCTCGTTCAGAAGCAAAAAACAGTTGACAAAATTCAATGTAATTATGTTCTTTCTCATGATTTGATCTGTTTCAAATGAGCCAGCCCCAAAAACATAATCAGCATTCACGAAAATTGCGAAAAATCGCCAGTGCTGATTCTGGGAAATGAATACAGATGTTTTTCCGCATGACTGGCACATTTTGTACTTGGTTCCCTAAGCAGGATTGTGTGGAAAACATGTGAAAGAAATCAAGAAAACATTAGATCTGATTGGCTTAATAATGTGTAATATTAAGATTTAAGATTTAACAATCTATCACATGTCATTGCGCATTCTGCATGAATCATTTCATTTCTCAATTCTTACGGTTGTTGCAGTTTTGCTGCCCAACCCACTTCAGTAAACAAGATAACTAAGATAATTATGAAAGAAATGCAATGAGAATAGTTTGTATGACAAAGATGTGTATGATTAAAAAAACTAAACGTCATGTCAATTGTCTTCCATTACTGACAGCAGATATTGGTTTAAAGTGCGCACTTTGAGCCGTTTTTATGACATTAATTAATGGCGCAATGTTATGGATTACTGCGAAGAATTGGCATTAAGAGGCCTGAGCCTCACTTCATTGTCTACAGTTAAAAACATTATTCATCTGCATAATTTAAGCATTAATTACTCAAATGATTAAGATCTTCTTAATAGTGAAATTAAAAAAAATATTAGTGAACACTTTTATATTTCCGGATGAACATTCGAAAACCATTACTCAGAATTAAGGGTCATTTTTCAAGAAAACAACACGCTGTCAAAGTATTTAAAGCATAAAGGGCAAAATCAAGGAGCTAATTCTTGTACCCTAGGCCAGTCATTTATGATATTGATTGTAAAATTGTCCGAAAACTGATTATAGTAATAGTGAAGATGAAAGGCCCAAAAGTCGTCAATCATAATCCAGACTTTCACCTAAATTTGTAATTAGATATCAATTCTGGAGGGTCATTTTCGGAGTTTCATGAATTTGCAAACAAAAGCGTCTTTGTTTAAAAAGCTTTCTCAAGTGCACACACTTAGGGAGTCCAGCCCAAGGCATCTTTTATTGGGGATAAAATGAAATAATTAACAGCATAAATATGATAAATTTTAGAATCAGACTATCAATTATTCTATTAAGTGTTTAAAAACAAATCTATAAGCCTTAGAGGAAAATTCCCTTGTGAACAAAAAAGAAAACTAAAACAAAATTAAAGAATTAAAGAATGTATTCTTTTTTTCAGCTTTTGTTCCCATCTTTCTTTTTATAAGTTTAATAGGAAATTGTATTTTAAATTATTTGTATTGTTGAGATTTTCATAGTTTCTACATGTTCAAAAAGATGATTTCCCCTTTCATCACTAAAATGTGAATATTTTCTGCAATGGACACCCACAAGCTTTGCTGAGAGTGACACTTAATATAAATGCTTATATACCCGACAAAAATTCTATATATTTCTTTGCAAAAGAAATTTAATATCCTGAAGAGGGAATGGATTCATTACAAGGGGATGAAATCAAGCTTGTTCACAGGTCCTTTGAAGTTATTGCTTGTGTGACTTGGGTTACATAACCAAGATGTAGATATTTTCTGATCAGATTTCAATTTCAAATAGAAACGCATTCACAAACACAGACCATTTTCTGTCTTAGTATAATTATATTTTCACAACTGAACATAAAATTATAACCTGAAATTTTCACTTAAGTTTGAGTTCTGTTACCAACAAACTTTGGTAGCCTTATTTTGTCCAATTACTCCCCTTGAAGTTTACAAATTTCATATAAAAATATGTTCTGTACTTTTTACAAAGCGACTTGGGAGACCTATGCATACAGGCCACGGGTACAAAAATATGTCACGATTTTTCTGCGGACTCACCTGGTAGTTAGCGGCCAGCTTGCTCCGCCAGCCATTGTTTAGGTCTTCGATGGTGAGGCAGAGATTGTGCCCTCCGTCTTGGAACGGGATCTGCTTCGGGTGGTCCAGCAGTCGCCCACCCAGCCGCCGCTCCACCTGCATCACGCCCTGGCAACGAGAAACATGATGTTACACCGTGCTGGAGCATGGTGCAGTAGGTCTGTGGGAGAATTGAACAGTCACTATTGGAGTTATAACCAAGCCTACCAAGTTCAACCAATTCGGATCATTCCTGTTGTCCCAATACAGTTCTCTTTACAACACATCTCTGTCAAACAATAAAGTTCTGACTGTTGAAAGGGTAAATGAAAGCAATCAAGTCTTGTTTATCAGACAATTGTGCTTTGGTGAAGGCATATGAGAAATATAATGAAGAGAAACAACAACTTTTATAATTTTCAAGAAAGAGCACCTAACAAAGATATTTATGTGGATACATTAAAACACTACAGTTAATGGAAAAGAAATTTGAATATTCTTATTAACAAATCATTCAACTAAAAAAAATGTTTAATGATATCAATATCGTCACAGAAGGCTTCATCTGACTAATCAATCATCTCAATCAGTATCTGCGCAGTGCAGTAGTGCTGATAAGCGCAGACGCACGAGCTAACAATTGTGGTATCTCATTGTACATCTCTTAGAGTTAGCGCACAGCATTGCGCCATAGCCAACAACTGCACAAATTAGCAAACAATTGCACATTTTCATGAGTCGTTAATTCATTCAAGATGTTATCAGCTTGTTAGCATGGCAGACATGATTCCAGTATTAAAATGTCAATGCTATCTCTCTGATATTTATGAGAAACCCAGGCGTTCCATCTGAAAACTGCACCAGCAGAAGTGATGCTATTAATGCTCAAGTGAATTATCATGAAACTTTGTCAAACAACGCTGCAGTATCTGTTATAATGTGACAACAATGAAAACAGAAGAGTGCAATTTCCAATAAAAGAACAAGAGCATGACATTTATGGTCAAAATGCTATGCAAGTATGTTTTCATCAAAGACATTTTGATTCTATTAACTGGAAACCCTGTATATTTCTGTACCAGAAGAAGCACTTTTACTACCTGAAAAAGACCGTGAAACTGAATGTAAAGGAAAAATGAGAACACTACACCACAATAATTTTGAAATGTTCAAAACAAAACATTAATTACTCTAGCATGAAACATTGTAACATCCATATACCTCTAATGCATCTGGTGTGTCCTCTACAACGTATACTCGGATGCTGAAATCCATCGATGGAGGTAGCGACGGTGCAAATGCGGCAAGTCTGAGAATTTTCACGGCCCGGCCCTGCGCGACAGGTTCGCCTATAAGTGTGTAGCGTTGTAACTGTTCCGTCATGAGGTGACAGTGTGTTGCATCGATTTGGGTGTAAATCTGGGTGTTAATCGTCTCCTGACCTAGCGTCACTGCCAACTGTCGGACAGAAATTGAAAATAATTTAAGATTATGTTTTATATATGCATACACTGTAGACATGCTGGCAAAACACTTAACAATTTTAAATGAATTGACAGAAAAAAGCAAACAACTCTGAAATTCATAAAAAAAAAAATTATGACAAAAGTAAACAAAGTAAATAATCATTAATAATTTAACTATCAAGGGCACAATTTAACCTTTAACCTTGACCTTAATTTCAAACATACCCGTAACCTCAAACACAAATGACTGGTACTTGAAATTACTGTCTCAAGCAAAAGTGAATATTGCTCATCGTACTCATGAAAGGTAAACAAAGACTTAACATTCTAAGAATCAATTCTTTAGAAGTTGCCATGGAAACAGACTTATCCCAGGTCACCCCGACATTCCCTACCTGCCACTGAGGAGGCATCTCAAGGGGGGTGTTACTAGAGCAGACTGACAGCTGCCAGCCCCCCTGCCTCATGCTGGCGCAGTGTTGCAGCGACAACACCACCGGCTTATTCAGCATCATCCCAGTCGGCCCGCACACCACTATGGGGCTCAGTATCGTCTGCTTGTCTGAAATGATGAAACATGCCTGGTCAGAACATGTGCCGCAAATGAAGCTAGTCCAAAGATGTACCTGAATAGACACCAGTCCAAAAGTATACTGCAAACGAAAACCAGTCCAACAATGTAGCAGAGTAGAAACTAGTCCAAAAATGTACTGAAAATGAAACCAGTCAAAAATGCACCAGATTTGTAACCAGTCCTAAATTAGAACTATACATTGAATAAATGCCTGATTTCAAATGCAACAAGCATTCTTGAAATGTAAACAACCATCCTTAGCCATGTTCCTTTAAATGCAAACAACAGCATACAGATTCAGAAATAAAATCCTGAACAAAACACCAATGACAAACAAGTTAACAACAATTTGAACAGTTGCGAAAAGGAAACAAGAGGTAACCAATGTTTGCTTATTTGAAACAAGACCTGGCAGAACTCCTTACATAGAATTTCCTCAAAGAAAACATCGATAAAGCTTCCCAAGACATCTGTCTATGCTAACAATGCCTGTAATGTTGACTCTGAACGCATCACATCTAACTAAAAATAACTTCAGCATGTTTCTCCTATCAGGTCTGGTTTGAAAGGATACATTCAACACTTCAAAACACATTCACAACTTATTTTTGAAGTCGAACGTGGCTTGTTGAAATTTTTAACAGACCAACTATTTTCCAAGATCGCAATGACATAATGTGTTACATAATTGTGTTAACATGGTTTCATATGTTCATGCTAGTTATTTACTGAAAGGATGGGTTTGAATAAAGAAAAAGCTTACTAAAGCTGTGATCACCTTCAAAAGTTCTCTAACAAAATTACCAACTGTTCCAAAAGTTTGTGCTAACTGATTATTGATTTTGTGCATTAAACTTTAGTTAGTTTGTTTTTATAGTTAAACTGCACACCTGTTAACCGGGGTCTATCTTTATCATCTCTGCAAACGGCCATGTAAATTTCTTCAGTTTTACCGCGCGCAATAGCACCCTCAGGGATCAACAGTGTCACACCGGACTCTGGCAGCATCAGACGCCCACCGCGGTGATCGAACGTGCTCCAAGTCACTGCATCCGTGTCGATGTGACTCGGCAACTCAACAGACATCATTGAGTCGCGACTGTCTCGGAGGTTTTCGTGATCACTTCCTCTTGGGGAGCCCCTTGAACCGATCGGGTTAACAATCACCATATTGTTTCTGTCATTTTTCTTCGCAATCTGATCCATCGAGGAATTGTGTGTTAGCATGTTATTTGGGGAAGGCTCTATCAGTCCGTTGCCCAAAGGCGCACTAAGTCTGTGCTCTTTGATCTCGGCGTACGTGGGTGGCAGCTTGTCGAAGGAGTTCACACGCTCCATGTGGTTGTTGTTTGGTTGACCTGTTGGGTGCGGTGGGGGCACGGTGACCTGGGTTAGGTCAGGCTGGTACGCTGACAAAAGCGTGTCTGGAAAGAAAATTCAATTTTGAAAACAAAATGGTTAATGTTTACATAGCACAAGTATTTAAGGTCTGAAAGTTCCAATGCAGGAACGTAAAAGAGACAAAATATTGGTCAAAATTGACAAAACAGCATTGGCTTTTCTTTATTTGAATAAAAGAAACCAAAACCTGTGAATATCATTTCTGTAATATAATTATAATTATTGTGTATATTATATATTTTTCTTTTTTTACAGCACATTAGCATTGCAATATCAAGGTAATGATTATTGAACAAGGATGTATGTGAAATTCTTGAATACAGAATTTTAGGTCCTAGTATCTGATTACAGACATAACCAAGAGAAATTTCTACTACATACCATTTTTCAATTTTTTGTCATTGTGTGGATGGAGATGGCCATGTACCCCTGCAAAAAATAAAATAAAATACTGTTACACTGGGTGGTTAATTTTTGTTTTGCAATAGCGTATTCAGGTTACACAATTGCATGACGGAAGGCAACGGGCACGTTTTAAGATATAGTAACAAATACTGTTGTTTTTTTAATTTCCATAGCTTTGAAACAAAGAAATTTAGTTCTTACTTTTTTCAAAGTTCAATGTACTAATCAAAGATCTCTCCATTTGGACCTAATTTAGCAATACAACATTTTTCAAAAACATTAACAAGAGTTTGCATTACGCGATCAATCAAATTAAGTTGAGCGTGTTTAAAAAGTTGAGCATGTTTAAAAAGCATTAACCCAATCAGCTCATCCGTAAATAATTTCGAGTTTTCGTTTTCAAAAGTAAAAACAAGACGGCTCTGTTAACTAGCCAGGTGCTGTGCATGTTAAAAAGTGTATATTTCACTTTTCCACGAGCTGATACGCTGTACAGAGAAGCAAATTGACTTAATGGTAAACAATTGAAACGGTTTGATCACCAAAGTGTCCCATCCTGAGCAAAGCAGTGCTATACAAAACTGAATGAGAGGGCCACACATAAATGTCTAACCCGCCGTTTAATTTTCCATGAGAATGTCTGAAACCGTGATTTACGCCATAAAACACAACAGATAATTGCTTGATGGGCCAGCAACTACCTTCTTCGCTGTCATAGCTATTACGAATATTCCACACCACGAGGGTTTCATTTAGCTTAGAAATGCAACTTGAGTGTTAAATATGATGTGTCTCTGTAATTTTCCCAGAAAGATCAATACTGAATAGTAATTATTATTGTTTCCAGGAACAACTGTTAACTGCTTTTAGTTTTCATGGCTTCCGTAATCAAGAACCTGCACATGATTGTGTCACGACGATCGAACATGAGTTTCTAAAAAAAAAATGCAATTTTTCAAGAAACGATCTATTTGTTTTTTAGTGCAATACTTCCTGTGAAGATGCGCAAATGCTTTGAAAATTATTTTGGAAAAATATCCCACCGTCAAAAAAAAGAAAGAGTTATTAACAGAAAAAGCAGCAACCTCCAATGTCATTTGAAAGGCTCGATTAAATGAAAACCATGAACAATAAAGTACAAAGAAGAGCACTTTGAACACGTCCATAAAGAAGAACATGATTTTTAGTACAATGAAAAATGTCCAAACTTACCTCCATTTGGTAAGAGATCATGATCATGGTTTTGTTGCTGCTGGTTGTTACGCCGCCTCACAATGACGATGATGACGACGACAACTATCAGGAACACGGCCACCGCCACACACAGCCCGATGTACATCGTGATGCTGTCATTGGTCTCGGCTTCCGAAGCTTCTGGAATAAAGACAGACGGCATAAAAGTTATTACTCTCATGTCATTGTCTGTATCATAAAACCTTGTCTTTATCAAAACAGTAGAATTATGCCTTCAAAAGCCACTTTATTCCTTCAAAACTTCTACCGCAATTTGCTCTTTAAGGGGGAACAGCTTTTTACTTTTGCGAAAACTTTAAGTTTTCCTTTTTTATTGGCAAAATCATTACACTGGATAAAACTATTACCAGTACTTTTGATGCATTCTTCATATGTTGTATGATTTGGACATACCGGTAAAAGTTGTGACACAAAATCTTAAACTTTACATAAAACCTGTGAATTTCTTTCTTGGGTAGAATCACTTCAATACACAGCAGTAGACTGTCTTTTGTTTAGATTGAACATACAACAGAGTCAAAACAGTCCTTAATTTATTAAAACGGGTTGTTGTTTTTTTCTTCGGAATAACCACTGTTGTGGGCAGGACAAGCAATTACTCTCCTAACCATTATTTGAATATTTGCTGACAAAAAAATGCACAAGAATGTTTAGAAATCAAGCAGAGGCCGTGACACACTTAAGAAACATATGTTGTAAGTTGATTGTACCACAATTAATCATATCTTTCTGCTCTAAAAACTCTGCCGCTACAAATCTGTCTGACAAGCAAGCGGGCAAGATGTGCTTACTATTATCATTCCTACTAATTCTTGCAATTTTGGGGGGGCTGACTCTGAGGTTTATCATATATCTGAGACACTTTTCAATAGTTTCCGTGTGCAAGAACGTTAACTGAAAATGTTCCGTCTGCGTTTTATGGTTTCCATTCATCATACGCGCAGATTGTACAACCTGGCATCCATTTTAGATGGCAAATTTTACTAATATGACTAGTGCATCTGGCTTAAAAATAATCGCTTATTCACTTGGCAGCAAAATATTAAACTTCTGAAAGATATAAACAGCAAAAAAAAATTTAAGTAAACTCCATAAAATTCGTACAATTCTAATCATACAACCAATGAATATCTCTCGTCATAGGTGTATTTTCTAAAACAGAAAGATTTATCCTTCAATCAAGCCATGCATTAAAATCCATCTACAGCAGGTGTTTTACTGTTGCCATAAAATTAAAGGCAAAAAACCCCTGCCCTAATGGGTTGTATGCTTCAGTTATCAATTGAACAATACACGCTAGCTATGTACTGGAAAACAACATTCTGAACAGGAGTGGGGAAGATCCATCAATAATGAACCAATAGCAAACGATGATCAAAGGAAAACAAATTTCTCATCAACAAAATGCAAATACTGTTATTCCTGTAGTTTAATTTTATTTGCCCGTATACATTTGTGGCGTGTCATGGGAAAACCGGGCTTAATGCATGTGTGTAAAGTGTCGTCACGGACTAGCCAGTGCAGTCTGCACAGGCTAATCTGGGACGACACTTGCTGCTTTTATGGTATTTTGTGTTTCAAGAAGGTCTCTTATAAACAAGCATCCAAAGTAGGCGGAATGTGCGGACTGCACAGGCTAATCTGTGACGCCACTTTATGCACATGCATTAAGCCCGGTTTTTCCCACAACACGCCTCATTTATTTTTTGCCTATAGGCGTCACAGCAATGTTTTGGAAGGAATTTCCCATTCAGGCATTAACCACGCAATTTTAACCTGCCTTATCTAAACTGAACTGGCCCGACAATTTAGAAAACTTCTAAAATATTATGCTATAATTGTTAATAAGTGTTATATGAATATTCCTCTACATTTTGATATTATGAGCCTGTTTTCTAAATCTGAAACACACTAAATTATAAATGAAGAAAATCAATCTTTTTACTATCAATGCATTTTTTTATTTTACGATATTCACCATTCTTGTATCTGAAAGTTCGCACCAAGAGGTCATCATTTTAACTAGCGCAGAAGATTTCAAACTGCCCCAAAGGCTTTGGGCAAGGTGTAATATTTTAAAGACTGCAGTGTACAGCAAATAAGCCCAAACCAAAGTTGAACTCCAACTCTTTTACCTTGCCGTGAGGGTTCCATGTCTGAAGGACCTCCCGATGCGCCTTTTCTATCATTTGTTCCTAAAACCAATGTAAAATACTGCATTATTACCACTGCAAATTATTACAAATACTGACAAGTATATTACAAATACTTGCATATAACACAAAACAGTAATATTACAATTTAATCTTGTGATATTACAAAGAATGGCATTAATTATCACACAACCATAATTACTTCAATGCTGAATATATAATACTAATAACACATACAATGCAATTATTTGATTACACCCACAAACGTTCTTGGTCGATATTTTATGCAAATTTAAACCACGAAATTTCCATTTTAATTTACAAAGTGAGTGATAGTAATGAATCTACATGAGTATGAATGTCCTTTAATTCTGACTTTAACAGTCTTTAACACCTAAGAAAAGAATTCAGCATGCCAAACTTAGGTTGTTAATTGTTCTACAATGCGTAACAGCCATGCGTAGTTGCGTATTTTGTGATATTAAAGGTTATTTTATTACGAGTTATGTATTAAAACTGCACATAAAAACACGAATTTTAGAACAGAAATTAAGCAGCCAATTTATAACATTAGTAAAACATTGTTACGGTGTACATCTACTTATCAAACATATATACTCAGGGTCACGCAGGCCAATAACCCAATAAATGCAGGAACAAAATATGAATTATTGATGCATAATTGCCCAAGTGTGACAAATTAGAACAAAAAAATATTATATTATTGTACAATGACAAAGTCGTAAAATCGCAAGTTATTCATTTTACAACATTAAAACGTCTTTTCCCTGCCTTCGGTTATGATTTATAATGAAATCATACTGAAAGTTACAGTGACAACAGTGACTCCATGTTCAAACAAACGAGCTAATGTTCATGCAATTATTATACATACATATAACACTACTAACAATTCTTTATACTGACAAATATACAATTGTTAGAACATTATTTGCAACAACAATTATCATACTAAGGAATTCTGTGTAAAAAAACACAAATCAAATGTTTCTAAATCCTTTACATCATTCTACTAATGTCAACTAATTTAAAGTAAATGATCTATCTTGTCTAAACTATCAATTTTCTACAAAGCAAAACCTCTTTTGGAAATGATTTTAAAAATATCACAATTGAACACATTCACATAAATATATTTGGGAACAATCAATTAACATTTCTAGACATTCTTAAAGTAACTATTTTTTGTCCTATGTAAGCCATATCATAAGCGTACACGAACAAAGTTGCTGATGAAAGTTAGTACACTCATGCGAGGGTCAACTAGACGTGGCCTGTCATTGGCCCCTTACCTATTGGATCGCCAGAGGGAGTTTTGGTTACCCCTTTGTTGGGATTGACAATCACATTGCCAAACATATCTGGAAATTTGTGAAAACCTTATTGCTATAACCAAGAATTTTCAACAATCAAAAGCATTTTAAATGACCTGCGAACGTTTTACAATTTACCGAGCCACCATATTGCTTTTACCACAATTTCACTAAAATCAAAGGCATTATGAATGACAAAAGAACATTTTACAGTTTGCGAAGCCAGACATTTTGACATCTGTAAGCAATTTACTTGAAACTGCTAGCAAAAAGGACATGTCGTTTTCATTATGTCAAGTTTTAGTGAAAAGAGCTGTCTACTGCAGTGACATTTGAATCATATTGGCCAGAAACACATTTTTGCACATTTTTGCTCCATATGCTAAACAAAATCTCAACAATGAAAATACCATTAAAATCATTGTGTCTTCTCGTAATTGTAGCTGGTTCATGTTCTGACAGCTGTCATATGTACAACATAGTGTATGTCACTTCACCTTAAAGCCATGACAAATTGGTTAACAACACTTAACTAATGGGTGCTTTTTGTCTCGCAAGGCGCAAAATGCACGACAATCTAGCTGACGTGATTTGAATGAATGCGATTGTAAAGCAAATTTATGAACTCATGGACTGTTCATAGTACAAGTTATGATTCATTATTCTATCGCAGATGTCTGTAAGTTGCGTCAAATGCTATCATACAAATATGCACATCTTATTTCAAGAATGTATTGTATCCGAATCATTCAATGATATCCTGTATAAAACATCATTTAACTGATATACCCCTCAAGAAATAAATACGTTTTTAGATAAATGCTAAATATTTCATAATTTTCATAATTAATCAAAACACCTTAAATACCATCATAAACCAAAGAACGCCTTCCTAGAACACAGTCTAACATGAGAACAACACCAGTCTGCACGCTAACAAAATTTAAAGAAGCCAGCGACAAGAAAAACGTTTTTTAAACAAATACATGTGAAAAATACATATGTTGGGCAAGTTTAGAAATACAGATACTGAATGCAGTTCACCAACCTCCAGTACAAGTGACTCAGAAAGTTTAGATCAGTATGACTGAAAAAAACTTCGAAAATTCTTTTAACCAGAATAATATTTTGACACTAATAGTCCTCTTCAAAACAGAGCTATTATATTAGCCAACATTTTACCTTCAGACTGTTTTCTCTCACAGGCTGTTTATACAGCTAATTTATCCTAATGCCTGTTTAGACCCCCACCCTGGCTTGAAAATATCCAGCTCTTGTCTTCCAATAGAAAACCCATTATCAGACAAGTTACAGCTAATTTGAGAAGTTGTGAGTGTGTGTGATTGTGCATGGGTAATAATGCATGTTTCCAGGTCTTAAAACCAGACAGGATGTTTTCCCTATCATTCCAGCCACATGTCATATATTCCACAGACAAAATTAACAGCAAAAGCAACATCACTTACGCCTCTCAGGGCAAAGAAATTACTCCCAATTCCCGCCCCTTTCACGTCCCCTTTTTATGAAACAGCCAAATACAATACATAATAATAGCAAGATCTTGATGGCAATGGTAACTTGCACACACCTGTTTGTTTGCAATGATGCCAACTTAACTGAAGCATTCAGAGATTTCTATTGGACAGCCAACATGTTAACTTGCAGGAAAATACCAATGCCTCCAATTCAAGTCCATCACTGACTGCACAAAACTTTCTACCCCAAATACCATCTCAACATAATAAAAAAGAAATACCCAAATAAAATGCAGACACCTGAACATCGGGTTCAACAATGCGATTGATCTGATTTTAAAAGGTGACTGATCAGTTACCACATTTTTAACTTCTTTGCTTTTCCAGCAATGTGATTCTTTGGAATGATTCTGGGGAGGAAACTACCATACCCCCTCACAAAGTTCACTAAAACTCTGCATTTTTAAACAGATCCAGCAATTGTTTGCACTGTTCAAAATTAATATTAAATCTTGCATTCGAAAGGGGGACATCAGCTGAAAAAAGGAAAGAATCACACCCAAGCTTTCCTTACCTCGACACATTCCGTTGGTGCAGTTCTGAGTGTCAAGGTCGTTGCCATGGCAATACGTGCCACCATTCGTCGGCGGCGGGGCGTCACACAGTCGGCGCCGGTGGTGAACGCAGTCCGTGTTGCACGTGGACCATGACGACCATTGGCTCCAGAGTCCGTCAACTAAAAATGCAAAATAAAATATTATAGGAAAATGTGTTCAAGTTCCGTTTACATTATTTATGTCAAACTGAAATCCCCAAAATTGTCAATTTCTTAGCTGTCTGTTATCTGAATATTTCTTGTTTGTGTTCACAAAATCGCAACAAAATATTACACAGAAAATGCAATTTAAATCCTCAAAGTTTTACTAACATTAATGTCTAAAGGTTGGTGAACTACATATCAAACTTGAATTATAAAGCTTGTTTATTACCATACAGTTCATTTGATTATTACATGTTTGTAAGAATAAAATCTGCTACAAACTTTAGAACACAAAAAAATGCTTAAACAATTTCATTGGCTCACAATATATCGTTATAAACTTACAAATTTTCTGAAACAAAAAATCCCACCAAAATAACTAACAAATCTATGCATGTTACAGATAAAAGCTTAATTCTATGCATGTTTAAGATAAAAGCTTTAATTAAAGCTTAAAATCAAAAGAAACTATGAAACTAGAAAATGCTTGTATTAGCTTTAATCTAAAATGCTCAGGTATTAAAAATATGAATTACACCCCTGCTGAATATAAATGGATCACAAATTCTTACTTATAATTAGTAACTAGGGATTTCTTTACATAGCCTGATAATTGAATCTGTTTTATTGCGAGATTAAAAGACTAGGATGAAGTCTTTATATTTCCACACTGTAGCAGCTAATACCTTGATGCTTTGTTAATTCCGGTTACTTATTAAACAACTGTTTTTCATTAGAAAAAGAATTAAACTCTTCCTGTTGGAAGATACCTGTATATTTGATACCTGTACCCTTTAGATCTCCTCAGATGAAGAGCTTCACCAAGGGACATAATCAATCTTGGTTATCACACAATAATGTATTTTCAGGGGTGCATTTTTTTCTTGATAAGAACACATATTCAAAATGTTCAGACATACAGAAAACAGCTTTTGACTCTATTCATCTCTAGTCATCTATGTTAATAGAAATGTTGAACATTTAAATGCAAAAACATGAGGTTGATTAAGGAAGACAATGGTAACGCCCATGAATTAATTACGATGATCAATCTTAAGCATTGTAAATCATCATATGACAGGTTGCGATAAGTAAGAACAATTGGCACATAATTTTGGGACGAGTTGAGTAAATGAGTATAAGCAAGTGTTCATTTGTTAAAGGAAGTTTTCTCTTTTTTTTTCTTGCTCAATATTGCCCATCTAATCTCTGCCACACAAGTGTTGTTAAAAGAATCTCAGGTTAATTGTCCGCTAGACATCATGTCTCTAAAATCTTGTGTTTTACAATATTTACATGGCTGTGTCCCCACAAAAATTATAAATCAATCTGAATTTATCACCACGAATGTCCCCTCAGCCATTCCAATGTTTGTTCTAATGTTTACTGCAAACAAAACATTGTATCTTAACAAGCCTTTTAACATAAATGTTTTCAAGGGTACTTGAAACAATTGTTTGCAGATTTTTTTGCAAGTGAAAAATCTGTAGGAAGTTGAACAAACAACATGAGTTAGTTTCATCTTTAATATCAAAAAAGGACACTATAGTTGATGTGTGTTTTTTAAAGCCTTTTTTGCAAAAAATATTCCTACATATCAGCAAAGACATATAACCTACGGTAATTTAACCATTTCAACACATGAAAAAATACCAATAAAAGCAGTTACTAAACAAATGAGTCATATGAAATTACCCGGTACTTTGCTTGATTTATACCAAGAACTTTATGCAACATATTTTTTTACAAAAAATAAAAGATTTTACGCATTTAATTTTTGATATATTCACTGGAAAACCAAAATTGTGGCAAATATCAACTTAGAAGCATCGTCTGAAATATTTTACGAAAAATCACTGATTATTTATTCTTAATCTACTGCTGGCGTGCTAAACAGTGGCATGGCGTCTCATTTTCTGGGCCGTGTGATGAATGATTCCAACCAAGACGTCAGATTCTCACAAGTTTGGACGAGTTTTTTTTGCAAATGGTTATATATGACATTGTCATAATGAGAGGATTGCTGTACCAGCTTTTGGCTTTATTCTTATAGATTCTGCACACTCAGCGCTAATATAAACTGCTTCTCGGTCCTCGTACTGAACAGGAACTGTGATGATGAATTGTGGGGAATATTTCAAATTACGATATTGCAATTTGTATGTTAGGACAAATGGATCTCTCAGTCAGCAGCAGATAGAGTAATATTAGCCAATTCTATTTAGGCTCTGGCATGGTCATCAATTTAAGACAGGCCTACTTGATTAGCAATAACGCAAACCAGTGTAACCAGAGTGGCTCACCGGTTTTACCACCGGGTTGCACTCCACTATTCAAAATGTACTATCGGAGTTATCAATCTGAGAAGACTACATTCTAGTCCGATTATGTTTCATTTAGTTTATCAGACAATCAAGTACGATAGCTTTTTTGAAACATTCAGACATTTCAATTGTATGGGGAACTGCAACTTAAGTAATTTCGCTATTTAAGCGGCAGAAAAAGTGAAGAAACCGATCTCGCTAATTAAATTACAATGAAAACAAAGGGTGGGCTTTCTTTACAAGCCAGGTGCAGACGTAAACAAGAGTCTGCAGTGTCTTCCAATTACTGGTACAAGGTGGGACAAAGAAAACACAGAAAACCAGGTATTCAAAATATGCATTGGCATTAAAGTGTTTCTAACAAGATTATTAATGAAGGACTCATGAAAGTCACCTCAAGTGCCAGTTTAAATCTCCATCAACAGTAATTTGATGCAGAGCGTTATGTGAAAGAGAATGGTACAAGGCAGCCAGATCCTGTTGCAGGTACCAAGAAACTGTTTTGGTCAATTTGATACAATCAAGGCAAGCCCAGATGGATTGAAGTGCCACCTCTTTGATGCCAATTATCCCTGCCATTTGTCTTACTCTGGTTTTCATAAAACACAAAGGCAGTGGCAGGGAATGTTAATGTGCCAAAGCCCCAAGTTTTTGTAGAAAACTCCCACCAAAAGGCAGACTGAAAATAATTGTCCCACACTTGTTGTGCTATATTGATTTTTTACGGTACTAAAGCATTTCATCTTTCTTTCTTGTAGTGCTATAAAGTTTCATACAAGACTATCATAACATATTGTAACACGAAGATCTAATTTCTATTCATATTTGCATATGTTTATGTTATGACAAACATGACTGTTAACAGACTACAAGTATCACAAATGTATGTCTGAATAAATGGAAACTTGGGAAAAAAGCTAGACATTTTCACTCTGAAGTTATTAAATAGTAGGAATTTACTGGGACTTGTGTATGCTGACATTTCTAAAATCACTCCGAAAACAGTAAATATGGTCGTTGAAACTGACAGGGCAAATAGTTGGAATTAATATGGAATCTTGTTTGCGGACAGTTATAAGATCGGTTTTAAAATGTTTCTTCTCTAATCCAGAAGCAGCTTACCTGGACATATGGATGTGCAGGCCTCCTTCTGTACGGCCTCCCCAGGACACTCGTCTCCATCCCCCTGAGGGGCGGGGTTGGTGCATGTCCGCTGGCGCCGCTGGATGCCCCGCCCACACTGCGCCGAACACTCCGTCCACTGGCTCCAGGTCGACCAACCTCCGTTCACTGGAATAAATAAATTGTTAAATTAAAGTTGGCATAGTTTTTATATCTTAAGGTAAAGTTTTGTTTGAAGCTATGAATCTTGTGGCTTAAAGTGTGATGGGGTCAACCTCCATTGCCTGAAATAATTGCATTGATAAGTTTAGGTTTAAAGTGTGAAGTTATCTATACTTAAGCTTGATTGTTTCAAAATCTGAGGTGTAAAGCCAGTCTTGAGTCAGTTACCTGGGTAGAACCATTTCTAAGGTTTCACTGATCGAGAACAACCCTGGATATTCCAGGATCTAACATGGAACCACTTGACTGCAAAGCAGGCACCATATCTAATATAAGACCCTGTGTCTCATCATTATCCAAAGACAATTAACTCTTTAACGACAGAAGCAGATATCCTTTCAAGTTTTTTCTTATATTACCACAACTGCAAATGTCACTTTAATACTTGTTTATTGCGAACTTACCAGTATGGAAAATCAGTTAGGTACTTCTCTGGTGTTACTTTGCAGAATATTTTGAAATATTATGAAATGTCTTCACCTAAAATATTTGCCTGTGATATGCATGTATTTCAATGTATTTTAAGCAAAATTATTGAAACACAAAAATTGTGCTATAATGCTCATAAAAAACATCAAAGGAAAATGCAAAAGTATGTGTCAAACTCTTGATAAAAGTCTCTGATCTGATATGTCTCACTATATTTAAGGTGTAAGAAATGAAGTGTTAAATATTTACATCTTGCAAATTAAAATAAATATATTGCAGCGGCAGTTACGCTTTAAAACAAGAAAGTAATTGTCCTTAAAATGTTAACAGCTTAATGGGCCAATACACATAATTTTTCAGCAATTCCAGTGAGGAATTGTCTAGAGAACCTCAACAAAAGGTCTTTGACATAAGTTTCCCGAGAACTTAATGAATCAACCTTTACATTCAAATCTACTTTATGATTAAGTCAAATTGACAGTAACTTAACACTATTTACTAACAGAGGGCGTTCACTTTCGTACCATCACGATGAGAGAGGTCTCATTATTGTGTTGTTTCTCTGACAGAGGTGGTATAGATTAAGCAATTAACGATAATGAATCATACGCTTTTGATCAATAGGCAACCGGAAAACATACGGTCACTTAATATTCCGAGTGACAGAAAAGCCGAGAAAATCAACCATAACTGAGGAGCACAATATTGGATTTTATAACCATAATTGCCATCTTTCTCAGAACTTTCTCTCATCAAGTGAGAAAAGCAGCAATAAAGCCATAAATAATACATAAATAACGCAGCTCCATTATGACTTAGTGTCTTGTCATACAAACGTGGAAACGCTGATATGCAAATAAGAAACAATAAATTATAGATTTCGTCCGGAGTTCAGAGTACTAAATAAATAATCAACTGATATGGTGCTACAGTTTTTAATTAATTATCAAACACCGAAGATGATGCGAAAGAAACTTATGTTCGTATAAAACAATGATCTAGATACAATTTCCTGCAGAAATCTTGTTAATTCCTCAACAAATTTCCATAAGGAATCTCATTTATCACTCGGAGCACCGAAGATTTTTGATAACTCTTTACGACACGGTCTTAGGACAACATAATACGCGAAATAAGGACGGCAAGAATCATAAATGTATTTCGTAACATCCTGATTTTATGAGGCATCCAGGGTATTTCAATAAAATATACAATAATTAATATACACCCGTACAGCCTCTAGGTATATTCAAAGAGAAATTTCTGCTAATACAATTAAAATTGCAGACAGATGTGAATTAATCATAACCGCCAGCAACAACGTGCATAACATGCAGAAAATATCTCGGAATTAGTCGGCTTCGAGTGAATACACAAAACCCTTCTTGTGAAACATTTATGTCGTTAGTTCTACAGCTGGGTACCAGGCGACTCCTTCCTTACAATTCCATTCCACAGATACAGATTGCCACCGAATTTCCCACCAGAGTAATGAAGAAATACTAGTATCTCTGCAAGTACGAGACCCGAGACCGGGTCTTGACAGAAGGCATTTGTTTGGACAGCATTCGCATACCTGGAGTGCCCCGGTTTGACACAATGAATTCATAACATTGCAGCATTTCCCTCATTCGACCTTACACCCCTGTGTGTTCCCTGACAGTTTACATCCCAGTGATGTGACCCATACCTCCATGTGTACCCTGTCCACCAGAGTTAAATACAGGTTTGAAACTTTTAGAGAGGGTGTAATAGAAGTCAAATCTGATTAACAAAATACCGAGCATTTTCAAGTGAGAGAAGTGTACACATTTTTTAAAACTGCGAACTTGCAAAAAAAACTGAGTAGATAATATGTTAATTTTTTTTCATTAATTTTGTTGTACCAACTAAAAATAAGGGTGTCTACATAAAATTAATTCCAAATTATTTGTAAATATGAATTCAAAAGAAATAAAAAAACATTTATACTGCTTCCTAATTTTCCCTTTGCCAATAAAATAATAATACTGCTACTAACTACTCTAACTTTTATTATTACAACTTCTGCCTACTGGTAATAATAACAACAACATTACATAACCTGTTATTTTGCATTCCTAACAAAATGACCAATTATCATTAAAATGACAACACAAATTTAGCTCAAAGACAACAAATTACATTTTTATCTTTGTATGAAGTTTTTCTTATACTTCACATAAATGATAAATGACCAACCAACAATTGTTTGTAGAGAATGTGCACATTACAAATGGCTATTTCTGAACTGCCTTCATTAATTTCCTGAGGTCTTTTTACTCACTATCTGTGGGACAATAATTGAGTTGATGAATGCATGGAACAGGTGTTTCGTTACGCATCAACGATAATGCAACTGCTCACTGCATTTTTTACACAATTTACGAGACCAGGAAATGGTGAAAATATCTAGGTTCAGCCTCATTTTAAAGGGCACAGTAGTTTATTACTGAATAATACCAGGCTATTGCAGCCAACTGAGATCACTGTTGGATGGGAAAAACTTTAGCACAATTAGGTTCTAAACAGCATGTATACATTCAAATAAAGGCCATCATACAGTTAGTGGCGGGATTTAAACACAATTATTGTTTACTCGAAAACAATTATAATTACGTGTTATTACAATTAGTCTAAATGAAAGTACAGAATTCTGAAAATACTGAAATCTAAGCTTGTCTAAATATTTAACACATTATTTATTTCAAAAATAATGCAATAAGTATGAATTATTAATACTTGCACACATTAATTTCAAAAAGCACTGAGACATTGGTGATCAAAAGAGCTTCGAAGTCACTCACCGTAAACCACGAAGGGTGTGGGATTGCTGAGCCGGCGCGCTACGATGTTCTGTGCCCCGCATGTGTAGTTGCCGGTGTCCTCGAGGCGGGCGGACGTGATGATGAGATTGCCTTCGCTGGAGATGATGAAATTGTGGTCGTTCTGCACGTCTATCTGCTGACCATCCTTCAGCCAAAACACCTGAAACAGGGAGCTTCACGCTTGAGATATGCTTCACACTTTGGGAATACTTCGCATTTTGGGATAATTCAATTACAAATACTACACATTTTCGGAATACTTAACAATAAAAAATACTTCACACATCAGAAAAATTCAAACTTATTAATACCATACACACAAAAATACTTGAACAGTATAAATTAATTATATTTAATATCAATACAATCATAGTCCAATTTAACTTATTTCCAAGTATAACATTTAAATATCTAAATTTGTGTTTATCTTATAAAAAATTATTGTAAACATATTTTTGGCACAAGTTTTTTTTTCCAACTTGGGTGTGATATTACTGACATAATGTTGGGCACAGCATTTGTTCTTCACTTGAAATTGACAAAATAATTAACATTATACATAAATTATTTATATATCAAAATACATACAATGGCAATAATTTATAGATGATGGGATATTTATATTCCCATCCAGTGTTGTTGAGCATATGGGAAGCCTCAGAAACAAATTCCAACTGTGTTGTTGCAGTAAGCAAGTATTTGCGTAACATCGATCATAGCAATGTTTTTGTGCGAGTTATTTATCATCATTAAACATTTATCAGACAGTCTCAGATACACAGTGACAATAATTTATACCAGAATGTGCACTCTGCGAGGGGCAAATGCAGCGGGTTACATTATACACTAGATACCCATCTTTTCACCGTCCTTTAGCTGACAAATTACATTTTACAACCATTACTTATGCATCTGGAGTCACAGCGCAAGATAGCGATAGCACGACATTTACCTATACATGGGGTAAAATCTACGAAATCCGACCCCCGCTCCCAGATGTTACTCATTACGACAAGATAGCTAGCACTCTGCGCAACACTGGTCTAATTGAGATCTTATAATAGTTACAACTTAAACTCCTCTTGCGGGCATCTTTAACCACTCTGAAGACTTGCAGCAAATAATTGTAGCAAATTGTCCTTTAATTTATGTGCAACACGTGATGGATGGCAGACGAACATGAGAAAAATAAAGCATACAGTTGTTATCTGAAATCTGATGCCAAAAAGAATGCAAATGCACAACGTTTGATATATTGCATGCTATGTGCAAGTTTGTGATAACTTTCAAACAAAATTTAAACAAGCACTAGGTAGTCTAAAATAGCTCCTTTAATGTTTTCAAAATTTCGAGTGACATATTGGTAAACTGCTACTTAATCGTTTTTACAACAGCAATCCAGCTTTTCTGACTTCATTAAACTGCCCCGGCCATGAATGAAATTAGGTGCAATTATTTCAGCCAATAATGCCTGCACATCAATGACAAGTTAAACAATTTTCTCCTCCGGATATGCTTTCTGAAAATCTGTTCAGCTATGCTTTCTGAAAAATCTGTTCAGTGTTGTCAGACCCAAACAAAACGATAATTATCTTAGCTTTCATAATCTTTGTAATTTGCAGTTGTAAATCATCGTGGATTACAATTTAAATCTCCAATAATCATCAAATCTCTAAATTCTTTAAAACCTGTTCTTTGATCAGAGAGAAAATTATGTGACATAATCCTTAGAAAATTACGTTTTTTTTTAAACTAATATCACTAGCTTATTAAAAATGCTTAAAACCTAATATTCCACTTTGAAACCCTATCGTTATGAATTTTAACAGGCTAAAGATGTCCATGATAAGCGATTTAATTTCAAGCCTTGTGAAATTTTTACCGTTTATCAAACCAGCAAATCTTGAATGAACCCACTTTTCAAATCTCATTCACTCCGATTGCATTGATACAAAACCCAATAAATGTTTGGCCCAATCTCTTGAATCTTCCTTTAAAATATTATATTAGTTATTTCCATTTCGCTTGAAAAGCACTTCAGCCCAGCATTGAAATTTTTTTTTTATTAATTGTATTTTAATTGAAGTGTTTGAAAAACAGGCATTCACAATTCAGTATATTTTCCAAACCTCTCTTGAAAACTGCCATATAAATTGGCAAGTGACATAATAATTTGGTATTGTGACATCTTCATTCCATACCCCGTCGGTCCTTAATAAAATGTTCTTATATACGTAATAAAACATCTTTATTTTACTTAATGTTCTTCAGTAATTTGATTTATATTACAAGACTTCATACTTATTTCGGTTTTCTGTCCATGCGTAGACCATTACGCACTCCAGCTTGATCATTTCAAAGGTCAACAAGTACACATTTTAAATATTTGAAATGTAATATTTTCGCAATTAAATACCTATTCGGAGATTTTTGGTTTATCATGCCGACATCATTTCGACTTCAAGAGATAATATGTGATATCAATTTTAACGACTTCCAAATCCCGAGCTGCCATTAATCTTTGAAAAAGAATTACCATAGAATTAAAACAGATTATTTATGCTTTTCCTAAAGACCAGGCACAAGTTGCTTTTCCCATTTATTTCAATCTCAACTGTAAGATAATCTTAGTGTCCGTGTTATGCTCATTTCAAATCCACGTTGATTTTGCCAAAATCATGCTCGTCAGACATTTTCGGGTCTCAAAATCAGTTAGCATTAATCTCATTTATTAACTCTTGTTTGTTTTCCAAGATTTTTATGTAAATACGAAAATCTGCTAAATAGCAAGCGGACCACATGCCACTAGGGTTTACTTTTTTAATCTATCTAATGGTTAAGTAATCTCCAAACCTTGTCTGCGCTTGCAAAACAGGAGCGCCCTATGTCATAACTTTCAATTACTATTCTGAATTTGAATCATGCATTAATCCAAACCAGAACTAAAAAGTGTGCAGCAAATGTTTATGTTCCTTGTCATGCCATCAAAGAGTGCTGTGTTGATTTTTTTCTGTCCTCAAGTAAGATTTTCTCCTCAATTTCAGATTGGATCTTATAAGAAAATGCATGACATTGTTCTCAGTGTAAAAATGCCAGACCGAATTAAACTGGTAAATAGGCTAATAGCATAGTCTCAAGGGGCAGGGGGGGAACTTTTATTATTACCTCTGGGAGGGGTTTCCCCTCTGGCGGCAGGCATCGCAGCACCGTCTGCTGGTTCAATTCCACACGAGTCTTGTAGGGTTGCCAGTCAAACTGACGCTTCAGATCTAAAAATAGAAATCAGACATTTATACCAGTAAATATGTAGTCATGTAGTCAAGACTTAGATCTTATAATGTCGCAAAAATAAAAAATAAATCTGAAAGGAACCGAAATGGTATGGGGAACACTATATGCTTAGGTTTTAGATTTGATCAGTGACGGTGAAACATTACTGGTATGTAGTCTTCATGAAGAACGTAATTAAGTCAATTCAACACTTTATAATAATGTATGAACTAAAATAATGATATAAAATATTATATCATAGTATACAATATATAAATAAAATAATATTTTTGGTTGTTTCAAACTCATTCATGAAATTTCACATGAAAATCAATTGAAAATGCTATTGAGCACTTAACTGCATATACAGTTAAATTTTGATGACTCTATATTGACATTATCTACAAAGATGACTATTAGATATGGATTTTAAAAGATAAACAAACAATAATTAAATCTTGTTCATTAATTGACCCATCCATCACCTGTCAACATGGGGGCGACCATAAAAATAATATAAATGTATTACACCACTCATTTTTGTGGATGGGGCTGTCAAAAATTGACAGGAAGTAATTCCATCACAGCCTGACATTTTTCTTGAAGGACATGTCAACACTAGATTGCAGAGGGAAGGGGCATGCTGACCTGATACCCCCAAACCCCCAACAACCAGTTACTTGGCAGACACCCAGACAGCTTGATCAAATGTTTGAAAACCTTGTACTGACAGATTATTAGTATATGTGTAAATATTTGGCCAGTCTCTACCTTTAATTTAATATTTCCCTATACTTATCTGTTTTAGATTCGAATGTCAGCAAAACAAATTTAGGGCAAGATCAACTAAAACCATTGAAATGCATTAGCATCCATTTGTTTTGGTTAAAATGATAAATATTTTGAAATTTGTGTCATTTAGAGTTTGTTATAATACCAAAAGTCACATTAGCAACTTGTTTTAAAAAGCCAACAAGATTTAAGACCTGAACAAATGTTTGTGGATGTAAACTGAACACACATCTACTTAAGCAAATTTGTATAAACATTCACATTATGAATTTTTATTTAGAACTTTCAACTCTCTTTTGAAATACATCGTACTTAAAAGTTGTTCAGAACTGGATGATGATTTAATGTAAGTTTAAAACATAATGAATAATTATGCTTAACTGACATACAAATATACACAGCTGCTCTATATTCTGCACACTCAAATGACATAAAAAGTCAATTAATACAAAGTTGCAAATTCGATACAATTTTTACAATTTTACAATTTAAATTCTGAACTGTACACATTTCCACGAGGCTACATTATGTTTTTCAAAAATTAAACACAAACTGCAAAATCTGAATAGATAGTTTTCTTTACTGTTTGGATTCTTTAGATTCCAGTTCTATTTGTCCCCACTATCAAGGAAATCTTGATTATTTTTGCCTATTCCTGAATATTTACAGACCAGAGAAATTGCCAATGTTTATCTTTGAACAGGGTCTGTGGAAAGGCAGGCAATTTCCACCAAGCCCATCATCCAACTGCCAAAAAATTATCAACAACTTGTCATAACAAGCGTTTTAAAGATATCAAGTTGAGTTCGGTCAGACTGGGCATCAATCAATCAAGCGTCAGGTTCCAAATATATCTAAAACTGGAAGTAATAGATTCTGTATCACTATACTGGGTGATATTTGATTTATCCTGCTACTAACCCAAACAGTGACCTAATAAAGCGGTAACCGTATAAACTAGATGAACAGAGTTAAACAACAATGAGTTGTTTGCCCTTACAGTCCATATAACTCTTTAACAACAATTTCCATCCAGTTCCATTCCATTCCAACAGGCTTGAATCTGATGCAAGCGGGTTATTCTTTGTGGATAGACTTTCTTTGTTCAACCAACAGAGCATATTCATCAAAGAAATAACCCTTTATATAAATTTCCAATGAAAAGAAATGAAAACAATTAATCAAAGGCTACATCTGTAATTTTAACATAGAACGAAACATAAATTTGATTTATTTCACTTTCAGTTACACTGTCCTCCACCCACAACTATCCCAAGTAAATCATAGAAACTTGAAAAGGGATCAGTCTCACCAAGAGGCAAATATTCCATACACTTTTTATCTGAATCCTATTGCATAATATAATCCATCCAAAACACAGAAACACTAAATATTTATTCCGATTTCATGTATTTTAAACTGCAAAACAAACGCGTTCTCATACTGACATCAGCAACTAAGATTTATTAATATTTTACTTTCGCTTTTTGATCAAGGTGATTAAGAAATAGATAACTATTTTTTTGGGTAGTACGCATACATACAAGCGAGTTATTTGGTTCGAGGCCGGTCTAGATATCTAGATTTTTTTTTATTTATTTAAACCTTTAATTAGTGTTTGGTGTTTCTTAATTTAATTGACTAGAAATCAGGATAAATAGAATACACGGTAGGTGCAGGGAAGGAGAAAGTTTATCCGGTTCGGCCCGAAAACAAAAATAGGGCTCGCTAAAGCTCGCCCTATTTTCATTTTCTAAGCCTCACCGGATAAACTTTCTCCATCGCGGCACCAACCATGTATTCTCTATGTACTGCAAGACCCTATGGGAATATTATATGGGAAAGTTTATGGTTTTAATGTTACTATGCATATTATGTTGACATTTGAAATGAATGCTGCTGTTTAATGATGCGCATTTGTGGTTTTTATATTGCTGTTGTTTTTTTCCAAACCTAGTCCTGTCTTAAGAGTCCTAAACAACAATTGAAACAAGCATTAAACGAGTGATCATGTACAATTATTATCAACAATGAAAACAACTACTAAACAAAATTGTGTCTGCCACAAAAAAATAATGGTAAAAAATAGAATGAATGAAAAGAAACAAACAGTTACTGATTCTTGTTATTTAATGCAAAATTTATAATTATTTGTTGTATGTATTTTTAGTATCTTGCATGTGCAAGTGTTCATGATTTATATATAAAAAATGTCCGATCATGAAACAATTTCAACGATATAAAATGTACTTACATGCCAACTCTACCAGGCCCCTCTTCTCGCTTTCGACAATATTTCCTCCGGGTATTTCGGGAGGCTGGTCCGAGGCGAAACACTGACACCAGTAACCGTCGGAGCCGAAATAATCCTCCACATCCTCTTTCGTAACTGTTATACTTGTTTCGATGATTTTCTTTTGCGTCACTTGGTCTACGGACATCACAGTAGTGAATTTGTGTTGCTTAATCCAGGTGTTAGCACACTTGAACGATATATGCACTGCCCCTAATGCTTTGCACGTAATCGTGGCGGGCTTGTTCTTTACGACATAATATTTCTCCTCGGGTTCGATAAGAAACTTTGGTCCCCTTCGTAACACCCCCCCATCAAACCCGTTAAAGTCACCTGAAAAGAAATACACATTATCATTAACAAAATCATCATTTAATGTAAATTAAACAAGTTGTATATTACACAAGTTGCACAACATAAATGTAACTGTTTTATTCATTTATTTAAACAAACATTGCTAAAGTGTTTCATTTGAAGTCTTGGTCTCCAAATTATATCTGGTCAAGCATATTATTATATAAACATGAATATTCTGCAAACATGAAATTATTTTATGCATAATTACACATACAATAATGGATTTTCACTAATTTACAAACTCCACAAAATAATCCAGAAATGTTTTCAAGGGGCACAACTCCTACAAGCATAGTGAACAATGCCAGAGATCTCTATTATTGGGAGAATTGAATTTCCTAGACTGCCTCTGTAATACCAATATTGCACCACAGGCGAAATACTGGAACCAATGTGGCATTTAAAGAAAATGGATTTCACTGACAAAGTGCATTTTCCTGTGAAACATTTGGGTAAAAAAGACAAGGAACTGGAACTGGGCAGAAAAGAACCCTCTTCATGCTGTTTGGAACAGGTTGCATTACTCTAAATGAAGCATTAAGGATATTGCAACTTAACAAATTTCCTGCAACTTCATGGGCTATGATCCCTTCTTTCAGCTGTTAATGGAATCAAACAGTGATCTGATACTTAAATATTTAATGCAGTGACTGCAGACTTTTACACTATTTTCGGGAGCAGAAAGATGTGACCATATTGTACTTGCAGCTTTTTACGCTCTGTAATTATATTAAAGCGTCCATTATAAGTATTGCACTGACTGTTTTGTGCTTCCTAAACTTTTACGCATGCCCCGAGGCTAAATTGAGAAGATTTACAGGAGCTGATAATAAGTGCATTATCTTTAATGAAATGTTAAAATCTCAATGTCATTGCCAGAGGGCTTCACTAATACATAACTCAATTTACATAGGACAAGATGTATGCATTTCTAATTACCTTAATACATACACAAACTTGATTTAACTGCCTGTATAAGGAACACCATCATGTGATTTACACATTCCTAAGTTTGATAGAAGTATTATCATTTTTGGCCACAATATTCTTAATAATAGTTTTTATAATCAGGAAGTATAAATATGCTTGGTATTTGTAAGCGCATTTTGTTAAATTACAAAAAAAAATAAAAATTAAGTATGAGATATGACAATATTATACTTAAGTAGATTGTAACTCATTTCTTTGTTATATATTTGTGTAGTTTAATCCATTTAAAGCCTTTAAAAGAGCAATAAAAAAAGACTCATGTCAAACAAAATGATCATCTCTTCTTCAAAGCGCATCCCGTTGCAAAACAACACACAGTGAAAAAAAAAACTGATGGCAAACAGCCTTTATTATTTACATATTTTCAACTGGTAAAAAAACTTCTGCTTCAAATATCAGGAAAAAAATATTCATGATGGCAAACTGCGAATTTAATTTACATATTTTCAGTCGGTAAAAAACGCGCTTCAAACATGGGAAAGCGTGTTTTCCCAAAACAGAAGACGCGACTGTGCCATGTGCCCCATAAAATGGGCTGCTGAAGAAGCACCCAATAAAAGTCAATTATCCAATCAATTTGAAAAGTAAACCTGGACTAATAACAATATTTTCTCAGGGGAACGAAGTTTACGAGCCGTGTAGACATCACAAAAACAGACGTTATGTAAGTAGCGTAAGATGCATGACTGAAGAGTTTGTACTAACATTGCGCCGCCACCCAAAATCCCTTTTCTGATGATTTATTGTTTTGAAACAGCATGAGATTTGGCATTTTTCGTTTTTATTTACACTTTTGATTTATGTTGATGAAAACACTTCTCACAAAATCAAGTTTTACCTAAAGACAATCATAATTCTGAAATATTACTTTTTTCTTCAGACTTCTTCTTATTCAGTGAAAGTATCAAACAATGACCAAAAGTAATTAAACATAAGTAATTAAACCTGGATTAATCAACACGAATTAATAGCATATTGGCTTTGTTTTGTTTTAAGAGTAAAAATGTTTATTTTTATTATCATCCCAAGACGTTTCACAGTCAATCAATGATGAATAAATAATTCAATCCAATATCATAGAGCAGTCTCACCATGCTATCGGTCCCAACAAGTCTGCGCCGTGGGGCCAAATGGCATACTGAAAACTGTGGAGGTTTTTTTTTTGCATTACCTTAATGAAAATTTTTAGCCAGAGATTTAAAAATACTTGTCATTTCAATTACATAAATTAAACAAAATACTCAACACACAAATGTTTAAGCTATTAATATGGCCTGATTAAACACCAATTTTTTTTGCATTTTCATGATTAAATCATACTACTGTTTGATTTAAAATTTAAAATGTAGTATTATTTGAGAAAAAAAATTAATTCAACTGCCGAATAGTATAATTATATTTCTTTTTTTTTCAACATGATGTTAATTAACAGCACTAGTAATTAAAATTAAGTTGAAAAACATGAATAAGCTGTGGGTTTAAAGGTAAAACATGTGAATTCACGATGAAAAAAAATAAAAAAAATTGATAAACATGTACGACAATATTATACCATTTCTGATCATGTTCAAATTAACAGATATTGTTTCAGTTACATTTCCTAACAAGCAGTATCAGTAGAATTCTTGGCAGTTCAAGTAGCAATGATTGGGGCATTTGGATTGTGGTAAGTGAAGAATTATAGCCGGATTGAATTGCAGGCCGGACCATTTAGCCATGTTCTTGCCGCACATAGCCCGACATTATTTCCTACCAAGCAGTGAAATCAAGAAATGGATACTGGCTAATTTAAGCGTGGAGGGATACCAGTGTATTCTGTGTTTTTCATTGCGAAAATCGTCTACAATTGCCTGAGCTATTAGGGTAATCTGCTGCAATTTGAATAAATAAATAAAACTGTTCAGTATAAGGCCTGATAAAAATGGTTTACTGCCTCATGATTTATGCCTACATATTGCAAAGATATTGATTTTCATAATAAATTAGAAAAATCATATTGCATTAAAGTGAGTAAGAAAAATCTTACATATTGTCAACATTAGTGTATGAAATATTTTACTGTGAAAGAGTTCATGCATACAATATTTCTGCACAATTTACAAGCAGTTAAGTCAAACTTCAAACAAAGACGTTCCCCACCTTTTCTTTGTTCATATAGTCATACATGCTTTACAAATATTTGTATACTTTGTCATACTGCTATGTCATAAATTAGTATTTTTTATATTTTTGTTTTTTATTATTTAAAACATACCCAAAATATGTGTTTTGCAATTCATATGAAAATGGTCTTATTAAATAAATTGTAGTAAATTTAGAAATTAATTTTTTTTAAGTGTGTGATTTACACACAACTGAATAATTTTACACAGATTTCATTGCATCTATTAGTCAAACGAAAGAAATACTGAGAATTTATCCCAGTAATTCCATAAATATTCAAAACATGTTTTATTTAAACAATTTTATAACCTTTTATAGGTAAAAATAAAAAAACGTGTTTCGTTGTAGATTTTTTGTTGTTGCTTGCAACCAGGTAAGTATTTATTGTATTTAAAATGTGTTTGTTGCTGTTTTGTTTTAATAATTTTATCTGCAACAAAAAACATTTATATGTATTTGGAATGTACATTAAGTAGAAACATTCAATCTATAAAAGATCTGGTCACCTTCAGTGTTTTCCTCGTCGGCATTGACAGCTTCAGCCCCATGTGACAATCCGACAATCACGCCGAACAATACGGCGATAATAACTATCCGTACTCCAAGACTTCCGACCATACTTGCACTTTTATATTTCCCAGATGTAAATCAACTCCAAACCAATATCATTATAACACTATATCCAGTTTTCCTACTACATAACAGGCGTAGTTCATAATTTATTTTAAAACGCTTCCACAAAAATTCAATTGTAGACCGAACAGTATTGTCTTTTTCAAATAACTGTTTTGGTAAATATTGCCAAACATTAATACTGATACACTGTGTGAATACTTGTTAGTATTTCTTTTAAGAACTTTGCCACACAAAATAATGCAAATTTAAAACTTATTTATTAAATATTCCACTGTATTCCTCATGTTCTCTCTTCACAACAATGGCCTGTATAGTTGGCACACACCATATCTTAAGTGCAGGAAAAGTTATTTTATCTGTGTCATCAATCCATCATTCCTCTGCCATCAAGGTAACAATGAAATCTAGCTATAACAGATCCAAATGTAAAGATACTGCTGTTAAAATGGCCAACTCTACTCGAAAAATCAGCGCTGGCTATCTTTTGTAATCCCGGACCATTTCAAGTCATCATCTAAATCCAGCAATTTTCAAAATCTCAGATCCTACCAACCCTATCTTAGTGGACATCTACACTTAGTAAAGATCCCGAGTCGAGATATGCACTGACTTTAATCCACTTAACTTCGTATTTAATCCCATTTAACGCTTAATCCCTTTCTTTCACTAAGACATCTTCGCTAGATCGTTCTCTCATTTACCATGTGTCCATTAAAGACCCTAAAACCAACTTCATAAATGTTTTCTATTCAGCTGTAATTTTGCTCTATTTTGTTGACAATGCAGTCAGCTGTGTATTGTAATCTCTATTTAACAATAATACATCAACATGGAATAAAAGCTTCACAACAGCTCGCTAAATGATTAAATTAATTCCAATTCCAACATCAAACACTCCACACTGTTTACACAAGGGCAAAAATATCCACACTGGCCCTGGTGTAGGTTTTATGAAATAATGGGAGAAACTTTCAAACAACAGTGCTCCACTGTGAGCAGTAATATTGACTCAAAGTGAAGTCTCTACAAGCTGGCTCTACAATCCAGGCCTAACAGTTTATCCCACTCCCACTGTCAAGCAAGGTGAATGCTCCAATGAATGTGCAATACTACCACCAGGCACACTGGCTCACTGAAGACTGACTGTGTTTAACAACTGCTGTTGAAGTTACTATCAAACTTCCACTGTGCTTTTGTACAGTACTGCCAGTACACTATAGGCAGTTCAAAAATGCCAGAGGGCTAGAGATGGTTTTTTCTCTGGTTTAACAATTTACTTGCAGATTTTTAACATTCCACTTTACATTTGTTTGCATTATTAAATAGTTATTGTATTTAATCACAGGAAATGGCAAAGAAGTTAAAGAGCAATTAAGTCCTCTTGAGATTTTAAGACTTAGTGAAAGAGGATTACGTCTTTATCAAAACAGGACTAACCACAAGGTGTCCTGAATAAAGTAGTAGGATAAATAAATAAACAAAACTACCACTGAGTAATTACAAATGGTTGGATAAATAAACAGTAAAAATATCTTAAAACTACCAATAAGTAATTTCTATGTATTAAGCAACAAGTAACTGCTGAATATAAAAAGTTATGTGATTTAATCCAATTGACATCCACTGAGTTATTCTTAATTTTCAATTAACACAAAACACTGACAATTTTAATGGTTATCACAAATTAATGAAACACGTTTCACATAATATTATGAACTTGTTTCACTGCTGTTTTACACTGATTTCCAGTTGAAGAGGTCTATCTTTTAGCACCAATATGTAAGAAACCACTGTATATACCTGCAGCCACTGATCAGTCTATTGGTGGTGGGGTTTTTGTTTAGATTATGATATGTAAATACAAATCTCTGGAACACCAGGCACAGCTTGATCTTGTAAACCAAAGTGCTCTGGTGCAAAGATACCAGTGGGCTGGGGGGAGGGGGATGGAGGGATGAAAAGTACATTAGGCCTTCTTGGTCAATGGAATATGCAAGGGATGAAACATTTTTGGTCAATGGAATAATGCATGTAATAATGAGGGGTGCTACTGGCCAGGCCAAGTTGGGGCAGGAGTTAGTTGGGGTTGTGTTTCTGGAGTGGCTAAGTAAGATTCAGTTTAGGTCAAAATTAAAAACTCAGGCAGTTACTATTAAAACCCAATATACATTTTTATTTATATATTTTTGTAGTTAATTTTTAGTGTGTTTTTTTAATTATTTTTACATTTTTTTAAGCATTGGTTGCGCTGAGCTGAAACTCGCGTGGTTAATTATAAGGTCAGTTACAGGTATGGAAGAAGAAGGAATGTGCATATAACAATATTGGTAAAATCCAAAATGATGCCATGGATGGTAACCACAACCAGTGGGGATGCTTTATGGCAAGGGATAATCTAGGGTCCCTGGGTTGCCAGGTTAGCATATATATAGTGATGTAAATAGCAGTAAACGCTACCATGGGTAGTAAATCAGCAATTAGCTGGAATCTGGGGTGTCAATCATCCCAGGCCATTGGGATAAAACAATAGACAGGGCTAGCATGATTATAGCCCAGTCAGGGGTCATTATTGGGCCCTTAATGGCCCCCTTGCAGCATGCAATGGGCCCTGTCCCTCCCAAAACTCAATCACAATAAAACATTTCTGGGGTGTCCATTCTTAGAATGAGTCACTTATTAAATATTCATCTCCTCTGAATGCCAGAAAATAACAGACACAATCCAGGGAATTGTCCAACAAACAAACAAAATATATTTAGCTGTATTGCTCTATTACATTATGAAAATTGTTCTTATTGAATGAGTACTAAAATTTCATCAATGCCAATAACTGATATCAATATCTTCTTCCTACAAGCAGAAAGATATTCTTCTGTGGGTTTTTTTACCAGGTTAATGATAATAATTTCCTTTCATCTAAACAGGTCAAAACAGTGGTAAATGCAAAGTTATATTTGTGATGAAACCCATCTACAAAATTTGGTCCTCCTTTATCAAGTGGAATGTGAAAACAAGCACTCCAAATTGATGTCAATTCAAAGATAATGAAGGTGCAGGTAAAAATAGAGGGAAGAGTCTTTAAACTCTTAAACACTTAACAGTTTAGTGAAGTTCTCTTTGAAGCTGACATTTGGCCACACCAGCCTGTCAAACAAGCAGCAACATTGTCAGTTTCACTTGCAGCTGCTCATTCACCATCTGTAGTATTCAATACTTCCCACAATTATATAGCAGGTGTAGCTGGGGTAATTTTCGCCCCATTCTCCTGGGTTTCACACCTAGAAACCTAGACCGGGCCCTGGGCTGTGCCAGAGGTGCCCCTAATAGCACCTAGGACTGGTCTCATGCACTGGGGGCACAGTCTAGCATGCTGTTAACCAATCAGATCCCCCCACTGGGACTATTATGAAATTATATCTATGACAAACAATGCTGATAGATAACAACAAAAGAAAGTGCCCAGTAATTTTATGACAATTGATAAATGATTATCACAAAATTAAACAATACAGATTTTCTTATGTTGAAATACTGGTAACAGGTTTTCTCAACAACAAAAAGATGTTATTGAAAAACCAATTTTTCCCTAATTCACCAAAATTTACAATTTTATGAACACCTCCAACAATAGACTTCCTCCCTGTTTACAGCTGTAGCTGGCATTATAAATTGTGAGGCAATCTTGGAACATGTTTGTAACAAACTGACAAAAGTCAGAATGACAATGCAAGAAATGGGAGCACCAGGTCAATATTGACAAAAACATGCACTGATCCACTGTGTGATTTTAGCTGATGCACCTTGTGAATATAATTGAGGCATATCGTGGGAAAACCGGACTTAATGCATGTGCGTAAATTGTCGTCCCGGATTAGCCTGTGCAGGACGGCACTTTCCGCTTTTATCGTATTTTCTGTTTCAAGGAAGTCTCTTCTAAACATAAATCCACTGTAGGCAGACTGCACAGGCTGATCCGGGACGACACTTTACGCACATGCATTTAGCCCGGTTTTCCCACGACATGCCTCAATTGTGTTTGATAACGTAAATGACATTACAAACATGTATGCATGCCAAAAGGTAATAAAGGGTTGCTGTTGGTGCTTGCCAAAAGGTAATAAAGGGTTGCTGTTGGTGCTTTAACCAAGTTATTTGAAACTCTGCTACTATTTAGCAACAATTGCACGACAAGTTTTATGAAGATAAACAACATTATATTACTTACGTCACAGGCTCTCTGTCAAATACATGGCCACCCAAACAGCAAGTTTGCGTTTTAAGTACTTTAGTCTGGTCCGCACAAAAACCTGGTATGTTGCATACAAAATATTTGGTGTTAATTAATTTGTGCAAATCACTCATTAATTAAGCACTAATGAGTTAAGGGCCCATAACTATATATGTGGCGTGTCGTGAGAAAACCGGTCTTAATGCATGTGCGTAAAGTGTCATCCCGGATTAGCCTGTGCACAGGCTAATCCAGGACGGCACTTTCCGCCTACAGTTGATTTATGTGTACAAGAGACTTTCTTGAAACAGAAAATACCATAAAAGCGGAAAGTGCCGTCCCGGATCAGCCTGTGCGGACTGCACAGGCTGATCTGGGACGACACTTTACGCACATGCATTAAGACCGGTTTTCTCACGACGCTCCACATATGGATTGTAGAATGTGCCTCAAGTGGTGCTTAAAATCGTTACATGATATATTGTTCATAATACACATAAACAGTATATATTTTTGTAGAATATATTTGCAAACAAATACTTATTATCGTATGAAATAAAGCAATAACAACATGACACAATTTTGTACATTTTAATATTTTTCTGTAATTCCTCATTAATTGACAAAAAAGCATTCAATTTTTTTAAATAAAATTTATTGAACAGAAAAAATACACATAACAAGTCAGTCTATTCCAATGTATAAATAAATGAAAAAATGTCTAGGCATTTTAATTCATTTACTGGTCAACAAACAATTATAGTATTTTCAATACTACATTATTATTTTGTGCTTACATGATTAGTGTCAACTTATCCTAATTCAATAATCCTATGAATTTATTATGTTCAGCTTATTTTTTAATAAATTGTAAATAATTGTAGAAAAAATACATACTGATAGTTGCTACATAACTTCACACCTGTAATTAGATAATTATCAGTAATTAACGATAAGTACAATTAAGCTGCAGGATTTCAGCCAAGATAAAAGACCTAATAGATAATGCTGATTTTAATCACGGTGTCATAAATTATCAAAACTTTTAATAACTGCCAATGGCATTGTTTCCCCTGTCTGCAGTGGAGTCAAGATGGGTGGGGGATGATTAATTAGCCGACCTAGGTGAACATCTATTTCCTACCACCTGACCGAGACTGGTGTCTCCTGATTGACAGCTGATCAGACTGGTTGCTGCATGCCCTAGACTGCATATCCAGTCTACCTAACATTAAGCAATATTATTTATTCCTAACTAATTTCTTATCACATACAGCTGGCCACATATCTTTTCTTATCCCAAAGGCTTGAACATAAACACATCCAATATTATGTTACTACAATTTAAATCAATTTTGACATATACTTAAATTCAAACTAATGGATTAATTCCCATTAAAACACAATTAATACATTAGTTACCAGAATTCCATTTCAGAAAACAACATAATTCTGATAGAATCAATTAGCAATTACACAGATCATTCAATTAATACCTTAGATGCTTAATAATATTTATTGATTATTTTCTTCCTGAATCTTAATTTTGGTTGCTTCAAAAGTTGCATCCATGACCATGACTTCTCCTGTGTATAGACTTTAATAATTTAGAAATTAAAACATGTGGGCATGTAGATACTTACAATATTTACAGTATTTATAATAAGATTGTCTTTGATCAAAAGTTGCTTTTATTATAAAGCTGTGTACAAGTTAAACAGTAATAAAGGGTACGTTAATTATAAATTTGTGTACAATTAAAACAGTAATCATACGACAGAATATATCTGCTTCAATTTAAAATTAAATATAAAAAAAAAATCACTTAAGATTTTACATTGCCAGACACTGGATAACTGGGTGCCCATGGCAGACCCGCAACAAGGGGAGATCATTCACAGCGATGACAGACCCCACCCCCAGGGCAGTGTTCCTTGTCACTGATCATCTCAGCCCCGGGGTGGGGACCTGTCCTTTTTATGTCATCATTACATTAATTAGCTTTGAAAAGATATCCCGCATGTAGGTAATAAAATTTTCCTGTCCAAACTCAAAGTCCACTGTTCTATTGTACCCTACCATGGGACAGTTTTTATGACCATTTTATTGACCAGTTACAAAATCTGAAATAAAATGTTTGGCCAAGAGCAGATTCTTTTGATCCAGAAACCTTTGTGATCTTACACCTGTTTGATATCATGAAAAATCAGACCTCTGCACCTTATTTTATGACCAATTAACCATAGAATTCCAGAACATTAAAATGCACCTTGTCACCAGAGCATTGGCTAACCAAAATGGCATGCAAATATGGGCATAATGGGATACACACCACAAAACATGCAACCCCACAAAACCTGCTTATTCATTAAGCACTCCAGTGATGATTACAAAAAATATGTTCAGCCACAAATAACCTTTCAGAAAATTAAGGCACAAACACAAAAAATATAGGCATCAGGGTTTATTTCATAACTAACATTGTTTCTTGACTGTCGTTTTTGATATTTGATTTCAACTAATTACTGATTACCCTTAAAACCTATCCCACACAACGTATTGCACTTGACATGAGAATAAACAACTAATACATTTTTCACTTTTTTGTGGCAGTAATTCATTGAATAATTAGTCACTTTTTTGACAATGTCACCTAACAGAGTGCAAGTTATTCATTGCGAATAAAATGGCCAAAAGTTTTCGTGACAAAAACGCACAAAACTCGTTTCCACTGAGTGATTTCTTGTACACCATCAATGAACCGATTACTAGCCACATGTTACAATAATATGACTTTATGAACACTTCTGAAAACGGTGTTAAATAAAGGCTTAGTGAATCAATGGATTTAATGAGTACGAACAAGGACGACCAGACAGAAATAGTGTGATTTTTAACCTCACTTGAACCACATATGGCAATGTTTATTATTAAATATCTTTAGGTTTTTTCTTTGTGTGTTGTTTTTTTTGGAAATATAGTGCAATATTCAATATTCAAGGGGCTCCATATTTCAGAAAGGGTCACTCACCAACCAAGATAACTGTAATATGATAAAATTGTTGAATGATAATGTCCCAGACACTGCTAAAGACATTATTATGTCACCTTTCTACATCTTGACTCTTCAGAAATTGTGCCATTATTATATAGATACTTACTGGGAGTGGTATTATACATTCACACTTCTGTCAGAGATATTATCAAATTTTATCAATATTAGGAACAGTCAATTGAAAATCATCACAGTTTTCATTTTATGGTGTCATCACTAAGACTGATAATGATGTTAGACATTTTACAGGTCATGCCAAGAAAACTGTTGCTGTCACACATTTTTAAAATACAGTCTCACAGATTATTACAGGCTGTCAATAACATTCAAGCAGCTAAGCCAGATTTTATAGATCTGGCCCAGTTCACAGAAGTGAAATTATAACTTTGCTGTCAATAAAATGAGGTGTGACATGAGAAAATCAGGCTTAGTAAATGTGCGTAAAGTGTCGTCCCGGATGAGCCTGTGCAGTCCGCACAGGTTGATCTGGCATGACACTTTCCGCTTGTATGGTATTTTCTGTTTCAAGGAAGTCTCTTCTAAACATAATTCCACTGTAGGCTGAAAGTGCCGTCCTGGATTAGCCTGTGCAAACTGCACAGTCTGATGCGGGACAACACTTTATGCACATGCATTAAGCCCGCGTTTCCCACGCCATGCCACAAATACATTTTGCCAAGTTGCATATTCCGACAAGGTAAACAGATTCAACATTAAGCACTGAATGTGAGAACTGACAACTTATATTAATACATTAATTCAATTACAAATTAAATTGGGCAACATATGTAAAGAATAATTAATAATTAATAAACAAATTAAATGGGACAACATATGTAAAGCATAATTAATAATATAACTACTCAACTGTATGATAATAAACCCGATCTTCGTTTTGCCAAAGATGCAACATTTCACAGGCTTCAACCATGAATATGGAAAAAAATGTACCACCCATTCAAGAACTTTAAAATCAGCTTCATTATTAAGTGAAATGAATAGTATAATACAAGCCAGTTTAACCAATTAATGGTTTGTCTGGATAAATATATTCTAAACAAAACCCAAAACATTTTTTAAGCAGTACAATAAGATAAAATAAATTAATTATTACAGAAATAGGATATTTAAAACTTACAAGTTCACCATTAAAAACCACTTAAATGATAAGCATTTAATAGCACATTAACTTTTTTGTGGGAAAAACATCTTCCCCTGAAAAATTGTTTCAATACTTTCTAACAATACCCCATTAATCTTGAACATAAATATGTAAGTATTGGAGGAATAGGCCGATTATCACATAAGATAGTGAAAATGGTTCCGGTTATCAGTCCAATGGCACTAAGAGATAGTTATGTACACATTATTTCACTCCAATCTACAAGAATGTGTCCATATATCACACTATTTAAGCTGATAGCCCAGATAAAAAACCAATTCAGGAAACTAATGAATCTTGCCTGATCAACCTCACAAGATCATACATACAACATGAAGACAGCATGAGATTCAATAAAAACATTCTGAAAACAAAGCTCTGTCTGTCCTCACTTGAATGCATAAATCAGACCAATTTCTACTCATGTGGCTGTTAAACAAGCTTATAATCCAATGAATAACCCAGAAATGTTTGACAGCAACTGTGAAACCCAGAAATGTTTGACAGCAACTGTGAAACCCAGAAATGTTTGCCAGCAATTGTGAAACGCAGAACTGTTAATCAGCAACTGTGACAGACAGAAATGTTCATAAGCAAATGTGAAAGCCAGAAATGTTCATCAGCAACTGTGAAACCCAAAAATGTTTGCCAGCAACTGTGAAAGCCTGAAATGTTTGCCAACAACTGTGAAAGCCGAAGAACTGTTCATTTGCAATGCTGAAAGCCAAAAATTTTCATCAGTTGATAGTTAGCTTTTGATGAACAAAATATATAATAATTATATGGTCTATCACAACCTTGTAACTGCATTGGAGCTAAAACATTATTGAAATTCATAATATAGCCAAAATATGGACTGCAATACAATTTTTGGCTTTCAATGTCATTGAAATGCTGACTGTTCACACTTTTCCTCACTTTTCACAGCCAATGGCTGAATCTCTCCCATGGGCCTGTATTAATGCTTACAAAGGGCCATAAATCACACTGGAGGCAACAGCTTGCAGTGACCCACCAGGAAATGGCCATAAATTGGACAAACTGACCATTCACCAGTGACCAGCCCTGAGTGTGGCTGCTCATGGAAGTGACCAATCAATCAAATTAATGGCCAGACCCAAATACCACCAGCATATTTAGGAATGTGTCTTTCACAGGCTGCTGCAAACTATGTCATCCATTCCTAACATCTTCCTGGTACAAAAGAAAACCTCCTATATGATATCTTTAATTCTCATCAGCAGAGGAATACATTCAAACCAACCATTACTCTTTGCAAGCTGTCAATGCAAATCCCATTACAGTTTACATATCTGAACAATTTATCAACTGAGGATGTTAAAAATGCATTTAATACCCTTGAAAGGGTATCCACAAAAACAGCAGCATAAGCAGTATACTATATCAGAGATGCTGAGTGGCGCAAAATTAATCGGCAACAATATCAAAGACATGGTTTAATTTAAAACAACACCAACAATTTGATGTCCTTTCATAGTTCTTATGAAGGTAGTCATCGGACTGAATGTCATTCTTGTGATCACCGATTTTTCCTGTGATCACTGATTTTCAAAATTAGCTTCACATGGTCCAGGAATGATCAGGAGGGAGATGAGCAAAATTGGAAGTGGAGATGGAACAAGTCCCCTTTGATTGTGAGGGCAATATGATCTTTCATCTATCACTCATCATATCCATCACTTTATCTTGTTAGACTTAAGATCAACTGATAAGCCTGCAGGATGAGCGGTTCAGTGGTTGCCCATGGAGTCAACCCAGGAATTATCTTGCTCATCTAGTCATCAGTGTAGGGAACCACTGTGATTCTTAATGAATTATAACCTGTGGAGTGTTTTCTTAGCTTATGGGCTCCCACCTAGCAGTGGCAAAAACAATGGTTGGGGAGCAAATGGTGCACACACCCTCGAAAATCCCAGAGGATACATATCCATTAAAATAACAAAATATTAAATAAAATCCCAGAGGAAACATATCCATTAAAATAACTAAATATTATTAAACCACGACTCAAAAAGAAAATATCTTATCCAGTCAAATATATATGTTTCAGTACATAATTATTTTTATATGCCAACACTCTACACATAAATAGTATAACATTCTACAACATGTCCTCATTTTTAATCTGGATTTAAATGGACCTGAACATTTTACCTAAATCTTATGTCCGTCCTGACACCTCAGCTGAAATCCTGAACCCGATCTTGCTGAATACTATGTCATAGTGGTATTATGTGTCATTTTAGCCTGCGATCAAAATCTAAGGGCCTCTGGTAACATGGGGCAATTTTTGTTAACTTTGCTTTTATTAAAATGGAACCCAAAAGTTGGGCACAAATTCAGTTCATTCACAGACTTTAAAACCCTAAATTTATAATGAACAAGGAAAAATCCTGACAATAACCTTGCTTATCTTATACCACATTGTTACCCATTTGGGTTGACACAGGAATCTCTGACAAGAATAACTAGAATAATTTACCTAGCCAGTCATGAGTAACAACAAACACCTAAGCATTGCTAATTACCTGGAAGCTAATACCTGCTCTCCAAAGACAATATTTGCATAACAGCATTGATAAAGCATAGCATGCAGGCCTCCAGCCTCTTTGATGTGGGGGCTTATCAGATGGCAACCCTCAATTGACACCACATTGCTACATTTGCAGGATACTTCACTGCTATTTGCAGCAGACAGACATGGAAAACTGCCACAGAATCAATGACTACTACACTTTTTGGAGCCCAATGGGATACAGATGCTATGTGATTGACAAAATCAAAGGATTGAACCTACAAATAGTAATCAAATACTTCTGCAAACCAAACTGATGTCTTGGAAACTTCTGTTAACATGTTGTCAGTTATTATTCAAACCTTCCCATCAATGCTGTTATCACAAATATGTCATGCCATAAAGACACTAGAAGCAATATTTTGTTTGAACTATTCTTAAATATTGTTGTTTTTACAAATTGATCATCAAAGTAAACAAATTAAATCCTGCTTGTAATTGACACTTGAAATACTTTCCCTTGTCATGAGTTGACTGCTTTTCCAACTCAACTGATACTGATTACTCAGGCTCTCTTGTCAACTGAAAGCCAGAATGCTTATAAGCAATCTAAAATTCAATGCCAATAAGCCTTTTTAGCATTTATTATCTTTCAGTGGTCAGCTGACAACATCCTGTGGTCAGTTGTTGATCTCTAAAGCAGATTAGTGAACAAACTGTCCATGTACATTTAGATGTGCCTGTATTCTTCACTGATTGACCACATAACAGGCAATCACTGGAACAGGATCTGCTTGTTTCACATCAGTATCTACAACTCCATCAGTATCTACAACTCCATCAGATGTCTCAACTCCACTAAAGCCCATTGAATATGTCTGTCATCCCTTCTCAAGAGACCAACTTGTCCAAACAATTTGTGAACACTAACATTTAATGTCCAAACAATATTCTGAGTGTATCAAGTACAAATACCCGCTTCCCACTTACAGGTTGGCATTTTTGTGAGAAGACAAGAACAATTGTAAGAGAATATGAGAATTTCTATCACAACTATCATATCAAAGTATTATAATTACACTTAAAATCATTAAAGAAGATTGGAATTATGCTTAAAATCTTGTCATGTAGAACATATTTTGGTACATTTATTTATTTTTCTAGAAGTGATTTTAAATTTATATATCATATATTGTTTTTAATTATCCTATTATGAATCCCCAAACCTCACATCCATATTTTGTTCATTTTCTTGTGTTCTTTTGATTGAATTCAGTAAACATACAATGTGCACATTTATGTTATTATCAGTAAAAGCAGAAGACCTGTTTCACAATTTGGGATGATTTTCTCACTTTTACATTCCAATCTAACACAAACTTCCATCCTTATATAATGTTTGTGAGAATTTCTCAAAATAAGAATCCAATAAATTGCTAACAAAATTTCAGCAGTGCATCAGTTTTTGCAATTTGTTGTGATAAGATTCCGCTTATCATAAACTATAGAGGCATGTTGTTAAATTCAGTGTCACCTTGCGGGCAGGCCATTTCAACATGTTCTTTGAGAATTATTCAATATGGAACCCCCACATAGAAAAACAATTTCCTTAAAATTGGAAACAAAATCTTTGAAGATAGCGAACAAATTACAAAACATTTGTTTAAAATAAAAATAAATAACTTCTTTGTAAACAAATGAGCTTCGAAAAATAAAATTGCATACATATTTGCATCATTTATTAATTCCAAATAATGCTGCATTTACAAATCAGTATATATGTTTGATGGTTGAAATAATCTAGGCAACATAAAGGCAATACCAAGAAACAATACCTTTAAAACGAAAAAAATGGAGTTGTTTATCTTTTCTTCATGGCAGAACAGCTGACAAATGTCTAAGGAATGAAACAATCACTCCTGATAAACCTTGCCTTGTGCTTGGTGATTCGGCACATCAGCATCTGTTCAGAAAGCACAAGTATTTGCAACAGATTATATAAAAATACTTCATTTCCAATTTCTGGCAGCCTCTTGCAATTTCTTTGTTACCAAAGAGGTCAATTTTCGTACGAAACAATAATGACATAAATTGGTTGTATCAGTTATTAACTTTTTTTTCATTGTTTTTTACAAAATGGTTACAATATTCAATTTTGATAAAATTGTACTCCTGACAAATCACAGAAAAAAATGAAAAAGAAAATCTAGATCAGAACAATCAAGACTTTCCAGTCATTGAGCATGAAATTTCAAGTTTGAGTTTAATTTGAAATTGACTGGTTCTGATTTTGAGGCACAATCCTGATCTACCAGATTGGCCAACCTGATAACCAGTTCACCTTCATTGTCAATAATCTCTACACACTGACTTAGTCTCTAAATTTACAAGCAGGTGGCATTTAAGATAAATCCAACAACAAATGCATTTTTATGTGACTATACATTTAGTTTTTGCATTAAAATCAGATTTGTGTGTAACTCGACTTAACATCTGACATAAACACAGAGGGGCTTTGCAAAGATCAAAGGCGGGTATAAAACCTTTAAACACTTTAATATTAAAACTGTTTTGGAGAAGTAAACCAAAGAATGAAGCAAAGCTGAGAAATTGATAAGTGATAGAGCTCAATAAAACCTGACAGGGCCAAGATTCATATAAACTGATTCTTCGAGCTTTCAAAAATGTTGCAACTATATCTACATTTCCCTTTAGAATACCATTTTAGTGCCAACTGTTTATCAATTCTGTTTGGCAAAAGTTCTAGGCATGTGTCAAGGGTATGCATACTTCAAATGTATTTATTTTGCAGTTCTTTTCATAAAATGATGAGAAAATGTACAAATGCCTTATACTAACCCAAATTTATGACTAAGTTTTATGCAACATCATCATATAAGAAAGGTAATAAATAAACATAACAAGACGTATTTGTGCAATCTTATCAATAAATGTTCATGATATCTTGATCAAGACAACACACAGCAATATACTTTATGCTAAGTACAAACATAATAATTATTATAAAATGTTTAATTATAACGATGACATGATTTTTTGGCTGAAAAAGTTTATTACACTGGAACTCTTATCTAAAATTGTATTCAACAAAACAAACTTGTCTCCTTATATATTAACAATGCATTCTCCTAGACAAACTGCAGGAACAACCATCCCCAAAGATCTGATTTCTAAATCTGGACTAGACTTTACATTCCCCTCACCCCTCAAGTCTGCCAGATGCTTTCTGGTCCATATTATGTCCCATTAGCCCCAATCAGCCTGAACAACACAGTTTACATCACTGTATGCTTTCCAAGATGCTTTCTATTTGCTTGGGTAACTGAGACACTGTCCTTCCACCATCCTGGGCAGTGATTCAATGGTTCCTGATTCCCCACAATACAAGGGGAAACCATTGAAAATGAATATCTTACTGAGATAATGACTAAATAACTGCAAACATTATGAATTCTGCAATTTTCCATTTCAATGGACAACTGTTGTAAGTCTGTACACAATTGTCATTTTAGCAGCTTATTTCTTATGTACAGATAACGTAAAAGTATATCTATCTGATTATAATGTAAATATAACTTAGTTGTGACTGAAAAACTATTGGTATTCATCTTTGAAATACAACATCAAAGAATGTAAACAAAAAACTAGTAGTGTTTGGGATACTGCACAATTTTAATTTCAAGTAAATTGTTTCATCATTTTTCATAAATATTTGTATTCATAAATACACCGTATTGTTATCAAATAAACAAACAAACTTCAAAAAGATCGAAATCCAGATAATAATGTCGTACATAAACTTGTGATGCAACTGAAAATAAATATTACTACAGAAAGTAAACGTGTTTTCTTTTGTTATCTGCAATTCATTCAAGAGTTATTTCACACACAAATATTGGTCCTACGTATTAATAGATCCCCGCTAGTTCAGTGTAAATTGTACCCAATGGCTATACTGGACTAACAATATGTTGACAAAATAAACATTTTTCATTCAGCCAGTTGATTTTCTTTCCATTACATACAACAAAAGTAATCTTGTAAATAGCGCAAACATCGGAACAGTTATAAAACTAATGTATTGACCCGACTGTTGTTTGCACATTGTGATGTATTTATGAAAAATCGGCTAAAGTAAGGAACAAATTGCTAGTTTACTGCATTTACTGCTCGAGGGCGTTGGAAGAGCGCTATTATTTCGACTCCCTTTGTAATCGCCTGATTTTATACTCAATATTTGACTAGCAATCAGGTACAACTGTAAAGTCAGGAATGAGTGGTACAGTTTACAAGAGGGTTTTACATCCTATTACGATACCAGTGTTAAGAATTTAAATACAACATCCCATGACTTGAATTTTATGACAAAATCGGCAGTTTAGACCTGAGTGAAAAGATTAAGTGAACATGTACACGAATAAATCAGAGGTTGACATTGTGTACAAACAAGATTAGGACATAGTTTACGAAGGAACCCTGTCAACATAATCCATAAACTAAAAGCCACATACACTGGTACACAGTCTAAGTTTTTTTCCGACATTTTTTGCCCCTTTTTAATTGCATAAACAGAAGCCAGCCAGACTATGTTTTCAGTACCCGGAATTTCATGTGCCATGACCGAGATAGAATCAGGAATATACCAAGGATAAAGAAAAGTATTAAATCATTCTGATTTATAGCTTTTTGTTGTCATTACACCCACATCCACAAAATGCAAAATGTGGAAGTTGTTTTAAGGATTGCACATGTAAAATTATGACATTTTATACAATGTTAATGCAAAAGAATTTAATAACACAATAACATTTTTTTCTGATGCTCTTAAGAATAGGCCAGAATAAAAATATGCATAAGATTCCACTGTCCTTTAAAATATATTAGGGAATTAAAAATGTACAACCGAAAACAGCAAAAAATATTAGGAATTTATGAGTTTTTTTATACTGTTTATACTTCGTTCTGAGTTAACATTGCATACGCCCTAAAATTCAACCAAACTTAATGATAGAGAAAGCTTTAAATGACAAGAAAAAGAAAGAAAACATCAAAATGATACACATAATATTATCTAACGAGGATCTGTAAGCATTCTGCGCACCTGGGGGTGCTTTCCAGTTCTGCAGTGATTGACGAAAGATGACATTTACAAGCTTTTATCAACTGCAGCATCATCCTCATTATCATCGCAATCATCATTGAAAACAGCAGTATTTGCAGATACTTATGGTAAATGAGGCGCAGAGGGATACTTAATCAAGCACAGCGCTTTCTCTTTGATTTCTTTGATTTACCTAGGAAAATATACAATCTCAGAAAACAATGTGCACAAACAATCCCTGATAGCATCTTCAGCCTGTCCAGATATCATCTCTAGGGCCCAGAGATGAAACATGGGTTACATAACACTATATCACACTCCCCACCCCTACAAGGGTTTTGCCAATTAATTAGCCAGCAAATTAGCAAAAGAAGCAGAGATAATAGATGTACAATCCAAACAATTTCTACAGTATCTCATTAGGCAGTCCAGGTCCCTTTGAAGTGGCAGTGTTTTCCTAAGTGTATTATAGTTTATATTGGATTACACCAAGCTTCTGGTTTAATTTGAGACTACTTCTTTGATAATGCAGTAATAGTTGGAAGGGGTTTATGCATAATGAGGCAAACATTACACAAGAAACTCCTTCATACCCTTTTATCCCTTTAAAAGCATCCCTCATGTTTGCAAACCCAGGCTATAATTTATAGGTGCATTAAACATTGGGGGAGGAATGGGCAGGGTTTTAGTTCATCTTTAAGTGTCCCAAAGAGAACTTTAAAAGATTTTGATAAATTAACACTTTCTAAAAGGTGTTTAAACAGTTATCAATCAGTGTCAATGGTGGTAATTTTGAAAATATCAAGACAAACACTGACCTTTAGACAACAACACTTTCTCAACATTTGAATTATCAATCATATATCATATACATTGTTGTGAAACAAACATTACTTTCATAGACATCCAAAATCGTTAAAGGGTGTAACAAATGTTTGTCACTTACTATAATATCATAGGTTAAGCATAACACAGTTACAATCTTAGTTCAACAAATTAAATGTCAGTTTCATAAGGGTTAAATGCATGGTAGTGAACTAATATCAAACTGCCATGCTCAATTTCATCAGTGCCCAATAATGCCAACCTTAAAATTTTTTATGTATGCCAATGCCTACCCAAGGTTGCTTGTAATGGGTAGGTAGGTAGGCATTGTTTTTTTTTTTTTTTTAAAAACAAACAAATTTATTAATGATTCATTTAGCGTCAAAATATAGCATATAACACAGACATGCTTTTCATAATATAATAAAGTGTCTGTTGATATAACAAGAGCTTGCTAGCAATCATCTTTAATTAGACAATGAATGCTGACAAACTGCCTATTGTTTTCACAAATTTGATAAAACATTATTAGAATTGCATTTCGATAGGGCGTATTTTAAGAAAGGTTTAGCGGATACAGTTAATTTATTAACCCTATGGAAAACAACCGAAATGAAAGAAGAAACAAGGAATTAAAACAAGATTCTGTGTTTGATAAACACACATGCCCCCCAGTTGGTGCTGGGTAGCCCATTTCTTAGTCCAAATTAGGTTACGGTCAAGGTCAAAGTGAGGTTGGGTGATATGGTTGGATTGGGAGCGGTCTAACTAACAACTGTGGAAATATCTAAGTGTTGTAGTAAGCGGTGTTGGTGCTAGACGAAACGGTAAAATCTAGTTAACCAAGAAATGGCACTTTTGAATTATTATAAGTCCAAATTAGGTCAAGGTCAAGGTCAAAGTAAGGTTGGGTGATATGGGTGGATAAGGAATGGTCATAAGCAACACGTGTAAGTATCAAAGTGTTGTAGTAAGCGGTGTTAGTGCTAGACGAAACGGTAAAATCTACTTAACCTTGTCACGGACGGAAGGACGGACAGGACGATCACTATATGCCTCCAGCATCAAGATGCCGGGGGGCATAAAAAAACTGGTTTGATTTAACAAAGAAATAAACTTTTGAGTAGGGACCTTTTTGTCGGGTAGATAGGCAATGGAAAACAAGGTTAATTTTAATTTTGGCCTAAATTGTGCTAAACAAAGCTTCTTTATTGTTCCTTATTCTGCCTGAATATCTGTGTGACATTTTAAAGCATAATGCAACAAATAACAACAACAACACTGCCATGTGAATTTTACAAGAAAACAGGTATAAAAGCAGTAATTGCAGTTGTTCTTCTCAGCAGTACATGTTTGTCACTCAGAAAACATGACTTTACAAGTTCAACTCGGGTCAACCGAAGTATAGAGTTCGGATGACGATTGTTAAGCCTCTGTATAAACACCATGTTACATTTCCAATACAGCATTAACCCAAACAGGGTATCAAATTGATCTTCTTTACAACTGATGCTATATTAGTTACAGTCAAGGTCTGCCATTTCGAGATGTTATTGCATTTTTCTCACTGTACCTATTTCGTACCTATTTCCCACGTTGGTGCATTATAGCTATATGAGTGGAAGGTTTGGAAATACTAGTAACTACTATAAAACAGAGCTCCCATTATAAGTTACAATAGGTTTGGGTGTAAATGTCTTATGCAAGTTGCAACACTTGGACTGGGCAGAAACTGATAGCCCATGAGGCGCGTCGTGGGAAAACCGGTCTTAATGCATGTGCGTAAAGTGTCGTCCCGAATCAGCCTGTGCAGTCCGCACAGGCTGATCCAGGACGGCACTTTCCGCCTAAAGTGGATTTATGGTTAGAAGAGACTTCCTTGAAACAGAAAATACCATAAAAGCGGACTGCACAGCTAATCCGGGACGACACTTTACGCACATGCATTAAGTCCGGTTTCCCACGACGCGCCTCAATAAGTTCACCACTTTTAAAAAATGTATTTTCAGTGTATCGTATATATTTGTGGCTAACTTTTTCATTGCGACAAATGGGAGTTGAAATGGGTACAAATTTAAATATTGTTTTATCTAACAATATCCAAATGGTGTCATTTAAATACCGAAGTAAAAAGTAGGCAGTGTTTAATACATACAACAAATTTCTGTGGCTGGTAGACTTTATGTTCAATGAATAACAAAATAAAATGCTGGTTTCCATTCTGCATTACAGTACCAGTGTTTAAACATACATAAATCATTTAATAAAGCAATACATTGAAAAACAAAATAGAGATCTCCATGGATCAACTACAAGGAGAGATCCTTGGATCTAGACATATTATATAAATCATCATCCAAAATTATCAAAGAGCTAATCCACCATGTTACTAATTCCCCAGGTTACCAGTACAGAACACTTGGGAGAACAAGTCTCAGAGAATCCAACAACCCAAGGCCAGGTGGCTAATGACCACCCAGTAAACACTGACCAATCCAGATTGCTCACACACACATATAAAACAAAAGCCACACTTATGGGTGGCAGTAAAATCTCTTCAACAATACCACATGGATGTGATATGATGATAGGGAAGACAAAACATTCACCCATTTGAACCTGGTTTTCAGACTTCCACACCCCACCCACCTACACTACTATCATAGGGTTCTTTAGCATTTGAGGTAACCAAATAGTATGGTAACTGAATTCAAAACCAGTTTTTGTGGTAAATGTTTTTCAAAATAGAAACTGAACAATCAAGCACAGCCAGTGATTCAAACACCTGGCCAGAAAATCAAGCACTTCTTCAGTTAATTCTAACCAACAACTGTTTCATACTTTATGGCATTCTGGATGTTTAAACACATTGTCAAAATGATTGAAAGTGTCTGGTAAGGTCAATGGGTAAAAAAAAGTTTGAACCAAGTGCATAGTGGGTGACCAGCAATTAAAGGCTAAAAGCATAACCAGTCTGAGCGTAAAATTCATATAAAATAACTGAAAACCAGTCTATAAGTATATGTCTTGTACCAACTAGAATCAAATTCACAAAAGGCTTAACGACGCCCACCAATGATCCCAGGGTACAATGAAAGGACATTCAATCCAAATCCCTATTAAACATATTGAAGGACAGGTTGTTATTCCAGTCAGCAACAAATTAATGAGTCTTTATTAACTGCCTGGTCTGGTATCTATCTATGTTGGACATGTCAGCAGTAAATGTCCAGGGTGAAAACTCATCATCAGGCGAGCTGGTTACATTTATGGCAACATTCTAATTACATTGTCATGTACAGCCAGTCAAAAGAACACACCACATAATTACTGCTTTTCGTACATAAATAACATCCTCTGAATAACACTGGATCGAGGAATGAAGTAATTAAACAAGTTCTCATATTGTGAGAGTGAATGAAAGCAAAATGTATTGCGAAACTTAAGTTAAAAATAACTTTTTATTTTAGCTCGGTTGTGTCGAAAGCCTTATGCTTATTGAGTCACTTCCTGTTTCCTGGGTAGAACTAGTACTTGGTGTCTTTTGAGAAAGATCACTGGCGCGCTCCCTGATTTGGGACTGAACTCACGACCTACCGATAGCAAGGTGGACACCATATCCATTACACTACTGTACAAATTTGGAAACAATTATGCGTAAGATAGGCTTCAATATGTTTCAGTGGTTTATACAATATTTAATTTTTGAAACTATTCAACCAGACTGCATTCTTCATATAATGTCCTAAATCTGTGTCAATTATCAGTCGGAAATCTGAAAATATTCTTTAAAGGTCGAGAGAGAATACTTGGGACTACTAAAGAAATGTTTTTAAAGACCATAAAAAATAATCCACACCAGGCATAAGTACCAGTAATGAGACTTAAAGTAAATTAAAATTTGTCTTTATAAATAATAATTGTTTCAAGTAATTTTTTATTTACAAACCTGCAATCGTGCAATAAATATCATAATATCTTCAACGGGATCAAATCAAGTTGCAAAGTCGACCCCCCCCACTCATCCTGACATTTTGTCAAGCTGATATTTAGTGAGTACCCCTGTCGGCTTTCTTGAGTGACTTTCAAATTCCTCATTGAAATGAATATTATCATAAAGCAAATATAAGCCAGTTAATCATGTCCCGTATGATGTACCAGATATCCAGCCAGCCATTTGCAAATGGCTGGGTGGTATACTGCCATACAAAAACATGCCTTCCGAGTGCAGTTGCGGCTATTAAACTTTGTGTTCAAATGGCAAATGGTATTAATCACATCGTTTGGAGATTAATCAAGATTTTGTTTACAATGTGCGTTCCATGTCGTTTTTTTGTCAAAAAAAAACTGAGGATCATTTCATATTCTTTGATGTCTTTCATAAGAAGAGGACCACATACAAAATGAAGCGCTGCAACAGCCATTGCATTGAGTTGTTTCCCAAACAGACCAAGGACCTTAATGTGTGGCCAATGAACTATATTATTGCTTCATTTTTTCAGCAAAGGTACACAATTATTATTAATTCTGATTTATTTGATGCACGAATGACTGAGAGATTCATTGACATACAGTGTTATCATGACCTTGTCAATGTCACAGCAATTATCAGCACTTTCAAACTGTCATCATCATCATCATCAGCAGCAGCAGCAGGAACAGTATTAGTATCAACAACTACCATTAACATAGCCTGGTCATTTCTTCTTTTACCATAAACATAACCTCAATTTCAATTACTACCATTAACATTACCATAATTTATCTACTTCCATTAACACTTCAATCATTTCCATTGATACTATTAATATTGCAATCATTCCGTTACTTACCACTGAATTTCATGTATCTGTTCACCCGTTGTCAGTTACTGTCATAAGTATGTGCACTTACTACTGGTAAACCAGCTTACCCAGGAAAAGTGTTAGTAGGTTAACTGACCGCCGTTATATGACTGAAATACTGTTGAACACGGCGAAAAATCCAAACAAACAAACAAAACAAACCTACTTCAAAGAAATAAATGTACCTATTGCCATTATTGAAACTTTATTATAATCATCTTAATCATATCAAAAGTACAGTTGACATCTACCTACAATATCTACACCACATTGAGTCATCATTAACCACAGAGCAGGCACTCGGACCACTCTTCCTAACCAGACTGCAGCTTATAAGAGCCAATACACCTATTAATCAAGCATCTTTACAGAAGGTAGTATCCAGTTTCAGGTGTTATCAGCAACCAGCACATAAACTGCAATGGTACACTGCATATGGGACCCATCAACTGCCTCAGTAACGGCTTCCAGGCCACTGCTACAGGCATGGGATGCCTTTTCCTGGTGATTTATATAATACTTATTCTTTAATGACAATTCCCAACAGAATACTGCTGCCCAGATTGTGTCTGTTGGACAAACAGGTACATTGTGAAATGTAGACAACACTTTAATGTGTATATCACTTCAGCAGTAAAATTCTTAGACTGTTTAATTTCCAGGAAATTATTAGGTGTAGCCCTTCCTTAATAAAAACTCAGTGTGTAACCATATCCATTCTATTAGACCACTTAAGTCGTGCGTGTAACCTATCCCTATCCAATTTAAACCCCTTTTGTATTACCACAGTTTGTAACAAAGTATCCCTTTTTGTATCCTTACTGTTCATCCCATGTCTTTTTGAAATCTTAGTGATGTGTAACCTATTACTTGGATAACATTAGTGTGTAACCTATAACTTGGGTAATCTTAGTGTGTAACCTTACCTTTGTATAACATTGGTGTGTAACATACCTCTTGTGTAACATTTGTCAGTAACATATCCCTTGTGTAACCTTAGTGTGTAACCTAACCCTAGTGTAACTTTAGTGTGTAACCTATTCCTTGTATAACTTATGCCCTGTGTAACCTTGTGTGTAACCAATCCCTAGTCCTTAGTGTGTAACATCCCATGTGTAACCACAGTGTGTATCCTTTGTGCATAACCTATACCTTGAGTAACCCATTCCATGCAAAACCTCAAGGCCGTCGCCGCCGGTCCGGCCATGGCCGGACCACTTTTTCGGCCGATTGAAGTATTTGGCCAGATTATCGAGCATGCCCCCGGACCCCCCTAGTTGAACCGGGTTCGATGTACAATTTGGCCGGACCACCTTTCAAATGGCGGCGACGTCACTGAACCTTATGTGTTTCAAACTTCTTTTTTGACCTCAAGTTCCATAGTACTACTCACACCTCTTTGTAAAACATCACAACAATGCAAACATGCACTTAAGGCCAGACCTCAATAGTTTAGTTATATTTTGATGTCCCATGCCTTTCAGATACAAACTGATGTGATTTCAAGACTGAGGATTTAAATTTCAGTTTAAAATTCAAGAAATAGGGCAACAACAAATATGCCATGACTGTCTGGATGGAAACCACACAGAAATGTTAACACATTTTATATATTAACTGGGTGGGGAGGGAGTTTAACACTTCATTAGAAATTGTCTTTAGTCATTCAGAACAACATTTGTAATCATTCACATTTGCCAAACTTTCTGTCTGCTTCATTTGGTGTTACGTTTTTCCTAATTAGCATAAACATGCCTTTATGGCTTACCATAAAAATGTAGCACAGTCCCTGGCTATTAATAAGTTTTGCTAGATTTATTCTGGAGTTGAATAGATGAAAGGGAATATTGATGGGTCGGATTTAATACTTTTCATCAAACATTTATTCATAACTTCACCAGTTTAAAGCTGGTTAAGCATCTTGGCTAGGAAGCGTGAAGCCGTAGTCAATCAAGCAAAAACATCTACATTTTCTGCCCTTTCATCTCACCCACTCTATCATTATGAATAGGAACTTCATTTTGAATGCTGCATGTTGAATAAAGGACTGTTGCATTGCATTGTCTTCAACACAAGTTAATCTGTATCAATACAAAATCTTTTTTGTTGTTTGTAACCATTATCATCATCAATATGGCAGGGCCGGCTAGCTCAGTCGGTAGAGCACTGGACTACAAATCCGAGGAGCGCGGGTTCGATTCCCAGCCCGGCCACATAACTTGTGTGGGGATTGGTCATAAGATTATTTCTACTGCCATTCTCCCCCTACCTCTGATTCAAGTAGGGCAGTTGTCAGTTACTGGCATAAGTATGTGCACTTAGTACTGGTAAACCAGCTTACCCAGGAAAAGTGTGAGTAGGTTAACTGACCGCCGTTATATGACTGAAATACTGTTGAATACGGCGAAAAATCCAAACAAACAAACAAACAAACAATATCTGCATCATCCTTACGATTGCAACCACCACAATCAGCAGCGTAATCAAAATAATCAACAATAACCACCAGCAGCGTAATCAAAATAATCAACAATAACCACCAGCAGTGTAGTAGATTCTTTTGTATTATACAATCCACACATGAATATTGTATGCACACACAAATAACACAATTTCCTAGTCATATCTGTTGCAATTGGTCTGATACAAGTTGACCAGACAAGGTACAAGTTGAGCAAAGAAGCCCGAGTTGGCTCTGGAAGGTACAAGTTGACCTGACTATATGGTACAACATGACCAGGGTATGATGTGACCACAACAGACTCTAGAAGGTACAAGTTGGTGTGACTATATGGTACAACATGACCAGGGTATGATGTGACCACAACAGACTCTGGAAGGTAAAAGTTGGCCTGACTTTTTGGGTACCAGTGGACCAGAGCACGAGGTGACCAAACTGGGTACAAGTTGACCGTTACCATTTTCTACTCCTTACAGCTTTTAATTGGACCACATACAGTTTGCAGATCAAATGGAAAGGAACAAGCTCACTTTTGCACTAAATATGCCACTGAATTTGCATTTCTGTCAATCAAATTGACCTATTTTCCAATGAGATTACCCTGTGCCGGCTCCTGAAGAGTTAATTACAAGATCCAGCAAGGAAGTCATTCTACAAGCCAGTAATCTTATATCAATTAATTTGCATATACACCCTTCAGCGGTGGTTAAAAACTCCTCTATACACACCTGTGAAAACATTTATCAGTGCCGCTAATGACATAACAGATAAGAGGCCTTGTCAAGTCGGGTACCCATACTTGTAAAAACATTGTCACCCAATGAAGAGTATCAATTTGCTTTTTCGAATAAATTAATTTTTCAACAGTGAGATCATTTCCTAGATATGAATAATATATTTTGTCTAGACATTATATGCTTTACATCACTGGGGTGACTGACTGGCTGACTGAGGATGTTTTGGATGATGATGACGAGTTTTGAAGTTGTGTTTGTTTTATACTGTGCCCTAGGTCACATGGTGGGAGGACTTGACTGACAAACCAAAGCTGACAGGCAGACAGACCCGCAGACTCAAATCTGATGGCAGAACACACTGTGAGAAGAACAGTGACTAGCTTTAGAATCTCATGTCTCCATCTTGGTAAAAAAATTGAAATTGACCATTATAATATTAAATCCACATCTTTAAACTGATTTTTAACTGACCTAAGTTACCTCGCTGATGACCATCAGAAAACCCAGAGTCCAAAACTGACCATTCAGTTGACCATTGAATGGGCAGATGATTGGCATCAACATGTTCACGCTGACCACAAATGTCCGTTGCAATTATGTTGTCAACTGCAATGTTTGTTTCAGTGTTGCCAACTTGATAACACTAAAACTTTATGTACATTATTGTTTATAAATATACACACAAGGTCATAGACAAACAAAATCAGGACCCTATAGTGGCTTAAAAATCCAGCTAAAAAGGATCAATGTAAACAGATTCAATTAGGTTTGAAATATAAAATATTTGTAACTGATGGCTAATTTTAGTATTTTGAATTGTAAACAGACAAAATGTAAATATGAAATAGCATTATATATATCTGTGATCGGTCATGCACTGGTTTCCATGGAAACAAGCTGGTCACTTGGCAACAGCTTGCAGATAGCCAGTGGTCCACCACCTGTCCTCATTTTGAACCAAATAAACCTATTCACAATATTGAGCTCTTTTTGCAGGTTACCACTAGGACATTATATGAGTTTAGGTGTGATCAAAAAGGCAACACATGTTGAAACATTCAAGTCATGTCAATTAAAAGTGTAATACATTTAGCAATAGGGAACTTACTTAGAAACATAAAATATTTCCATTATCTATCTAAAAACTTAACTAGAACGATCACCACACAACCCCTTTAAACAATGTTTGTTACCAATTTAAAACTAATATAAAAATATTCCAAGATTCCCTATCCCAAATTCATAATTGTATCCAATACTTTATAAAACTGTATGGAATTCAACAATGATTAATGAAAAGAGTTTGTTTTGCCATGAAATTATTGGCCAAGCCACAAAAAAATCTTATTATAGTAATTTGCGCAGCAATTTTCTATCTGAAATATTCTAAGAAATAAAGACGAAAGTTTCAAATTTGAATAAAAGCAATTCTACATCTGTTATGGAGTGAATGATCTGTACATCAAAACTTAACAATAAATTATGTCTTCAAACTTTCCAGTATTTACTATGCAAGAAATCCTCTAAGAAAAACATAAGAACATACTTGGGACCCATTATAATTCCTGAACTATCTTCAATAACATCTTATTCTTCACTTTACTAATCATCATGTTTCTCTTACATGGACTTCTTATTTCATGTGTTAGTGTGCTTATGATTATCAACTATATTATTAACTATGAAAACGGAATCACACATTTAAATGTAGTTCTTAATACATTACTTTACAAAAATCAGAACATATGGGAAAATAGTTTAGGATAAACATAAGATGTTTCCAGAATATGGTCCTTGGAATTGAATACATTTTAAGATAAACTTAAGATGTTTCTGGAATATGGCCTCTGAAATGAAACAACTAGAATTCAGCATCTGGAAATGCATGAAATATAAGCAATCCTAAATCAAGCGAACAGAAGAATAGTATGGCAAACATTTCAAACAAATTCTTCACAAATTACCCCTACCCACTTCACAAATCACAGGCTGCTTTTAGAATAACATATCTGGGAATCTGGGGTGTAACATAGCATTCTGTCAATTAGGTATTCCTCTTTATTATAAATTAGGTATATCCAATAAGGAGAGAAATCATTGTTGAGTGTAGCTATTCGGGTTTACAAAAACAAAAGATAATACTTGTATAATTGATGCATGTCGTGGAAAAATGGGGTTTAATGCAAGTGCACTTTACGCACTTAGATCCCACAGCAAATATTTACAACAATACAACTTTGTATGCATTCCGGGATAAAAAAGAAATCAAGACAAACACTCAGCTTTTAACTTTACACGATCGACACATGATGCTTGTTTATTCAACATTAAAATATCGCCAAGAATGCTCATGAATTTTAATGCTGCATTAACGCTACATTATCAATGTGACAGCTCCTTAAAAGGGATTTGCGTTTCCCTTCATTGTTGTTTGTCCGGCTATATTCAACCATAAAAGTTTGTGAGAGTCCTATCATGACCTGTGATTTCGCAAACAATTTTCATGTGTTCAACTAATGCACATGTCAACAGCACTCTATCACAATGAAAATGTCACATGGCCATGATTTTTTTCAAACTTGAAAATGTCCAGACCTAGTATTATTTGGAGAAAAAAAACATTGCAACAAAAACTTTAATAAGGGAAAGGCAAAGTTTGAACACAGTCAGATAAAATGTAGAAATTGCAGGGAAAGTTAACTTATTATAATTATGCCTCCAATACAGAATTTCAAGAGCTCTTTTTAAATCTTTCTATTGGCAATTACACAAGAGATCCAAAAACAGCAACATGTTTCAAAACTGACACAGTTTTCTATAAGCTGCATTCAGGGCCAGAAGAAATAAATTCTTTCGCAATGATTGTGTTTTGGGTGATGTCATTGTTAAATAAAATGTCAAAGTGACCTTTTAATCAGACAATGGCGTTAAAAGAGCACTTCCCGTCTACGAACAGCTGATGACCTTTGAATAATTCAGATATACACAGCATTATTTGGATTAGATTGGATCTTGTTCCAGAAAAATGCCACACAAACAGAAACAGAATTAGTTTAAAGTTTACATTTCACAGACATTAACACAGACAAGTGTAAAGGCTCAGTCACACTGTGGCGAATTTGAGCTACGAGTTCTGGCGAGTTGCAACTCCCTACAACTCGCCGCAAGTTGTAACTCGCTACTACTCGCCTGTTGTCATATAGATGTTGTACACATGTCGTTCCAAGTTGCAGTGATGTCTTCTTATCTCGCCAGAACTCGCAATGTAGCGGCTAGAATTTTAAACCTTTTTAAAATCTTGCCGCTTCTCTGCGACTTTTTTTATCGTAAAAAGATGTAGACGGAATTTTGCGCACTCTCGAACGCATTCCGTATACATGTCTTCCCTTGCTATAGCGTTTCTCTGTATATTATCGTACTACGACATTACACAAGTTTGCTGCGAGTTTGGGGCGACTAATGCCTATGACATCTACCCGTGCACATGTCGTCACAAATGGTACAGACTCGTCCACACTCGTACATTCTCAAAGACAAGTCTTCAATTGTCGAAAAGATATCGTCGCATATCGTACTATAATGAAGTGACCTCGAACAAATGTCGTCTTGAAACAATTCTGCCACCAAACTCGTCCACTTTACAGCGAGTTATAACTCGCTGGAACTCTACAAATCTCGAAGCTCAAATTCACCACAGTGTGACAGGGCATTAACAACAGTGCGAGACAATTTAGTTACATTAATTTAATTGAAGAATTACATGTAAAATAAAAATGAGAAAAATGTTGTCAATGATCCAACACAAATAAAGAATATTTCACATACATTACATTATATCATATGTTCATATTTAACAACCGTATGTTTGGGTATATATGCAGCCATAAGGAATTTTCACAATAACTCAACTATTACTTTTGTTCCTTCACATTTGTTGTTACTTGAATTTATTTATAGTTCTGTTTCTTTGTTGTTTTTATTGTTCTTGTTGTTGTTATTTTTGTTGCTGTTTTGTGCTGTTTGTTGCTGTCACCAAAAGGAACAAACAACCAAAAGTAAATAATATGTTTTAAACACTTTCCCATGGAGAACACAATGTGCTGGTCCCAAGGCAATTTGACCAGGTGGTGGGGAATACAGGAAGCATCAAATGTTACCCCAAAAATACTCCATCAGGCTTAATTTCAAAGCAGTTTTTAATCAACCATGAATTTCCCCATTGGAAAAAACAATTACAAATACCAATTAGACTTTGAAAACATTACTGGCATTTTTTCATGGTAATAGTCCCATTTATAAGGCTCAAATATAAAGGTTTCCAAAATATGGGATCATTCCATTCAATATAAGATTTTAAAGCTTATTTTTGTTCTTAAGTGGCCCTCATAATACCATAATGGTTTAGGTTTAAGGTTGATTTGCATGGGAAAAACATTTACATAATCAATGGGCCACCCTTTTAAAAGGCGTCAAATGGCGGAATACTTAATACGAGCATCATTACTTTTTTTTCTTCAGTTGTTTTCCAAAAAACCAACTTTTCATTATGCCACGTTAATACAAGCAGCAATATTTGATCAGTCACGCCTTAGAAAGAGTAGGGGTTTAAGACATTATAAATCTGTAGCACTGGGTCACTTTTTGAAATACTAAGTTACAGTACTTTTCCAAAACACACTACAGTCACTTCTTTACCTTAATATTACTGGAAGTATCATAACTTCTATTTGATAAACAGTAGTAGAGTTATTAAATCAACAAAATATTATTTTTTTTATTTACGCAAGAGTAACATTCGGACACAATTATCTCATTCCTCCATTAGCAAAAACATTTTCTACAAAGAATTCAATAAACGCCTTTTTCAAGTTGTACATTTTATTGGCGTTTTCATTCTTTCAATAAGTTAATGGAATAGGTCAGCACTAAAAGAAACATTATTACCAGTGTAAACATAATCATATGAGAATTATAAAGAACTGAAACAAAGAGGATCTATTTACAAACAAGGCATTGCAGTTCAAACCTGCAATGTAGTTTCGATTTCATTCACTCTAAGGCCAGAGTTTTTATAGTTTTCGATTTACTGGAGCGCCAGTTCTAAATATTGCAAAACCCAAATAAAAATAAAATTCAAAATCGTATAATTTTTTATATATTTTCCGCCCGTCTTCTCTGCTTCCCGAATTATAAAATAAATTGGTCTTGTGTAACCTATTTACGACAACGTCATTTCGTAGTAATTTTTGCGCGCCAGTAGACAAATTGACGTTATTTTCTGGCGTTCTGCGCATATATTTTATTGTAAAAACGTGAAAACCAGTCTAGCTAGGGACAATAAAAACAGCAATGGCGGTTGCGGCCGCTGTGTAGTTTAAAGTTGCGCGGCCGCTGTGTATTTTAAAGTTGCTATCAAAAACATAAAGAAAAAATAATCATTAAATAAAACCATACAATTACATTCTTTTGACAAAAATTATAATGAAATAATATCAGAAAGCAGTATGGGACGAAAGATTTAGCAGGTGCCCAAAATGCGAAACAATTTATTCATATACGCAACACATTTTAAACATTTTATACACAAATACGTTTTAATCATGAACAATATAATTGTATATGTTGTTTCATGCAACGAATGTAAAGTATTCGTGTTTAAAATACATATATTTTCATATTTTTCCATGGGTACGAAATGGGTACGAATGTATGTTTCGTTCTAGTGCGGTTCGTACCAAATTTGAAAAAAACAACAACAACTGTGTTCTTGTATATTTTTTCTTAGAATTTCAGCTTAAAAATGATGTGAATCAACAACAATGTAGATCTACTACATGCACATTATGCAAAAAAATGTTCTAGAATACAATACATGATATGCGTTCTACATTGATTTAGGCCAGATTGTTTATAAATTTAAGATTGATGGGATATTTGTTTCAAAAAAGATATAACTTGGAAAATCCAAATAGTAGTTACAAAACCCTCTAACAATATGGAAAAATATCTTTACTCCTAATTCTAGATTAACCTTTCTTGTAATAATACATTTTTCAATTTAGGTGCAGTTTTAATAAAATAATATTTTTTCTACTTTTAATCATTTTATTTTTATTATTATTTCCAATGCTCACTTTTTTCTATTTTATTTTTATTTTTATTCCCTCCTCCTGGTGCTCAGTTTTGAAAAAAATTCTCGTAAATCTAAAAATTAAAAAACTCAGGTCTAATAGCTGCATTTGAGAAGATTTTATATGTATACTTAGAAAAATCTATGATTTACTGGTATCTAACCTAATATCAGACTGCACTCTATTTAGGTACATGTAAAACTGACACATGAATAGAACAAGTTTATCAGATAAAAGAAAGCTATCAGCAAGAAATGCACGTTTCAAATTCCGCCCAAATTTAAACAACCCAGCAGTCCCATTCTAGTTTTGTTCACCTACGCCTGATAAAATGACAATTATTTCTTTCCAAAGAATATAAATTCATATGATTGTTTTCTCACATAATTCTGCATGGCATATTTTAAAGTTCCTGCAGCAACCGATAAATTCAGTATTCAAACATTACTTCGCCAGCATGGCAATTTACAGAACTGTAATTTAAAAAACACTTTGTTTCCCAAAGATTATTTTGGCAACAATTTCAATTTCCGGATCTTCTATCTTATTTTTTCTATTACATAATTGCTGCTTCTGCAGAGATTTACCTAACCCGAGGAAGGTTCCATGAAAATGCGAGTTTCTTAAAATAGTTGCAAAATCACAAAGATGTTGCTTCGTGCTTTGCATTTTTATTCATACCGAAATAATCTTTTTTTTGTTTTAGATGTATTAGATAAACATGTTCTTGTTTGAAGTAACTCAGTAAATTTAATAAAGGTTGATATTTTCATTTTTAATCAAGAAATACCTGAAACAAATTAACAATTTCTGCACAAGTTACATCTATATTTGCAATCTATGACATGGGACACACAGCCGACTATAGTGATAGCGATGATTTAACCTTATCAACTTCCAAAAGAATGATATAAAGTAAAGGTCATTGAAATATAAAATATAAAGTAAAGGTCATTGAAATATAAAATATAAAGTAAAGGTCATTGAAATAGCATTTTAACAATGTAAGAACTTTGACAAATTAACAATTTCTACAGAAGTTAGAAGTTTACTTTACATTCTATGACTATATGTGGCGCGTCATGATAAAACTGGTCTTAATGCATGTGCGTAAAGTGTCGTCCCGGATTAGCCTGTGCAGTCCGCACAGGCTAATCCAGGACGGCACTTTCCGCCTACAGTGGATTTATTTTTAGAAGAGACTTCCTTGAAACAGAAAATACCATACAAGCGGAAAGTGCCGTCCTGGATTAGCCTGTGCGGACAGCACAGGCTAATCCGGGACGACACTACGCACATGCATTAAGACCGGTTTTCTCACGACGCGCCACATATTGATAGTATCATGATTCAAGCTTTGATCAACTTCCCTCAGAGATGAGGCTGAACTTCAAAGATCAAAGAACGCTTATTGAACAGCAATCAATGGAAAAGACCAGTTGATTCAATATGATTTCGCCCCAACTGACTTGCATCAAGCCCTAGGACAGATTCGCCTTGTCCCTAGACGGTTGCGGAATTTGAAAATTATTAGTTTCTCTCAATAGCCTGCAGAATATGTGCCAGTGTGGAATAGTACTTGTGCAAATTTATAATGAAATTAACCTTCTTTTTTTTCACTGTTGTCAGGTCATTTTGCAAATCAGTGAAATCCAGCACTTAAGAACTTTGAAGGGCCCATTCATATTTACCTGATAAAATTTTTTATACAATTAATGCATTTCTTAATGCTGCCATATGGCAGGTGTTTACTAAAGAGATATTGCAACAGTTTTAATTTCACCTATATATATATATTTTTTTTTTAATTACAAAATTCCCACAAATGTGTGAGCACAGTCCATTATCACCCAAGCTGCAGCACCCATGGCCATACATTTCAGGCAGATAATGGCACCATTTTACATCCATTTACCCCACAGTAAGACCCACATTACCCAAGGGGTGCTCTACCATTTTCAACAGCTCCAATCCATTAAGTCTCACATTTTGTCCACTGAAAGCCAGAAATGCTTATCAGCATTATATGTTTTAAAGACTGATGAACCATTCTGGCTTTCAATGGATGAAAATCTTGAATCTGCAGAGATTTTTTGGCAATGAACATTGTTGGATATCATAATGCCATGCTAATCTTTACATCTTTTTATCTAAGTAGTCCAGTGGACTATTCAAGTACCAATTTAAGCAAAGATTTAGGTGAGATCTCTCAGAAGCAGATCACCAAGAATCTCCGATATCACAGTGATACCCCATTTTCCTGGAGCTCCACTCATTTGATAAGTTAACAACAGAGATTTATGGTGCTTTCCACATGAAAATATCATCAGGAAAATCATAATAAGCACCTGGCAGTAAATCTGAAAAACTCATAACATTGAGGGCAGTGGATTAAAGTGAACCAAAAATATTGTCTGCCAGAGACCTGGTTCTCATCAACAGGACTTACCAAATGCTATTCTATTGGTGTCGAACTTCAGTTTTGGAATGCCAATGGGATTCTAAAGCCATAACCTTATATCCCTTTGCAAAACGTACATGTGTTCCTGGAATTAAGTTTGCAGCGCTCACCATTTTTATTGTGATGTCTGTTGATTAGAATTTGAAAACAAAGACAAATTAAACGAAGAAATTTTATGCCAATAGATTACTGTCATAGCCACAAAGTGATAACTTCACAGTGAAAGATTATAACCATAACCGTTTATTAACGGTAAATTTTAATTTCACTTTGATATCATGCATTAAAATATATCACCAGCTTCATGACGAAATCCGACTCATGCTGATACAGAAATGCAAGTTATAACATTAAATCTGATAACAATTACCAAAATATATTTCTTATTTAATTACTTCAGGAACAGGATAATTTCACAAGATCGTGATATTTTAACAAAACCGTTTCTATTAGTGCAAAGGTAATGCCTATTTCTTTGAGGGCTGGTATTCATAAAACAATGACAATATTAAAAGCTCTTTATATGTAACAAGCATTTTCATAAGTCAATATTGAAAGTTGAGACAAAGTTCGAGATTCAGAACTTTCATAGTTATGACACCTGGCCCCCAACTGGTGTGGGTTAATAAAATCTCCCCACTAATTATATGTCCTTCTGTTACAATTGCTAAAGTAAGGCCTATATCGACCATAATTTAAATATTACACATTCAATCATTTGCAGGAAACGCAATAATTTCAAGATATTTTATGTGTTTTATAAGCAACATCTATGGGCCAGGTGTGAGTTAAACTGTTCTGTCATGATATCCTCTTCAACTGCATTATTACATGCTAAAACTATGGCCATATCGGCCAATCAAATCGACCAGAGCTGGCATCCATTGTGCTGCGGTCACAAACTTGTAATCACATCACGGCAAAACAAAGACTAATTAAACAAATACGCTGATCAATTGACACATTGATTTTGTCGGGGCCGATGCCCAATGTTTGTAAACTCAATGCCGAGTGTATGATTCAAATTTTAATGACTCTTAAACTATGTAAGGTTTACGAGGTAACATTTTTTGCTTCATCATTACGAGCTTTAATACACAACCATTGATTCATGTCATTTCTGTCAGACATTTCATTTCCGTTTTGAAATCTTGCAGAAAATAACACTGATTACTTTCTTCAACAACAAAGTGAAGTCTACGATAAAGAGTTATAATTTCAGACCATGCAAGCACTTCAAACATTTTCAGAGCATTTTGTATGACTGGATGTCAATAAAGTGTAAAAACCGTTGATGTGCTGCCCAGCGAATTATGCATAATAATCTTCATAAAAAAGGCCTGAATCAATACACAAACCTATACCATAATCAGTTTAATAATCGGCTACATGACTGGAAGTGCTGGTTACCATAGTGATGTTCTCACGTCCTCTGCTGTTGCCTAACAACCAATGACCCAGTTGACAACATTTAATTACCATACATGCCATACTGACTGACCACCTATGGCATCAAATACCACCCCTTGATGCACGTATCATAAGCATCATGTTCACCCTGTCAGCTGCGAGCTAATGGTTCAATACATTGACAGTATTGCTTGCATAATGCCGAGCCACCGTCAGCTGACCTATTGTCACATAGTACGAGCAATTTTCAGCCATATTTCAGCCCCATTTGCTACACAGTTTCCATAATCTGCAGTGCCATCGGGGGTCCGGTTTCATAATTATCAGCACCATTGGGAGAATAATTTTCACATTTTAGCAACATTGGTGTGGGTACGATATTCAATTTAACAGTATAGATTTCCGATAAAATGACAAATACAACACCTTTTTTTAAATTGTTGTTCATGTTATGAGGGAAATGCTAGAAGAGCCAGGTATGTAATAAAATAACTCATATTAAAACCATGTCCAATAATTATTAAATTATTTATCTTCAATCTTCAATTTTATATATTTATAATTATTCATCATCATGAAATTTATCACCAACAGCAACAAATTCAACGCCATGAACTTCATCATCCCGGGGTGGCGAAATCACATATTGCCTGACTTGAAAAAGCTATTTTCAACTTGTCCGTAAAGCAATTATGTAGTAAATTCCGTCAATTTTTCACTTGTCCGGATAATACTGTGGGCCGACCTCCACAATACGGACAATTGATTTTGCGACCCCTGTCATCATAATTATAATCATCATCAGCTTATGACGTCATCATCATCTGCATCACAACATCAACACCCAACCACCTCCAGCAACTTCATAATGAAGACCATCATATACTTCAACAGTCCATGTCATCATTTCATCATAGTTATACCATTGCTAAGAAAACAACAACACACTATACCGTTTTACAATTTTTCCTGGGTGGAGAATTATTACCACAACTCTGGGACTATTTTATAACATGCACAATAAACCAGATATAATCCCCCACCCAGCTCCCCATAAATAACCAATAAATACCTCAGCAAATCAGTCTTTCTACATTAACCAGAGCTTCTTGCATTCCATCACTTAAACCAGAGAAGATTATGTTTATATAAACACAACATGCACCCATTTAAGAAAAAATCTCATCCAATATTAAATGACTTTTTTTTCTGCAAGAAACACTTAACATAAACATAAATGTTCTTTGTAATATGTCAATATTAAATTGATTCTATGTGCAGCACTTGGTAAAGCAATCACAATGTTGCTCATGGTGTAAATTAATAATAAATATGACAATAGAAAATACCAAATTTGCAAAAACGAAGTATTTTATGTTACAAAAATGCAAGTAGTTTTCTAGGAAATGAAATGATTTCTTAGAATTCTATGATTACCACTTTCTGTGTCCAGTGACCTTTTGGCAAATAAAGGAATCTCTATTATTTAATTAACTGAAACTTAACTTCACCCCAAGTCTAAATAACACTGCCCCACCAATGTTTATTCTATCCCCAAGGATAAAATTATCACAAAACATTGGCATCTTGTTCTGGACTGAAAATCAAATATATCTGTGGCCAAATGTATGTCGGTCTTCAAATATTCATTATTCATACTAAGCATAAATAAATTGTTTGACTGTTGTTACTGTTGTTTTTTTTCTAGAAAAAAATCATATTGAGCAAAATAAGTACAATTCACCATTCAGTTCAGTTGTATGTGATTGGGCAAACTTTAAATGCCAATATGTGAAAGGTTGGTCATCAGTTGTCAAAACTAGTTTTCTTCAAAAGAGAACAATCACTTCATATTCATTTAAAGTCCTCTAGGTTGTTTGCAACTACTTGGAACCACTAAAATATTGTACCTTGGTTTGCCTTATTTTGACCATTGCTGTTTAAACTGTTCAGAATGTCTTTTACAGTTGTCACAGTTACTTCCCTTGTTGATGAATTAGCCACTGAACTGTGTAAAATGAGTATAGGATACCTATACCTCTATACCTCTTACCCAAAAGAGTGATGGAATTGTCTCACCAATTAACCAGTAAATTTGCATTATGCAGCCTTCATTGTTATTAGTATCAGTCAAGAAGAGTCACAACTGCAGCTTTAACCATTCTTATAACAAGAGGGCCACTATGGCCCTAGGTCACTCACCTGATATCTATGTATGAAGTTTCATTAAAATATCTCAAAAGGTTTTAAAGTTATTGAGTGAACATTGTTTTTCTATTTTTAGTAACAATGACCTTGACCTTGACCCCACCCAGCACATACATAAAGCAAGGTCTCGATATAAGGTAACTACGTATGAAGTTTCATTAAAATATCTCAATGCGTTCTTAAGTTATTGAGCTTAAACCGTTTTTCTACTTTTAATAACAATGACCTTGACCCCACCCACCCCATAAGAAAACCCAAATGAGGTCTCGATATAAGATATGTGTAATAAGTTTCATTAAAATATCGCAATGCTTTCCTTATGAAGTTATTGAGCGGACACTGTTTTTCTATTTTCAGTAAAGTGACCTTGACCCCACCCACCCCATATGCAATCCCAAGCAATGTGTTGATATAAGGTACTTATGTATTAAGTTTCATTCAATTAGCTCAATGCGTTCTCAAAATATTTAGCGGAAACCATTTTCCTATATTTAATAACGGTGACCTTGACCTTGACCCCACCCACCCCATATGCAATCCCAATCGAGGTCTCAAAATAATGTATTTATGTATTAAGTTTCATTAAAATATCTCAATGCGTTCTCAAGATATTGAGCGGAAACCGTTTTTCGATTTTTAGTAACAGTGACCTTGACCTTGACCACCCCACCCCATATGCAATCCCATGCGAGGTGTCAATATAAGATATCTATGTATTAACTTTCATTAAAATATCTCAATGCGTTCTAAAGTTATTGAGCGAAAACCGTTTTTCTATTTTTAGAAACAGTGACCTTGACCTTGACCCCACCCATCCCATATGCAATCCCAATCGAGGTCTCAATATAATGTTTTAACCAAATATGAATTCTCTGGGCTTTGTGGTTTCAGAGAAGAATTTTTAAATCATTTTGCCATTGACGTCCATGTGAGCCCCGGGGTGTGCCCAGATTTGACCCCGGGGCATCATTTGAACAATCTTTATAGAGGACCACTACACAATGTTACATACCAAATATAAAACCTCTAGGCCTTGAACTTTTAGAGGAGAAATTTTTTTAAGTCATTTTGCTATTTAAGTCTATATAAACCATGTGACCCCCAGGGTGTGGCCAGTTTTGACCCCAGGGGCATCACTTGAACAATCTTTGTAGAGGACCACTTTACAATGTTACATACCAAATATGAAACCTCTGGGCCTTGAGGTTTCAGAGATTTTAAAAGTCATTTTGCTATTCAAGTCTATAACCATGTGACCCCCCGGATGTGGCCAGTTTTTACCCCAGGGGAATCATTTGAACAATCTTTGTAGAGGACCACTATACAATGTCACATACCAAATATGAAACATCTACGCCTTGCAATTTCAGAGAAGAAGATTTTAAAAGTCATTTTGCTATTCAAGTCTATATAAACCATGTGAGCCATGGGGTGTGGCCAGTTTTGACCCCAGGGGTATCATTTGAACAATCTTTGTAGAGGACCACTATACAATGTTACATACCAAATATGAGACCTCTGGGCCTTGCAGTTTCAGAGGAGAAGATTTTAAAAGTCGTTTTGCTATTTAAAGCTATATAAACCATGTGAGCCATGGGGTGTGGCCAGTTTTGACCCCAGGGGCATCATTTCAACAATCTTTGTAAAGCACCACTATACAATGTTACATACCAAATATGAAACCTCTGGGCCTTGCGGTTTTAAAAGTCATTTTGCTATTCAAGTCTATATAAACCATGTGCGCCCCAGGGTGTGACCAGTTTTGCCCCCAGGGGCATCATTTGAACAATCTTTGTAGAGGACCACTATACAATGTTACATACCAAATATGAAACCTCTGGGCCTTGCGGTTTCAGAGGAGTAGATTTTAAAAGTCATTTGCTTTTCAAGTCCATATAAACCATGTGACCCCCGGGGTGTGGCCAGTTTTGACCCCAGGGGCATCATTTGAACAATTTTTGTAGAGGACCACTATACAATGTTACATACCAGATATGAGACCTCTGGGCCTTGCGGTTTCAGAAAAGAAGATTTTTAAAGTCATTTTGCTATACAAGTCTATATAAACCATGTGACCCCCGGGGCGTGGCCAGTTTTGACCCCCAGGGTCATAATTTGAACAATCTCTGTAGAGGACCACTAGAGGACGTCAGATATCAAATATGACAGCTCCAAGCCTTGTGGTTTCAGAGAAGAAGATTTTTAAAGTTTTCAGTTTTTAAATATATTTTTAGCTCTGGTGACCTACATATGCAGCGGACCGAAACGATTTGAACAACTTTGAAAGAGGGTCACCGATGGATCATTCCTGTGAAGTTTCGTGAAATCTGCCAAGCGGTTTAGGAGGAGATGTTGATTATATGAAATGTTGACACACAAAGCACGATGGACAAAACGCGATCACAACGTTGTGCTCAGGTGAGCTAAAAATGCAAAATAACTGGTATTCTAATAACGTGTTCCAGTCCCCAAAATGATGCCTAAGTCATCCATTTAGCTAAATGAGAGAGCACAGAACAAAAAGCATTAAATTGTCTTCACCCTCAGTAATCTAAAGACTTACATATTATACAGTTACGTGCCAAGAGTACACTTTGAAGGCGTAATAAATATCCATGGAAATCATTATATATATAATTTTATTGTAAGTGTGCCATCTTCGCATTAGCATGCATTTCGTTGACTTCTGTCCTGATAAAGTAATAACAACAGTGATAATCGATAAATGCGATGACAATTAGGTGACAGGTAAGACAGACTAAATGTAAAGAAACAATAATTGTACAAAACAACAAAAAATCTCCACCCAACTGTCAATATGAATGGCTGCTCTTAGCAGTATTAAGACTGTACTGATTGAAAATAGAGGAATGTTTGAAGATATCCTTAAGAGCATAAGGCATTTATAACTGAATGCATCAAATAACAGGTTCCTTAATTGTTATATATTTAGAAGAAATGTAACAAAATGGGTTGAAGTGTTATGGAGGAATGGTGATTATAACAAGCAATCAGTTTGAAAAATAATCACAAACATGTTATCTTACATATGGCTGTTTTAGAAATGAGCAGAGAAATAATCACAAACTATTGGCAAATCACATTTTTTCCGAGAATTGGTACCATAGCAGTCTATGGTATATGAAGGTACATGACAGCAAAATAATTCCAAAAGAGTTTGCTACCAGAGCCATTTATAGGACATGACGGTACATGGCGGCAAGATAATTCCATCAGACAACGGGTCCTCAGTGACTTACACAGCCGACATACAGGAGAGATTCTGACTGTCAACTAAATCACACCTCATCACTGTGAACTGCATCATGAGCTGTTGCAATACTTGAGGGACTCGCTGTCACAGAATAAGGCAATTAATTTCCAAGCAGAAAAAGCAGATTCTCGCTTTTTTAGGTAACATTAAAAACATTCCGGTGCATTTCTGGACCGAGACTCAGGAAATTTAAATTTGCTTTGTGCATTAGGCTCATTATAATTATTTTATTATTGCAGTATTGCATTAATGTTTTCCAATATTGCATGCAATTCGCCTCCAGAAATACCATTTGTAGTTTGTGCAAGATGGTCATTAAGTGCCAACATGTATTACTGCTAATCAGTGTCTTCTTATCTTCTAATATTTCCATGTAAAACACCATATAAGATGGTGTTATTTTAATGTTCCCACTGATTCAATACCATGAGGCTCTTAACATGCCTTAGAAACTGTCAATAACATAACAAAGAAGTCTGTAGCAGTCCAAGATACTTCCAATAACCAGTCCATTGCAGCAAAAAAGAATTGAAGTGCCTTGAACAACTAAGATGTAATTTGTCTTGATTTAGCTAAATAGTGGAGATGTGAATTTTCTTATTTTAGTTGCACAACAGTGATTTGAATTGTCTTGTTTTAGTTAAATGGCAGAGATTTGAATGGTCTTGTTTTATTTGAATGGAAATGATTTGAGCTGTCTTATTTTAGTTGAATGGTAAAGATTTGAACTGTTGTGTTGTAGTTGAATGGCAGAGAATTAAATTGTCTTGTCTTAGTTCAATGGCAGATTTAAATTGTCTTGGTTCAGTTGAATTACAGAGATTTGATTTGTCTTGTTATATTTCAATGGTGGAGATTTGAACTGTCTTGTTTTAGTTGAATGGCAGATTTTAATTGTCTTATTTTAGTTGAATGGTGAAGATTTGAAATGTCTTGTTGTAGTTAAATGACAGTGACTTGAATTGTCTTGCTTTAGTTGAATGACAGATTTGAATTGTCTTGTTTGAGTTTCTGGGCCCCCAATACTTGACAGTAGTAAAATGTTGCACATCTTTAAACTTTGCAGAGAGGTAACACCTGGGTTTTGTTCCCTTGTTATGAACCTAACTGTCAACTCAGTTCATGTAATAAGGCCTCAGTTTCTGGTTATGAATGAACTGTGAAGTGTTCTGAACATGGCATTTATTGCCCGGACTAATGGAAAACCCATCTCCCACTTCAATGAAAAGTATGGAGCAAAATATACAGGCAATAAAAGTTATAATATTGTTTCCATTTGAAAGTATTCCGAGTGCACAGCAACATGAAATGATAAGCATTTCTTAAAATATCTACTATCTATTTGTTCAACTATCCAAGTACAAGGCAGTGTTGTGATAATTATAAATATTATCTTTCCAACAATCTGTTGCAAGTTCTTTAATAGGTCTATTTCTCATAACATCTGCAGAGTACTTTGACTGTGATCACAAATATAATAGCGCATGTAATATCTCATAACTGCCTATGAAAATGTGCAACCACGTAATAACACTGACAATTATTATGTATCCATTATTATCAATTTCATCAAGGAATCTTTCCATTCTCTTTATGTTTCTTTTACCACCCTGACAACATCTGTATTAAAGCCTGCATACAAACAGATATTTATTACATTTTTTCATCAAATTAATCAGACAATGTTGTAAAGGAGTGGATAGGTACATTTAATGAAAACCGTCACATACTTGTTCATACTTGGTTTTCAGTATACCAAATTGCATTTATGTATTCATTTTCATGTTATATAAAAAATAATAATATTGTCCACTCTATTAGCTCATTATTATACATTTACTTTGTAATGATATTTTGGTTTTGAGGGTACTGTCCCTTTAAAATAATACAATGTAGTTGCTAATCAATTCATTTTATTATTTTGTGTGTCTCTTGAATGACTCAGTGGCAGAAAAACGGATTGATTGATTAATTCTCATTGACCGATTGATTACAGAAATACTACATCATACAATCTTGATGGCTGTATTATAAGTACTTATAGTTTAAAGACAAATCGACACAGTTTGGTTCTGAGCCACCAACTATGTCAGTTCTGGGGATATTTATTACCAAATTGATCAAACCAGGGAAAGAATACTTGTCCAATTATAGTGTTCCAAATGCTGATTAAACTATCTGCCATACTTCTAAATACATCCACCTTTGAAGTCCAAACATATTGTACATATCCATTTATTTTGGATTCTGACCCAGGGGTGTGATTCTAGGACTATTTCAGAGGAGGAAACTATGCTTCCCCTTCAAAGGTTTCACCAGAACTCAGCAGTTCCCAAATGATACAGCAAAATGTAGCACTATTTGTGTACAGAATTTGGCTTTCAAAGGAGAAACCCAACTGAAAAGGTGAAGGCTCACACCCATGCTGACCCCAGTTTGGCTGCTGCACCACAAAGCACTGTCTGGCTTGGCTTATCAGAATGGACTTTTAATGACTGGCCATTAAAATGTAACAAGCCAGTCATGCATTTTACCTATGAACAACAGGGGAATATAACAATCATCAGTGATTTTTTCTCCATTAAGAAGGGTACCTAGGTCTTTGATAATGTTGGTAAAATTGTTTTTATTGTACTTTTAAAAGTATAAAACCCAATTAGTTTATTTTAGGTTTTATGTATCACATGCAACTTTCCCATGCTAAAGAAACAAACATCCCAAAGCAAAAATCGCTGTCTGGGTGGAAAAACTACTTCCTATATCAAACACACCTTTCAATAAAGAAATAAAAGCCCTAGAGCCCCTTTTTTAATGAAACATTACCCTGTTTGTATCTTCCACCAAGCTTCCTTAGGCCTGTGCCAGGTGTTCTGCACAGTGCACTGTGTGGCAGGGCTTATCAGCAGATTCCAGATAAGGGGCCTGTAATGGCGGCCATGATGGATCTGCTGCCAGTGTCCCTGGCTGATCTCCCCCAGTAGATGGCACTGGTGGGCAGTGACTCACCATACATTCACAAACACACCCTGTCATACCTAATTAATCACCAAGCCAATAAACAATCTGTGGTAATGAGTTTGTTGAAAGAAACTGAACAATACTGGTCTTTTTATATTTTTTTTACATGTGGAAGAATTGCCATGTCCAAGCATTGCAGGGTAGTTGAGAAGACATTTTTATGATCCTTGATGCCTACCCCAAAAAACATTAAAATCGGGTAGAGGCCGTATTTTGCACTAAATTTTAACTGTACATATCATTGGTTCTTTAAGCCAACTGTGCTATCTCATAAATGAGAAAAGCACATGGATCATTCATGTAAATGCAGTACAATCTGAGCATCTTTTCATCACTGAAACCTATCACTAAACATGGAATTCTGGGTGATTTGCATGAATGTGCATAATGGAACTTCAGGTATTTGAGAGTTATCTCCAAGATTGGGTTAAAGAAGAAACTAAAATTCGCACACAATCTATCAAAATTACATTTAAATTATTATTCTTTTGAATGGCATTTTCAGGACACCTTTGCAGGATTTCAACTTGGATGTTTTTGTTGCCTTGCAGTTGCGTTGGAAACCTTGGCAAAGGAAGAATTTTGAACCAAACATATTGGGACACCTTATAAGCATGAATGACATATGAAACATTACAAAACATGAAATAATACAAGATGTCTGCTATACAATATCCTTACACAAGCATTTCTGCTGGGGGCTTTACCCCTAGCAAACCTATGGACCAGGAGAAACCAATTTCTTATTGCTGTCTGTGTTCATTGCTACTTGTGTTAACCATAAGACATTTTGAAAGGTTACATAACACTATAAATTCCTGCTGATGTCTCCTCAGCATGCCTATATGACAGCAGAAACCATTAATGCTAAACAAAAGACAAATATTTTATAATCACTGCTGAGCCTGTGCTATTGGTCACCTATTTATCATAAAACGTTATGAAAGGTTACATAACACTAATTCCTGCTATTGCCTAATACAAGCAAAAAATTATTCATGCTTAATAAAACAGCAATATTTTATTGTCTCTTATTTTCCTGGGTAAGGAAAACATGGAAAGGTTACACAACACTAAATTCCTGCTGTGGTTTCCAGCAGAAAGTCTTTCCTGATTAAACCAAACACCAGTTTCTAGTTGCTACCTAAGACAGGATGTTGCTCCACACCTGATTCAGGTTGACAAGCTCCAGCTGGAGTTGGATTGTTTGTTTTCTATTACATCTGCTTGATGCTGTGTGTTTATGCAATGCTCATGTTGGATCTCCAGAAAGCAGCCCTTTGGCAATGTTCTGCAGAGATGTCTCTATGTAACACTGTTGTAATTAGTTACAGTGTCAGAATCAGTTGTAAATGTTCATCATGGGCAATGCTCTGCATTTGGTTTGTCCTCCCAACAGCTGAATGTGACAGTCTGGGGCTCTAAGTGCAAACTAATGCAACTTTCCATTTGTTAAATTGTGTTAAATATTAGAGATGGAAGTGCCATTTTATCAACAAGTAAATGTTCACATAATACACATGTTCAGCTGTGATCTTCTTTCTTTGTATATAAAACACATTGCAGAAACCAACCCATGGTCACTGTAAAGTATCAGGTATTGCTATGCACATCTATGTATTAATTCTACAAATACTTTACAGTTTAGTTATAAAATGTATTATATAATTAGTTTATACAATTAATAAACTCTGTATACATATTAGATATTGTGTTACTGTTTTGTTTAGTTAGAAAAGAAAGTCACAATACAAAATTATGCATTAACAGAAATTACTGACAATAGCAAATTGTGGCACCCTTTGTTTTGGCCCTTTTACTGGACCATTTCTAAAATAAACAATCCAGCCCCTATCATTAATGGAGCCTTATGTTCCACATCTCTGTTCCACCACACTGGACATTGTCCAGATGCATGTGTCAATAATTGTTTGATCATCAGCATTGAGATGTATCCACCATCAGAACTACCAGCATGTATCTTCATCATCATTCACATATCAGTTACAACAGTTATGACTTCAAATGTTATCCTTTCCATTTCCAATGGGGCCCAGCATATCTAAGGCAAAAGCAGAAAATGTTGTTTTAAACAGTCTCTCCCTCATTACAAATCAATTAGTCTCTAATGGGCACTGGGAGATATGGACCCAATGTCCAGTTTGGAACTTCATTGTGGCTTGCCATGGAACAACAGTGAAAATCACTACTCCCAGGGGGCTGTTAAACTGAAATCTGCAGTCAGAAAATTCAATTGCCAGAATGATTTCCTCATTACACAAAGAAAAGATCTCCCAAATGGAGGTGTGCAGTTGTCAATGGTTCCTCATATCACCATAAATTCTGAAACTGAAACAACTCTGCAGGAAATGAGAGTGGATTCTCACGGGGCCCTGGCAACTGTCAATCCTTCCAACGAAAATGCAGCTTTGCAAATAATACTTAGCACTTTGTTGTCAGTTATTTAAATGTTACCAAAATTATTGTTAATTCAGTGCCATTTTGGGCATTTTAATAGGAATATTTCACCAAAATGACTAACAAATTATTGTTCAATCATTTATATTTGAGGCATTATAATCTAAAATAGTTCACCATGTGTTTGGCAGGATTTAAATAAATATGTTCATCGTAGTTGCAATTTTTATCTATCAATACTATCTACTTTCTTATTATCGAATATATAATACCTCTATTCCTCGTAAAACAACGAGCAATTAATTTGTCTTCTAGCTTTCGCCAAATGCTACTAGGGGAATAACGTTACAGCAACACAAATAAAGAAGAATCCGCAGTATGTGCAGAAACACATGTTTCGGTGACTGCGTTAACTGATCCAAGTAATAACACCTATGTACCTGATCCAGCAATCGGTTCAGTGGGTAATGATGATATGTTTTTCTAGCAACCAGGCACAATAAGCCAAATCTATTGCATGCACACTTCCCCCATTGCTTATCAGCAGTGTCTATGATATCAGTGGGCTGTTACACTGGTCAAGATTTTGTCATGACTCTCACTTTTTTCCGGAGCAGCTGTCTAAGATCACTTTTGACATAGATTTCTTGTGATAATTATGCAGCAGGGAAAATTTAATGCCAATAGAATTGGGCAAATTTGCTAATTTTAGGGAATGCAAACTTCAAACAATGGTTTAACGTATACCAATAACAGTTGCATACTCTTGGGGATTAAAAATTTACATAATTGTTTACATAAGCGGTTAAAATGAAGTTATAAACATATCCTCGACATATACTGTAGAACTGAGGCTACTTATGAACATATTTTCTCATTGTATGCCATAAACAGAATGCTATATTAATTCAGGTAACAAAATAACTATTTTGTTTAGCCTACATTTATATAAGCGGTACGCTCTATAAATAGCAATTGTGTAATGTTCCCATTCATAAATCTCATTCAGAGTTGCCGTTCCATGTAGCCCTTTGATTCTAGCGAATTCATCACATTCCAGAAACAGTAGTGTCATTCTAAAAATACCGCGCGTAGCTAGCAACCGTTGTATATCTGTCTTAATATACTTGTACATGCATTAATAATGGCGTTCCGAGAATCATAAACCTAAAATTTTCAATAAATGGGGAATTTATATTGATAAACTTACGGTTAATTTAAATTAAAATTGTGGTTATGATTTATTAACGATTATTTATAATTTCATCTTTCTATCAACTTCTCCAGTAGATGTTATTTAATCTGTAGAAAGATGCTACATTTTCTATAGATAAAATGTTATGAAAGAAGATTCGGAATACGTCGAATTGTTATTTCACGTCGCATGATTTAACAATTTGCAATACTAATTATACACAGGAACCCTTGATATATCATATTTCTACAGATATAATTTAAAATCGTCATAGTCTAATTAATTTTTATGTTTGCGTTATCAAAAATAAGGTCTTAACATTTCAAAAATCGATGAAAGTTCCCTGACTATTGCTTTTTATTGGGATACACAGTATAAATGCTTATTTGACTTCAAATTGTTATTATATTAGATAACTAACATGAATGGTATATAACCGGTACTATAAATAACTATATAGACTCGTCTCATACATAATAATTTTAATTCTTTTGTAGCATTTTATGGTTTGTGTGGTACATGTTCTTTCTGCGCCAAAGCCGCATTATGACACTGTCCCCCGCACCACTACCTTATTATTATTGTTTTTATACCCATGGATACATTTTGTATTATACCTGAAATAGCATTCTGTTTTATTTTTTATTGTACAAATTCATGCCTACAAAAATTACAGGTTACCATAAGTACATTTCAGATCTTCAGTATTTCAGATTAGCAACATCAGATTAAAAATATTTCATAGAAATTTCCTTTTATTTTAATACAATTTCTAACTTGAAGTCCATTGTTCTCTACTCAAATTCACACAGTTGCTGTTCATTTGTTGTGGTAAACCATTCCATACCCTCTAGACAGCTATCAGACTGGGTTAGGCTGTTCTGAGAAACATTTCTGGACATGGTAATGTAAATATTATTGCCCAGGAACTCTCATGTTACCACTTGGGCCAAGATTATGGTGACACCATTACTGCCCTCCAAGGCATTGTATTGTGGTGGACTGGTTCTCTTACTGGATAAAGAAGCCACAAGAATTGAAAGTAAGCTCAGTAAATGTTAATGAACCTACAGACATTCTGAAGAAAATCTGATGATTCTGCAATAATAGTGTTGATGCCAATGAAATTATTAGCATTTAAGTGTATGGTTTCTTCATATTATGGGAAATCAATCTGAGGTCAAAGAAAACTGTTAGTTTCCCTAGAAAACAAATGATAAGAATGAGTTCTTGGATACATAATGTAAGAGATTGGCATTTTTTCAATAAATCAAAGGTTTTGTGACAGAAAACTGTCAATATCATTTTCAGCAGAGGTTAGCAACCGGATTACACAACAGTATTATCTCAATAATTCCAAGTATCTGACCATAAAAACATCATCATAATAAATTCATAGGAAAACAAAGAATGTTCTCCATATAATTCAAAATGCTATCAGCCTTTTCCAACTGGTATCTAGCAAACCAATAAAAAGCTCTAAACAAGCAATTTGGATAATCTAATTCTAGTAAATTAGAGGTAGCAACCTGAACAAGTGTGGTGGGGTAAAATCAAGCAGCTTATCTCCAGATGTCATTACACAAGACAAGTTATCATGTGCTGGTATGTATCCTGCTTTCTCCCCATCAGGCTTGAAATGACCCAGAGATGTGGAGGTGGCTGTACACCCAATTTGATTGAGATATGCTTATAAACTAACTCAATGTCAGAATTACTGTTGAAAGGTTGTTGCCCAATGGCAAACTGGCAGCCATCTGGGTGGAAACTTAGTGGAATTTAGCCTCTGGTGTTTGTGCTTTGTGAGCAGGGTAATGGAGTAGTTGGCACTGGTTTTGGTATACAACACCTCATGTTGTTATGCAGAATTAATATTAATGCATACTCACCCTGCCCAGGACTAATTTTATCTCATGATTTTGGTTAAGTAGTTAGAAACAAGAGTTCAGCCAATAAAAAATTAAAGCGCAGGGAAATAAAATAAAGAAAGTCAACCTATTGCAGACAAAAACTGATACTGCATAACAATTTAGGCTATATTAACTTGTACAATAAAGGTATTTTAAAGGTGTTTCCCCTAGCAATTTTCAATACATTTCATCAGACCTGTAAAGCAATCACCAATATTTTGCTCCCATAGGGTTTCTGGCCCATTATGTCTAGCCTCTGAATAAAAAAGATAAGAATACTTTCATAAAATCGTTTTGCCAATCATTTGCAAACTTAACCTTTCCCTTTGTTTTCATTTAACAGTTGTGTAATACAATTTTAACCAAATATTCAAAGAAATACATTCTTCAAGAAAAGGTGTTAAATAATCTGTTCTGCAGAGCTGCTGCATACATCATGCCCTATCTCCCCTATAAGAGATAGTGTATGTTCTAGGATGTTCTAGGCACTGGCGCCCAGCCGGGCGTAACATGGAGCCCTGCAGTGCTCACTTCTTCACCTGATAGACATAGCCATGGAAACCACATTAATTGTAAATAATGACTTTTAAAATTTTATTTAATTCCAACAAGATGTGAAGCATCAGTTGGATCTTACCCCTGTCAAAATGGACTTCATGAAATCAAGAATTGTTCGCTACATTAAGAATTATTCATGAAGTCTTCTTAATCACTTCTTATAAGGTACTTGATGAAGTTTTATGCATGAAGTGATGTGTGATATTCTTCATGAAGTTTTCATGCATTATTTAAATTCTAGAAAAATTCATAAAGCTGGCTTTAAAGAATAGAACAAAATTTGTGTATGAATATAATTACAACGTTTCAAAGACCTTGATTAAAATGCATTTACTTGATAAATATAACAAGTAAGAGTTATTTTGCAAATATTTCAAACACAAAATATATTTATTGCTTGAAATTGTATTCCAAAGACTTCTTGAAAGTATTTGTGTTGATAAGTGTTAGTGGATTTTTACCTTCAGTGTGCAAATACATTTTTTCGGTGTAGCTGTCTAAGATCACTTTTGACCTAGATTTCTTGCGATAATTTTATGCAGCGGGAAAATTGAATGCTAATAGAATTGGGCAAATTTTCTAATTTCAGGGAATGCAAACTTGCAACAATGGTTTGATGTTCACCAATAACTGTTGCATATTTTGGGGGATTAAAATTTACATAATTACTTGCATAAGCGGTTAAAATAAAGTTATAAACATATCTTTGACATACACTCTAGAACTGAGCATAATTATGAACAATTTTAACTCATTGTATGTCATGAACTTGATGTAAATATTTATTCACATAATGAAATCATTATTTTGTTTAGCCTACATCAGCTGCACAATCTATAAATAGCAATTACAATGATCCAATTTTATGATAATTATTGCGCTCTGAAACTTTTTGGAGCCATACGTAGATATTCGGCGAAGATCGGTATGAAATGGTCTATTCCAGCGTATTCAACACACTCGAGATAAAGGGTGCATCAATCTAAAAATAGCGAGTTGTAGAGAGGTATGCTAATATACATTCATCAATTAGCGTCCAGAGAATCATAAACCCGAGAATTTCAATAAATGGGGAATTTATATTTATAAACTTACTGTGCATGTTAATTTATATTTGAATTGCGGTTGCGTTTTATTAAGAATTATTTATAATTGCACCTTTCTATTAACTTCTCCAGTAGATGTTATTCAATTTTAACAAGAAATGTCTTTAAAAAAGACAATCGGCGTTGACATTAATATACCGAGATATCATTATTACCCTAAACATAAGATACAAGAGGGTCAAGATGGTCGGTTACGTGGCTTCTCGGACCCCACATTTTTCGGTCTCAACTTAAATAAGAGACTTCTCGGACCAGGGTTTTTTGGGAAACCATAAGAAAACGTTTAATTTAACAAATTTTAACAAAATTAATTTGTGAATAATTCAATAATTATTAATATTTGTACGGTAAATAAACCGATCATACCGCCCCATGTTTTCACCAGTGATACATGAATAACCTAAATAATTTACGTAAACATCATTATTATATAAATGTGTCAGCCAAATTTAACAAAATAACATAACAATGTACGAAAATAATTGTGGGAATGAATGAAAATTATTTTTTATCAGATTATCGTATAGTTATTCTTAAGAATTATACCCTACCTACATCTTGGAAGTTATTTATGCATAATACATACACATTTCGAAGTCAATTTATTATTTATAGGCTAAAAAAATGATCTGTTTCCCAGGCAGCGCCGCAACTTATTTTTATGGCCGCCACGAATTTGATTTAATGCCAAAAGAAATTATTTTTTTACTGTTTTTTGATGATCGCGCCCGGGTTTTAAAGGAGGAGTCCAGAAATGTGTTAATAAAAATAAAACTTTGTAGAAAGTGTTTCTTATGGGCATGTTACCGAACAAACAACAAAACTACGCATTTGAAATCCGTGAATTATTAACATTTTGGTAACTTGCTGTCGTCTATTTTCTATATGCGATAACTGGTGATGACTCTGGAGTAAACCAGTATGTACATTATATTATTTCGTTCGTACCAAGCGCTTTTGAACAATGCCTTTCGTAAATAAGAAACATATTCCGGACGAATAAACACCATAAACGTTCAATAGTATTACTAAAATTACGATGTATTCATGGACAGCGGCTTAAAATTAAACGAATCCGCATTTTAACATAGCGGAAGAAGAGTAACCCGGTAGATATTTCTGTATTTTCAGTAACTTTTTTCCTGTCTGAAATACTGTGTAAATTATGAAAAAAAAAAAATCATATTTGATTGGGAACCTTTATAAATATGTTCTATTTCATGATTTAAACTTTTGTTTCGTAGATACTTTTGCTTGAATAATATTTCATATTTTACTCCACATTTTACTCCATATTTGTTAAAGAAAATCTGTGTCAGTATAAGTCGTATGGAAACAATCGAAAATGCCAGCTGCATTGACAAGTGTTGATTTTCCTTTCCAAAAATTATTGGTGATTTACTGCAAAAATAATTTATATTTTTTGACAGTTATAAAAAATATGAAGTACGAAAAGTTAAATTCTATAAATAAATAGAAGTATTTTAATGCTGCTGGTGTATCAATTTGAAGGCACTTTGTTAATTATGAACATTCGAATTGATTGCCTTTTTACATCAGCTTGCATAAATGACGGTTTGTGATTAATAAATATATATTTAGAATTTAAAAAAAGGAATGCTTATGTTGTTATTAAAACTTAATATTGTCTTTAATCTGTACTTAATTACTTGTTTTACTAAGCCAATAGAAAAGAGTAGGAGAAAAAATACTTCAATAAAAAACTCGCCCTCCCTCCTGATTTTGTGGAAATAGTGCCTGAGAAACAATTCATTATTTTTCTTTAGCCTTATACCTTGTATCCTAATGAAAAGCAATCTTCAGAGAACATTCAGTGCATTTGAAATAATGATGACTTCCATTCTGATAGCACCAAAAATAAAATTTCATAAGACTATGGTGATTGAAAATTATATTCGGTAGGAACATGATGTATAAATGGTTCTGTGCATAATTGATTGTGCAAATCACGTATTCGTGCAAATGAAGTAAAAGTAACACGAATACCATGTGGACGTATTCAGAGACTTATTTCACCACATTTTATTTATTGAAAGTTATCTTCTTATAGGTTGAGTAACATCTACTGGAGAAGTTGATAAAAATGTGTAATTCACATTAATTATTAACAGAACGCAACCACAGTTCAATTTCAAATATAAACATGCACAGTCAGTTTAATAACATAAATTCCCCCTTTATTGAAATATTTGCTCTTGTTTCTCTGGACGCTAAATGACGCATACATATTATAACAGCTATACACCGGCAGCTAAACGAGAACTATTTTTAGAAAGATCGTGAGTGTGTTGAACTCGCTAGAATCAATTGTTATTTATAGAGCGTACCGCAAGGCTAAACAAAATAGTTGATTAATTCTGGGAATGAACATAATAATTATTATGTTCATGACATACAATGAGAAAATATGTTCATACTTATGCTCAGTTCTACAGTGAATATCGAAAATATATTTATAACTTTATTTTAACCGCTTATGTAAACAATTATGTAATTTTTTAATCCCCATAAGTATGCAACAGTTATTGGTATACCTTAAACCATTGTTTAAAGTTTGCATTCCCTAAAATTAGAAAATTTGCCCAATTCTATTGGCATTCAATTTTCCCGCTGCATAATTCTCGCAAGAAATCTAGGTCAAAAGTGATCTTAGACAGCTACGCCGAAAAAATATTTAACATCTTTCTATAAATAAAATGTGGTGAAACAAGTCTCTGTATATTTGGAAATGTTACTTTTATTTCATTTGCATAGCATGAATACAATATTTGCAAAACTTTTGATAGTATATTATTTAACATAACTATGTACACTCGTCTGATATATAATAATTTTCATTCATTTCCGCAATTATTTTCTGACAATGCTAATTTGTTAAATTTGCCTGACAAATTCATGTAACAATTATAGTAACTAGCATTTAGGTTATTCATTTATCACCGGTGAAAACATGGAAGGAATGATCGGTTTATTCACAGTAAACATCTTAGTAATGTTTGAGTTTATCTCCAATTAATTTTGGGTCCGATAATGTTTATTATAATGTCCGAAAGAAGTCCCCTTAGTGAGGACCAAACAAGCTGGGGTCCGAGAAGTCACGTAAACGATCATCTTGTCCCTCTTGTATTATGTTTCACGTAAAAAAATGACATCGCAATATTAATTTCAACGCCAATTGTCTTTTTAAAGACATTTCTTGTTCTGATTGGTCAGACTTTCAAATGTGTACATGGAGGGAAAATGAATGTTTACTGGTAATTGTAAGTAGAAGTTTTTTTGCTATTTCATAATGTCACAAACTTTCTAAATCATCATTTTTGTGAAGTGAATAAAGTCTGGTAATTCTTATTTTAAGAAATGATTGTTATAAAACAAAATAAGGTTAAATGTCAACAACTTAATTTTGAAATACAGAAGTACCAGTGTTTCAGACAAACAATTTCGGATATTGTTACATTTCAATTTCAAATACTCTAAGTTAATACTCAGTACATTAATACTTATAACAAAGATACACAAATCTGTGACATGTATCATCATCTTTATCATCATCATCATCCTGACAGAAAGTCATGCATAAATCATACAAGCTACCCAACTACTAAATTACTCTCTATTCTGAGTTTCCTTTCAAAAATTTAAGGTGCATGATGTGAAAAAGACAATCATACATAAACAGTAAAAAATACTAAAAAATCAACTTTAGTGATTCATAGAACATTAATGAATTAGTACTTGAAATATTCATGAATAATTCATGAACTGAAGAAAAACACAACCAATTTGTTCTTGAAATCATAAACAAATATTCATGAAATCTTCTTGAATTATTTTTTCAGAATATGTGCATGAAGTATTCATGAAGATTAAATTAGTTTATGAAGTATTCATGAACAAACCCATTCTATATTCATGCATTTTTCTGTATGAAAATGCATGAAATATTCTTAAAGTTATTTTTACTGAATTTTTCAGGAATTTGTCTCATTTTCAGTTCACTTCTTATTCATGAAGTATTCACAAAGATTTCATGAAGAATTCATGAAGTATGCCTAAACATTTCACAGGGGTTAAGTTCTGATGGCTTAAATAATATTAGCTATTCTTGAAAACATATAAATGTGGCCATCAGTTATATGCTCTCCTGTCTCACCAATGCTTTGACCTTTGGACATTTGACCTTTGACCAACTGACCTCAAAATGGTTCAGAATTAGTTTACCTTACTATCAGTTCAGTGGCAAAATTTCTTACAGAAAGATTACAGGCAAAACAACATAAACTTACAAAATTTCCCATAAAAGACAAAGTGGCAAATAAGAAACAATAAAATCTTATTTAATGATGCTAAAATTTACACTTTATGCAGAGATGCAACCGGAACGTTAAATATGACATGACAATTTTAACTTCAAAATGTCTTAAAATTGGAGAATGACAGTTCAAATTAGAAATACAGTTTCAACTATGCAAATACAAATTTCATGGGAATTGAGAAATCAATCCAGGACTCACATTGGAGCATCTGATATAGCAGTCTCCTATCTCTTTAATTGAATTGCATGCAAATATTGGGAACCCTATGTTTGTAGACAATGAATACTGATCACCCCTGAGAGTTGCCCCAGCTTGCTAAACAATTAAAGAAGAAACATGTAGATAAAATTCATGGATTTCCTGATTAGTTTTACAGGTTCCACCACAATATAATTGTCCCTGCACGCTTTTAGACAGCCCTATGGCAAAGATGCTGTAAGATATGCCTTCCATGGAAGCTGTCATTCACTAAAGAACAATCAATCAAACTTCACAGAAACATACAATAGTGATCAAGATAGGAATGAGCATTATGGAGACATGCTTTGTAAATGCCAGGTCTTTTGTACAACAGCAAACCACATGCTTTTCTAGGTTGTAGCTCCTATATAATTGCACAAAAGCAAGGCACAGAATTTCCAAAGTATCTGGTCCACCATATACATAAACATCCAAATATTATAATGTACAACTCAGACAGATTGCCATCTGATTGTTCAACATATCTACAAGTTTTTGATCATGTACAAAATGCCTTGTCAACTGCAAGGGATAATAAAAACAATTGGTCTGTCACCACATTTATAAACTGTGAAACGTGGACAATAATTGCAATAGTTTGTAAACAACAATCTTATCACAGAGCTACAGCAGAACTTGGACCAAGACATTAATTGGTAACAGGGCCATGATGAAATGGATTTAGTAATATGTAAGACTGCTAGCTTTATATTTCAATATTCTGCCATGGAAAGCATTACATACAGAACAATCCATCAGTAAAACACTATCAGTTCTCCAAGATTTGAACCATCAACAAGGGCATCACAATTTACTTTGTCAATCATGATCCAAAAGGCTAAAAGTTCATAGATACATTGCAGCCATCAAAAACAATTAAAGTCTCTACAATTCACATTACCAAGCTAACCAGGCAGTCAGTCACATTGTTTGCCCAGACAGTTTTATATTTTATTCAACACTTCACACTTTTTTGATGGGTTCAAAAGTTCTTTTGCCAGGGACATATTGTGTTTGGTATCACTGGCTGGATCTATAAACATATTGCTTTAATGCTAAACTGCGGCCACTTTTATGTGGAAAACATCCCAATACTTTGATACTGTCAACGGGCATTTAAAGCGTTATAAATGTACACCTCTATGATGATGACCAATTTTTTTCATTAAAGCGAACATAAAGGTTTGTACCATTTATCACCCTACCATCAAACGGTTTCAAGTTGCTATAGCGTTTGCAGGTAATGGATTTATTTTTTTACAGCCCATAGTGTTAATTTATTAGTCCCTTGTGAAACTTAATACTGCAAAAACCCATTAAAATATTGTCTTTCAATGTCAATGTATAGAAGATTATTATTTTCTTCTTGTGTCAGATTGAATAATGTTAATATACTGAATGCAGAGTCAACACACTGATAAGCCTACTTTCAATGCATAAGCATCATCTCTCGTTAGGCTCCGGTTGGCAAGACAGATGTGGATTATATGATGTTAATCCTTTCAACTTTCACAAATGGTTGCTATACTAATATAACAGACATGGGGAAAGACTGTCAAAATTTACAGGCCAGACCATCCTTAGAGAAAGGGAAAAAAATACAGGCCAGTTGTTAATTTCGCCAGCCTAAATTGAGTTTGAAATACATATTTATTTATGGATACGAAAAAAAAAAACAGACAGTAAGTCCGGCATCTTGGATTTTACTGCCAGCCTTTTGGCATTTTTACCGGTAATGTCTGGCGGGCCTGCGGTCTATTGCCATGTCTGTATAATATGAACATAATGATATCATGATTGATATAAGCATCATAACATCGCAAACATATATGTGTATTATTATGGCACAAAACACAGACTGTTCTACAAAACTGTATTGACGATGTGTTTTACCAATCAGAAAGTCTTTAACTTTATTGTTTGTCAGAGATATATTGTAATAGTAGGACAGTGTATTTTGTTATTCTGCTGGAGATGGAACTGAGTATGCTGCGTTCTAAACCATTTAAACAATCTGACAACTGTTAGACAACAAAAGAAAACTAGATGACAATACTCATCAAAGAAATAAGCATTAACTGTTTAACACAATACTCATCAAAGAAAGAAGCATTAACTGTTTAACCCAATTTTATTAATACACAGATTGTTATTCCCGACCCTTCACAGAGAATTGTGTATTCTAATTAGGCGTAAACAAAAACTGTTTGTTTCAGGTAACCCGACCCTACCCTAAAAAAATGCCCCGACCCTAGAACATTTTATTGGGTTTGTATGATTGATTTTTGGTTTATTTACCTTTTTGAATAATTAAACTTGTTTTTGGATAAATAAGTCTTTTGTTTTGATAGTATCCACTTATAAATACTGTTTAAGGATATTACTGATATGTTTTGAATATTTATTCAGTTTTAGAATCTTCAAGTTGACCATTTACCAAATTAAAAAATAAATAATATTTTAAAAAAATCCCCACCTACCTACCCTAATTTGTTTCGGCATGTTACCTAAAACAAACATACTTTTTTTTACGCCTTAATAATGGGATTCAATAGTATGTGGATTCTCTCTGGCATTATTCAACCAAACCTTTCTTCCTGATTCTGTATCTATAGCAACCATTTCACCTTCACAATGTCAAGGTCACTTACCTGAAATCAGAAAGACATTTATGAATAAATATATTTTACATGACATTAATGTATATATAAAATGTATAAATGCAAAATACACACGCACATTGTGAGCAATGAATTGATTCATTAATGCTGAATAAAATATATTTAGATCGAATGACAAATAATTAGCACATGTCAAGGTCACTGAACTGTCCATGAAAATAACAGAACTGGGTCATGCCATGCGTTAAAAGCTTCTAACTTTTTTCTAACAAGTAACCCATTTTTTCTGCTTTGAGGGATACAAAAAACATTGAGTTGTAATGTTCTCTGACAGAATTTGTGCAGATGCCACCAATAGTATTTACTGGTACATAATGTAACATCTGTGACAAAGGTACTGAATGTTACAGATTTAAATGAATTGCAAATTACTACCATCACCATTGGTGAGGTCTTAAAATGAGATTTATAAATTCACATCCCCTAATAGGCCTGTGAAGTGTTTTATGACCGCATTAATGGGCAAACACACTTGAACAGTCTTATCACTTCTACAAATCATATCCAATTTTCACACCTGTTAATTCTGTGGTCTCAAAGTACAAAACTGAACTTGATATATGAGCTTATACATTATTTCACATTTAATGTGTTTAACTTGCAATAAATAATTTATAACATGGGAATTTATTTCCATCAACGTTAATCGTGCTGTCACAACACTACAAAGTACAATCTAGTTGTATGGAGAAAATGAAGAAGTTGAATTTCCTTTCACAGAGAAATAAAGCACAGTAATGTATTTGGAATGCAAACAATTAAAAGTATTTGACCTCACTGTTTAACCTTTTTTATTTATTTTGTAATATTTAACATGCAATAAAAGTATACATTATATAACACAATACAATACATAGGCAGTGGAAACCGTTGATCAACATCTGTTTGCAATTTTATATTTCTCACTCTATCACTATAATTCTTACTTTTAATATTATGCATTACTGAGTGATGACTAAAGGCAAAAACAAGAATAAATAACAATGTGGCGCGTCGTGAGAAAACCGGTCTTAATGCATGTGCGTAAAGTGTCATCCCGGATTAGCCTGTGCAGTCCGCACAGGCTAAACCGGGACGGCACTTTCCGCTTGTATGGTATTATCTGTTTCAAGGAAGTCTCTTCTAAACATAAATCCACTGTAGGCTGAAAGTGCTGTCCTGGATTAGCCTGTGCGGATTTGCACAGGCTAATCCGGGATGACACTTTACGCACATGCATTAAGTCCGGTTTTCCCACGACGTGGCTCCAATGGTGTTTGCTTCTGTCCTATATCTAAATGCAGAAAGGTATTCATCAGATCAAAGGCTTTTCCTAAATCCAGGTAAGCAGCCAGCCACAGAGTGCAAGAGGGAGTTATCTACCTTTTCCTTAATCCAGGTAAGCAGCCAGCCACAGAGTGCAAGAGGGAGTTATCTACCTTTGCCTAAATCCAGGTAAGCAGCCAGCCACAGAGTGCAAGAGGGAGTTATCGACCTTTTCCTAAATCCAGGTAAGCAGCCAGCCACAGAGTGCAAGAGGGAGTTATCTACCTTTTCCTAAATCCAGGTAAGCAGCCAGCCTCAGAGTGCAAGAGGGAGTTATCTACCATTTCCTAAATCCAGGTAAGCAGTCAGCCACAGAGTGCAAGAGGGAGTAATCTACCTTGCCTGATGACTTGACATTTGTACAAGACAACTGGTGCTTAGTATGAACAAACTGCCTTTGATATGTCAAACAACAGCAACAATAACAAACAAGCATTCACAGTAAAACTCCTGGCTAATTAGCAATTATCACTTCCCTGGAACAGAATCTGGTGGCACTGCACACCAAACCCACAAGTGAGAATTTTGATTAACAGATGTCTGTTTTGTAGCAATTCATGTATTCTTAATTAGATCTCATCATTGCAAAAGAACTATTTGATACAGAAAAGTAATTAAAAACAGCATAAATATAATACTTTGTTTTTCTGTTTGTCTGTGATGTTTGTTTGTTTTACCAGATCCTTTTGTGGCATTTTTCTTTTTTTCTTTCTTTTTTTTAAATGTTTTGTGTTTATTTTTTTTGATGTAAAATGTAAAGTATATTCATTACAAGTCGAGATTTTCATATTAAATAAACTCATTATAGACTTACTTGGGTTTCTTACGACACAAGATTAGCTCTTCTTTTGGAACATACTTCACTGATTAACAAAGCTATAAAATATTAATAACACTTAAATATACGTTTTCATGCGCTTCTATGTCACTTTTCAACATGGGTGGCAAAATTAATTCATTCTTAACACAGACAAGTTAATACCATCCATTCATTTCAAATTTTGTGCACTTGCTATATTTAATGGACCAAAATAAAAGTACTGACATCTCAAAAATTATTTTAGATAAAAAATAATTACACATTTAGGAAATTCTTCATTCCAATTTATTTAGTAATTAAAATCATTAATATTTTTCTATAATGACAAATCTGTTTTAAGCACTCACTATAAAAACTCTTGATCAGAATTATCAATAGCTACCAGAGTTTCCGCATTAAAATTCTAATAACATTCTAAAAGTGGTTTATTCTATTTTAATAGGGCAGTCGTTATGTTACAGAAATTAATAAATAAATCAAGGGCCCTTCATCTTATCAATGGCACTCAGTGTGAATTGTATGCCACAATTCTTTTATGGGACCAAAATAAGCGAAATGGCAACTGCAAATGCAAAACACGTTCAGTATGAAAGCAAACTCAAGTGGACTTGAACATTCACAAAGGCACATCAATGGCCGTATTTAAATCCTTTGACAAGTAATTTGTTAGCGAACGCTCCTAGCGAGCTTTATCGCAGAATGCACCTGGATTGACCGGTGCGCATATGAAAGCGGGCGGTGTGTGCTGCCCAGTGGGGAGAAAGCGGCCGGACTTGACACCGCGCATAACAATGTCTGCTTAATTACTGCTCGTTGACTTCGAAGTGGAGGGGGCGGGTCAAACAGGGGCAATGAGGCTAACGCACAGAGTCTTCAATTCAGAAACATCAAAACAACGACACAATGGTCACCGAAAGTGGAGTTAATGTTGCAGACATTAAAAATGACCCAAGGCTTTGGCGAAAGTTCTCCACTATAATACCATCTAAGCCAATTAGAATTTTACTTCATTTTACAGCAATGTCCTTTGAATGAACATTAGACAAAATCTGCAGGTCAGAAAATTGATGTTTGATCAAGCATAGTTTTTCCCAGCCCCTAGACTTAAATTTGACAGCATTAAAACTGCCTCTTAAACAACACTTTTCCTCTGCCCCTTAATTTCTATAATAATTTGACAACACTCAAATATGGCATGTTGAAAGACAATAACAAATGGTTGTAAATGGGAGATTATTTACAAATTTACGGGTAAGTGCACTAAACATAGGACTTGAGTAATGAGAAAGATCAGAGTGGACAGTTAACACGAGGGTGACATCGTGAGAAGCAGACACCCTTAGCTCTGTCAGAACATTACAAGATTCAATGAATCTGATACAAATAATTATATCATGAGAAATATATCAATAATTGAAAGATGTGAAAATGCACCATCAATTAATGCAAAATATAATATGCATTACTCAGTGACCTTATATGGATATTTTCCTTAGCTATTTTTTGTTTAAATCAATATTTTTCTATGAAAACTAACATAAATGCTGCATTTTCTTTTCCCTAAATTTAGTTTTTGGCCAAATACATGTAAATTATAATAATTTTATTATGTGATTTTACACACCATTTTTTTTTTCGAAATGGAAGAAAATAACAGCAAAAATAATATTTTGTAAAGAACAATAATGTCATCTACATATATAAAGAGCAGGACAGGTATTCTTTGCAATCAATGCTCATAAGGTTACAGATGAAAGGACAGGAATTGCACAATTGTGTCCTGATTTAAGTGAAATCCTCACAGTGAACAGCAACAACAGCGCATATCCCTCTTAAAGTCTCAAGGACCATTTATTAACAGCTTTCACAACCCCAGTACAAATCTAATAAACCAAATAAATCTGCGCCAAGAGGTTGTCAAGTCACCATAAGGATCTTTTCATCGTGTTTGATCCTTTTCTATTAATTTGCTTTAAAAACCTCTGCGGTCACTTTACGGCCACTCATTAATGACACTTATAGCCTGATTAAAAAGTCAATGCAAGGGATTATTATGTGGATTAATAGGGGATGAAAAAATCAAGAAGACATTTTACTACAGATTTCATTTGCCTTCTTTAATTACCTGTGTAATGTGAAGGTCAATAAACCTTTTTTACTAAAACTGTTTTTTTGATGATGATGAATTATATTTTGTTTTTGTTGTTTAATTCCTGATGGCTACAGCACTGCAGCAATATAATTAGCAGGAGAAAAATCTGCAGATTATTATTTAAAATATATTTTTATTAGATGGTATGCAATTTCTTAAATTAGAAAGAATTGAAATAAGAAATTGCATAAAATCCACACCAGAAACTAGTAGAACTTCCAGATAATAAGGAATAAGTTATTTTTTAAGTGAATCAATTCATTAATTTAATGTTGTACATTTTCTTGTCATTTCATACTTTTTTGCAATCTAAAATAACCAAATTAGCTATAATTTATATTTATGGTGGAGTTGTTTTTTTCCCCAAATCTTTTAAATATGGTAATACCCTAACCTCATGTGACCATGTTTTTTACAGCCCTGGATAAATGAGGCCAATGTTGTTGTGTTTACTGTTGTTGCAGCTTTTGTCAACAAAATGATACAAAATGAAAACATCCTCTGGTCAAATGGGACAATACACTAGCCAGACCACATGGCTTTTATGCTGAACAAACATTGTGACAGGCACAACTTCAATATCGAGGCTTGACTATTTGACACAATTGTTAGGCCTAGGGTGTAAGGAAATATTTAAGGTCATTAGCAACAATATTGTTCTAATTGATGTTGTTTTCTTTCTTAGATTAGTGTAATACAACTTCCTGGATAATTTGTTGGATGGGTATTAATTATAGCTAAGTATCTATTTTATTTAGGGATCAATATTATGTGAACTCTCACATTTCGATATGTCACATGTCTCTATTTTAGTGAACACTTAACTTCAGCAATATAATAATTTTGCACCAGTCTCTATTTTGGTTATTATTAAATGCTCTATTTAAGATAACATTGTATTTATGGCTATTTTTAACTGTCCTACAGTATTGCTTTTGTTTAATTATGTCATTCACTGAGCCCGGTTTGCTCAGTTAGAGCGCTGGACTGTCAATCAAGGTATCATGAGTTCGAGCCCCAGCCAGCCACATAACTTGTGTGGGGATTGGTCACAAAAATATTTATATGGCAATTCTCCCCCTACCTCTGATTCAAGTAAGGCATTGTCAGTTACTGGCATTATGGGAAGTGCACTTAGTACTGGTAAACCGCTTAGATCGGCTAAGCTTGCCCAGGAAGTTAGTGTGAGTAGGTTAAATGACCAATGTGATATGACTGCAATACTGTTAAAACGGCAAAAAATCCAAACAAACAAACGACAAAACATAACCAGACATGAGATTTCTGTTTGCAATCATGGAATATTGCAAGTTTTAAATCCTATTTAAATATCTGCTGTACATGAGAATTTCTTTAAAACACGCCACCATATATTTTGTCCATGAAACCATAAGATTTTCAGTAAAGGAATTTAGTCAGGAACACATCTTCCATGTTTGAAAGCTTTTAATGTGACCATGTTATCCTTTGTCTAATGGGAACATATAGCTTCTGTCCAACTTGTTACATTTTACTGAATATTTTCTAGAATTCAAGTACAGTCATTCGTTATTCAACATCAAGGCTTTTTTGGGACCAATTTTTATAGAGAGAAGTTTTAGTGGAAGCTTCATTTATGCATTTATTATTATAACTCCTAGGATGACTGGATTGTAAAAAATGTTAAAAGCAAATGTTATCAATGTTTTGTTTTGATGACCAGTCTAAGGCGTCTTCCATGTCTATATTCAATGAATCATGAATAAAAATGTTTAATTACAACACTGGCATTATGTTATGCAAATACGGTGTGTCACTGCAAAGGGACTGGCCCGGTTGCTTTGACATTGTTTTAACATTTCCTCAGGCTGCACCATTGGCAGTTAGCAGTGTTCAGCACAAGATGACAGCAGTTGGGTTATTTCTAGAATATACAGCGCCCATGGGACACATAAAAATGTCCAGACAAAGAAGATAAATTTTGGAAGTAGCATCCACAGTTTCCTCTCACAAAGAGGTGATAATTTTACCAAGTTCCAAAGAGGGATGAAAATCTTGCAACAAACATCTGTCACACAACAATTAGCGCCTGTTAATTAACTCTAATTCAAAATCCCACTATATAATTTTCTGCTTTAAACTTAAAAGTTCTTAGTGAACATTCTAATTACATTCAGATCATGCTGTAACTTTTATTATAGCTTAATTTTAAATATTAAGTGGCATTTTGTTTTAAATTCATTAATTGAAGCACGTCCTGGGAAACCGGACTTAATGCATGTGCGTAAAGTGTTGTCCCGGATTAGCCTGTGCAGTCCGCTAATCCAGGATGGCACTTTCCGCTTTTATGGTATTTTCTGTTTCAAGGAAGTCTCTTCTAAACATAAATCCACTGTGGGCGGAAAGTGCCGTTCTGGATTAGCCTGTGCGGACTGCACAGGCTAATCCGGGATGACACTTTACGCACATGCATTAAGACCGGCTTTCCCACGATGCCCCTCAATTATATTATGCAAAGTGATTATTTTCAGTCTCAGACTTCTTTTTCAGTCTCAAACATTTTTTCTGACAGAATTACCTGTAACTGAAAATACTGAACTTGTAACCCATAAGGTCTCGTAAAATTAGTATATTACAGTATGGACACACTGCTTTTCTCAAACCAACTATAATGGTCAGTAGGTTTCGAATAATAAGTTATGACACTTTAATCTGTGGACTTGACTTTATAATCTGTTGAAGTTTATCGGCACTAAGTACCATTAAAAGTTATGGGGCAACAGGATACCAGATTAGCTTGGCTTGGAATGGAATAAGCTTCTGATCACAATCTGTAATAAGCTTAAATAATTACAAATGCCATCAAAATTATCATAAATTCGAGGTTAATCAATGCCAATGACAATCCAATCTCACAAGATCATGACAGAAAGAAAGACCACAGATTAGGGTTAAATAACAGTTATTAACTTCATTGTAGCCCATTATACACAGGTATCATGGCTTCAACCTAAATTGTCTCAAATTGTCCAATGGTGAATAACACCGGTGTGCATAATAAAGGGGGAGGAACCCAAATAGCCATCTCGTCACCCAATAAACACTCCATTATATATTTAATATCCTTAGTAATATTAATAAAACTAAGTATCATGACAATCTGATTGTACTCATGTAATCTATTTGTTTATCACAGAAGGGGGATACGAACCAATATCCCAAAAGACATTGATATGCAACCAAAAACATGACTTAAGGATACATTATGGTCCTGCCACTACAAATTTAGTTTTGTTTGTTTGTTTGGATTTTTCGCATTTTCAACAGTACTTCAGTCATATCACAGTGGTCAGTTAACCTATTCACACTTTTCCTGGGCAAGCTTAGCTGATCTATGCCGTTTACCAGTACTAAGTGCACATGCCTATGCCAGTAACTGACAACTGCTCTACTTGAATCAGAGGTAGGGGGAGAATGGCCTTAGAAAAAATGTCATGACTAATCCCCACATAAGTTATGTAGCCAGGCTTTCGTTCACAATCGTAAACTTTAAATCATATTTAAAATACTGGGCAATGACTTTAAATTACTGCAGCTGCCTTAAATTATGAGTGTTAATTTTATTGACAAATTGTTAAAGTTTAGACTAATTTCTGTTTATAATGTTTGTAATATCGGGGCTAGAATACCTTGAGACTAATATTGGCCAACCATTTGTAAACACACATCATGTGGACTTCTAAATGTTCATAGACAGATCAAAGGATTTCGGCAAAAAAACCTTTCTAAAGCTCCAAAAACCTTAGTAAAAGACATTATACCGTACAAGGCTTAAATATTTAATATCTACTTCTCAATTACTCATCATATCTATAATCTTTAGACAACTGATATTTCAGTTATGGTAATTTCATCCGCAAATTTCCCAATTAGTCGCAATATACATGTTATGTTTGAAATGCAGTGTTTGTAATTAAATATATACTAATAATTTTCAGTGTTCTGTTCTAATCAACACTGACAGAGCTAGACGCCGTTACATGAGAACATATCGCTGCATGCAAACGGTTGCAGACAGATTTCTTATCTAGACTAATCTATTCAATGGGAAGGCGACATTTTTTATTCAGTTTCGAGCCAATTTACAGCCTGTTATTTAATATATGCAATTAAAACATAACAACTATAAACATCTTAAATCTTACAACCCTGTAGTTAAATTTCCATCAATGACATTTTTATTTAATAATCGTAGGTTAAATTTCCACTTTGACATTGCTGAAAATTACTTTTGTTGCCCATAAAACGGCATGCAATATAATATATTTTTTCTTCCGTTATACAGTGGATCTTTTATTTAAATTACCCGTAAACAGGGCCATGGTACTTTTTGTAAGCAATTGCAATTACAACCCATTCTGCCTGTCCAATCAAGTGAATTACTAATCGCTCAATGATTTTGCCTGCACAATAGGGCCTATTTGAGGTTAGAAATTACTCCAAAATAACAGACCATCAATGGTAGCTCTTGATCAATAAACTTACTTAAACCAGTGCTCACTGATTTTAGTTTCAAAAGAATTAGTTCTAAGACTTAAAGCAAGACAGATTCCAAGTGACTGAAGAATGTTTTTTCATTAAACCAAAACAGATTTTCATTTACATTTAAGGACTAGAATGGATTTTCTAAGACTATATGATCCCAAATTCCAATTACATACATTATAATAAAACCTTGTTAGCAAGTGCATTATACAATATATATTTAGGATCAGCGTTTGAAATACCAACACTCCATTTAAACATTTTTTGTACAAGTTTGCTGAATGTAAAGTACTTAAAACTAAGTTTATAGTTGTGATATTCTGATAATAATATAATATTATAATCTTATAGAACTTTTCCAACAAATTAAATGGTTTAGTAAAATTGGAGAAAAAAAAAGATAAACTCAATATCGCCTTAATTTATCATGGTCACAAGTCAATGTAAAGTGATTCATCTTGCATGTACACTCTTGACCACTGTCCACTCACTGGTCAGTGTCACCATATATTCCCAGTGGCTATCAGCTTCCTTACTGACCCTAACTGACCCCTGGTCCCCCAGCACTGAACCCTGGCCACTTGAAGTCACCCCTAACTGATTAAACAGCTTCCCATACAAGATATTGGCTAATTTTCATCAAATTTGGTAAGATATGCATGGCTTGAGAAGATTTAGAAGATGGGACCATATCTGAAGGGTAATGAAGAAGATGGAATAACACTGACACTAATGTCATAATTTAAATACTCCTTATTAAGATCGGTATTGGTCAGTGTGCATTGGAGTGAAATAATTACTGTCCCATGAAATGAAGTGATCGCTATCACCCCTCGGGATGATGGTGTGAGGAGTGGGGCAAACCGCCACTCACATGCAAAGTCAGTTTTCATGCATGTTAAATGCCGATAATAAACATGTGAAACTGATTAAATGATCATGACAGTTTAAGCCTGGAACACTGCTGGTTATCCAAGGACATGATCCGAATAATAGACCCACAAAGCCCTTGATCCCTGCAATTCTTGGAGACTCTCCTTGGCAAATAAGTTCAATGCCGTTTTTGCTGTAAAAAAATAGGAGTTAGTCATACGCGTTTGTAAATCAAAGCCAATCTTTTCAGCTGAATTGTATGTCTTCTTTTTGAGCAATAACAGCCATATCATCAAAGGCGAAATTATTACTCATGTTTTCAATGTTAAACAAACAGTTCAAGAACAATCTTGAGATGCCAAAAGAAAACAACCTGTATGATAGATTAGTCTGCCAATATAAGTAAATTATTAAAGGAAGAAGGTTGATACTGGAGTTCCATGTACTATTGACTCAGTGTCGATGCAGCCTTTCTAACTGCACTGGAGATTACAGCGCTAGAGGACATATTGTTCACTGGCACACTTCTCCTAATGGACTTCTTGTGTATCCGTCCTGCACAGGTCAAATCGTCATAAATGACCAGATCACATGATTCATCGTATATCGTATAAACACCACCCTATATTTATCTTCAATTGTGAGACATGAAAGAAGCCGAACAAATTCAATGACTACGATTAAGAATCCTCTGAAATTCATATTATTTGTTTCACACAATATTGTTGCAGGCTTGCAGCAAAAAAACAAAAAATACACCATCCCAACTTGAACTGAATGACTTCAAGTTCTGAACTTTTGGATTTTTCACATTTATACAAACAATTCTTAAGGCATGACAAAAATAAACTTAGAGTTATTTTTTTTTAATTTAATTGACTAAGGTTTCTTTCTTATTGTTACATTCATGCTAGAAGTGACAACATAAAATATCCCCACTTTAACTGAATGACTTCAACTTTCTTTTTCAAACTTTTATAATATTCTCATGTCATTCATAATATAAAAAATTATTTAAGAAAAATCATGAGACTAGAAAAATCTGTTTTTCTGCATCTGAAGACAATTTTATAAAACAATGGCATAATGGCAAACATAACATGGCAGCAATTGCTGTACAAATGAGAACTGAAAATTTCAGAAAATAACTCATGTCTCTTGCTGGTTATTTGATCTTTGGGTTAAATACAATTTTCCAGAAATACATCGGAACTCTCAATCAACACAGCACTTACAAGTGGCATTTCTTGATTAATAAAGAATTAAATCTTGAAACACCAGTTTCAACAGTGCAATTAGACAGAACAGTTTGTAGCCCAATGCCAAACAATTTGACTACGAAAATAAACAGCACTGGGGCGCACGATTCTCTTGAAAATGTATCTCACAGGATCCAAAACACAAGATGTTTTATTTTATTCTGCCGAATTTTTTTGGCGAGCATACCGTACTAGATACAATTCTGTCATTGATCTGAACATGTATTCACAATGTCATGTCTAATTAAGTAACAAATGTTTTAGTTGTTGTTTTCAATTACCATCGATGCAAATAAACACAAATCAATTGAATTCTGCCATATGTCCACATGGACACGAAAATCAGCAATGAAAAACCCCGAATGAGAAAATTTAAGGTACATGGTTGTATTTTATGTTTTATCTACAATTTAATTCTACATTTCTATAGCAAACTGTTAGATTCCTAAGTAACAATAAATCGTTATCGATCATTTCACAGTAAGTCTCTGCAAAGTCCATCAATCAAGAGTTACGAACAATACCTTCCCATATTTATGATTATCCTTTGCTTCTATGAACATATTGTCTGGGCAAGATCTAAATCTGCCGACCTTTGGTGGACATTCTGATCTTTACGATGCTTAAGGCTCCAAAAAATATGAAGATTTACGTTACAATGGCGTTACAATGGACCATTTACGTTGGTCATTCATCAAATTTATTGTCAGAATATATGAATTGCTAGGATTCCATTCTTTCTCTGGGACCGATCACAGATACCAGAGTAAAAGACTATCCACGATCTGAAAGCTTTTTTTTGTACCATTCTCGAGTTACTCAGCTATGAAATTGGTTCCCACCGAGAAATGTAAATGCTCCAATATATCTGTATTGGTCTGACAGATAAATAACTGTTCATGCGTGGTGCTGAAGACTAATTCCATTTCAAGTTTGCGTTTTGCTTTAAGTTGGCGTTTTGTTCATAAATTGTCGAGAAAATCAATTATTCAAATTATTACCTAATAGGAGGAATAAGAATAAATGCTTCAGTTCTGTCACAGAACGATCACAGATACCAGAGTAAAAGACTATCCACGATCTGAAAGCTTTTTTTTGTACCATTCTCGAGTTACTCAGCAATGAAATTGGTTCCCACCGAGAAATGTAAATGCTCCAATATATCTGTATTGGTCTGACAGATAAATAACTGTTTATGCATGGTGCTGAAGATTAATTCCATTTCAAGTTTGCGTTTTGCTTTAAGTTGGCGTTTTGTTTATAAATTGTTGAGAAAATCAATTATTCAAATTATTACCTAATAGGAGGAATAAGAATAAATGCTTCAGTTCTGTCACACAAAGCATAAAAGTTTCTGGGAATTGAAGTCCTAACAGAAGCCAGATACACACTTTGACTGAAATGTTCAAGTAATTAAGAGAAAGTGTTCTTTTACAAATATTTGTTGGAACTGTGTGGGTGAGGTTTCTTGGATGTCTATATATCATACAAGAAAAAGGAATACTGACATTACATATCCCTCAGCTGTCCATGGTCACCCTGTATTAGTATATCCTGTATGATAACTGGGAAATGGGCACTGGTTGCTGACAATACATATCACTCAGCTGTCCATGGTCGCCCAGTATTAGTATATCTTGTATGATAACTGGGAAATGGGCAATGGTTGCTGACACGTATACACATGTACACATAGGTCAAGAATTCAGGAAATACTGAAAAGTGAAGCTTTTATTTATTATTAAATTTTTTGTATTATATTGCGAGTAAACGTGTACGTTCACAAGTTTCATGCATATTATAACAATATATTTGTATAATGAAATATTCAGTGCTGTACAATAATCAAATACAAACAACAGAAGGAAGATGAAAGAATATACCAATACTAAATACTATTGAATAATATGCATGAAACTTGTGAAAACTTCACTTGATTCATCATCAATGCCCGTTCAATACGTCTATTTTTGTAAAATCATATGGTCCTGTCCCAAAAATAATGCCCCAAAAACTGCATACAAACACTGAACAGTCAATCAATAATGCACTAGTTGTTGCTGCTTGACGTGGTGCAGCACTGTATATAAATTTAATAATGCCATTGTTGTTACTGTTATTATTGGTGGACACAGCCCAGGCCAAGTCCTAAGTAATCCTGACACATCTAAGCTTCCATTGAGCAAGCAGAAGTTATTTCTAGTATTATCAATAATGCCATAAACATCAATAATATCATATGGAAGTGACATCTCATTTGGGAGCTGTGGATTTCACGGATCACCAGCTCTCATCCAATAAAACCTTGCCACCACCTTCAATCCATCAACGACTGAATGCAAAACTGCCATATATGCTTCCACTTCTTGTAGGCGGTTTAAGTCAGTGCTGCTTTCGACGCCCCCTTGTTCTCCAGAGAACAATATGGCACACTAGCTTAGATAATCTCTTTTTGAGGTCTGCAGAATTCCCTGGAAAAGCTTGCACATCAAACATAAAGAGGAGCTGGAAGAAAAATGAGAAAATCAAGGAACACTGGTTTCTAATGTCCAATACCTTTGAAAACAATTCCCTGGAGTGGTATGAAAACACATTCATTGTAGTTTGATTTGAAACACATAAATCTGCTCCTGATAATGAGTATCATACAATTTCATTGGAATCATTAACACAGCCTTCTGTGCAAGAAATGTTTTAGCTTTTCTGATTCCACAAAATATTTAGTGTCAGCCTATCTTAGGAAATAAAATTTAAAAGGTCTTCATTTCATAAATCTAGTCATCATTTCTGGGCCTTCAGAACAATGCTTTCTGCACTCACTTTATGCTTTAGAAAATATTTTTACCAAATTACCATGTTCAACTCAGTTAACACCATAACACTTGATACTTCTATCAAAAGAATTTTAATAATATTGACAATTAATAATGACACTCTAATATCTTAATATTTCAGCAAGTCTCATATAATGCAATTTATGCTGATTTATGATCTTTATATGTGGCACGTCGTGAGAAAACCCGTCTTAATGCATGTGCGTAAAGTGTTGTCCCGGATTAGCCTGTGCAGTCCGCACAGGCTAATCCAGGACGGCACTTTCCGCTTTTATGGTATTTTCTGTTTCAAGGACGTCTCTTCTAAACATAAATCCTCTTGTCGGCGGAAAGTGCCGTCCTGGATTAGCCTGTGCGGACTGCACAGGGTAATCCGGGACGAAACTTTACGCAAAAGCAGTAAGACCGGTTTTCCCACGACGCCCCTCATATATTGGTTAGATGACCCTTCACACATCACATTCATATTAAGGATACATACTAAGTTAGATAAAACATTCATAACACAAGACAACGGATCGTTTTATTGTCTAGACATCTCAAAATGACAGAAATTGGGTTCCATTTCAAACCAAACCTTTTAAATATTTTCCCTGTTGAAGTACTTAATTTTATGGATGTACTGTCATGACTTTGTATTTGCAACTGTGGGTTTTTCTCCAATTTTCAGCAAATGTTATGCCCTTTGTATTTATCAAGCTGCAATTTGTAGGTGAGCTCTCAAACAGCAAAATCTGGTGCTTCATTCCAAAACATCTTAAGTAAAATTGTATAACTCTAAAATCCACAATTATCTTAAAATTTGTATAAAATGTTATATGACAGTGTGTTTATTGCTTATTAATTATTGTCTACTTAAAAGAAAGATACACTAACGATGTTTCTTGAATACTGTGAGACCCAGATTAGAATGGTGTAGTGGATATAGTGTTCACCTTGCAAGTGGGTGACCTATGAGACCCAGATTAGAATGGTGTAGTGGATATAGTGTTCACCTTGCAAGTGGGTGACCTATGAGACCCAGATAAGAATGGTGTAGTGGATATAGTGTTCACCTTGCAAGTAGGTGACCTATGAGACCCAGATTAGAATGGCGTAGTGGATATAGTGTTCACCTTGCAAGTAGGTGACCTATGAGACCCAGATTAGAATGGTGTAGTGGATATAGTGTTCACCTTGCAAGTGGGTGATCTAATGGCTTCAATCCCTATACAATGTTCAAGCGATGTTTCTCAAAGCACTGGTTCTACCCAGGAATCCGATTTGAGAATGTCTCAATAATCCACAGGCTTTGAACTCAATGGAACAGACAAAATTAAGTTAAAAATACAGAAAAAGCCAAACAACGGTAAGAACGATGTTGAAAGTATGGTATCTCGTAAGAAAATCCCACATCCTCGTAACAAACAAAAACTGCAACAGCCTTTTCCTGTCGAATGATGATTACAACAACACATAACAAACAGAATCTCGATATAGAAATTATGTTTATGTTTTCAGCTACAAAGAATCAAAGAATTTGATGTTACAAGTGACTAGGATGTATATAATACATTGTACTTTTATCTGACAGAAGATCAGACTTTCTCAGAGATGAATTCCATTGCTATTTCCCTCTTGCTGTAGTTTGTCTTTGATATTACAGGCATTATTGTTGAAAATATTGCCGTTACAAATCAATATTTTGAAAACATCACTGTATTCTTAATATGCCAAAATGCTTAAAAAGTTCATCATTAAATCAAAATCAAATGCATATATTATTGGGAGTAATGTTGATGTCAATCCAATATTTAAAGAAAAAGTGAAATGAAGACATCCAAAGAGCAAATTTACAATTATATGGATTAGGTTGTGTTGTTTTCTAAATCAAAGAAATTCTTCCTTTTTTAATTCACAATATTTTAATTTAGTCATTATATTTATTTGTTTCGACTGCTAAAAGTTCACCTCAGTGACTTATGTAGACAGAATTGAGATTCAAATCTGCAATTGATGATTATATGCTATGTACTTACAGCCACGCCTAACTTAGGTCAAACTCCAACAAGCACAGTATACAAATGTTTTTATAAGACATGTTGGTCAAACAATTACATGTAAGTCATAGTTTTCTAAATGGCTAAAAACATTGTCAATCAAACATCTTCTTTAGGTCAATTATTACTGTCTAACATATACTTTGATATTAGCTGAAAAGTTGATTAAAACACACAAATGGTTATTGACTAATGGAAATTTAAGGAAACAAACAATAATTTGGCAAATAAATTTTTAATTTGTTTAGGAGTCTTTAACACTATGAAAATATAAACTTTGAAAATATAAACTACCATGTTATCACTTTTCTACATCAGGGCTAGAGTCATTACGTGCTGTTTAATTTTCACACCGAAAAATTCATATTGCCTCACACACACCAAGTTTAGCGTGGCAAATTTTAATGGTTCAGTGATTACAAAGGTTGTGTGTAACCTCCCCCTAAGCTTACACCCCACTAACAAGTGTTGGTCCATAAATCAAAAATATATTCCATTCACATTAATTCTCCAAGTTTGAAAGTTAACATTAAATTTATGAATGAACCCACCAAAGCCTGTCCTATCAATAGCAAATGTAGTGGAAACAGCTCATTAAAGTCCAGTTTTCCTGCGGAGTCAGTGACATATGAGTGGCAGAGTTAAAAAACGATTTTTTTACTTAATATTTGCATGTCTTACGTACGAGGCAAGAAAAAGCTACAATTATTATGATTTAATTATAATGAGTCATGCGCATTTATTATCGCGTGCAACATAATCTTTCTGCGATATTACACATTATATCGCAACTCGTCAACTAAAAGGAACGATTCCTATACAAATACTAGGACTAATTCGAGATTTGTGCCACAATCTTGAAAGTGAAGTACTAAATCGCCTAAATTGTATTTTAATAGTCATAAATTGTCTCTGAATGATCTATAAATAACGATTTGGCGCAATGCAATAAAATATAGTTTCATTTCACAGCAGGTGTGCAAATTCTTTCGAAACAAACTGTTCATATTGTCGGGTTTAGTCAAACACATAAAGAAAGACCTCATCGATTCATACAAATCTCGGAATATGGACCGAACAGAAAGATTTCAGTAACATTTCAGTAGGTGTATCTTACGCTGATTCATGAGTACTCCAGCTATTGTCGCTGTATAGAAACTGAACAGGTGTTTTAATAATGCGCTGAAATCATTTTAGCAACGATGTAAGCAAAATGCACTTCTTTTACGCTGTAATTTGCCACACTTGAGCAAACAACTGGCAGAAAGCCTCCCATCAAATGACTGAAGAAGGTCATAATTTATCTACTTAGTTTTCAATAACGCTTCAAATTTTATAAATGATTAGGAACGCTCTGCAGAAAATTGTCAACATTTTTAACTGAAGATTTCACATAAGATTTTGATTGAAACAATTTTAACCATGGGATATTTGAGTATTCAGGTAGCCACACGGCACGAAAACAAGTAAATCCGAGTTTGTGATCTTTAAATCACTCAGCGCACATGGACAAAAGACTGCGAATGACTCAATCGTAATGAACACTAGTGTGCACAAACGACCCGTCAGCCACAAGGCTGCGAATAAAGCCTAAAGCCACCATCACACCAAAAGAGGTGAAAAATGGACGAACACTTCATAGTAACTTCAGAATCAATGGGAGATGGACAGATTAGCAGGTGTGTGCCATACCATGCCTAGTGACGTTTGTCGACCCGCAAACATTGTCACCTCATTATAGAGATAATATCTCGTAAATTATGGACCTCTCAAAAGAAAGGAAGTACCGCACATAAAAATTGGGGAAACACAAGTGTTCAATAGAAATGCCTGGCTTAATATGTGTGAGCACAAAACCTGATACTTATCTCAATTCACTTTTACCGATAAAATCCTTTAATTTCTTTTTATGACGGCTGTCAATGTTTTTGCTTTGTTTAATTAGTGGTTGTTTTGTTGTGAGAGCAATAAAATGTCATAGACAGTACTTTTACTTTTTCCTATCGTACCCATAAATCAGATCTCCTTAGTGTAATGATCATCATCTTATTAGATCAGCCTGGTCACAGACGAGGAAGCATCAAAACATGATCTTTAGACAGATTTGAAGCTTTAACAATCTTGCAAGTCAATAAGCAACACATAGATGGGATTTCTTCTATTTTGCTGTCAAAGACAAATTTTCTGAAAAACACCAATACATATCAATCCTAGGGCAATAACTTAAACCATCATTAAGAATATTTAAGCCACAAATAAAATATACATTATCTTGTTTACTGTTCAATTATATTTCCATATAAAATTTTTATTGAAAGCTGTATTTTGCTAAACAGACCTCAAATCCATTATTATTATTAAGCCAACCAATTACAAGGCTTCTTATAATAGCTGCTTAATACAAAAATTAGCAGTTAATTCTGGGTGTCAATTACCAGTTATTGGTTCTATAAAGTAATTTCCTTCAAAACATTTTTGTTGTACATACACCCAAGAACAACATTCCTTTGAATGCATTTAAAAAAATTCTCCTCTCTGTAAAAATATACTGTTAACACAGAAGATATTTATTTCAAAGCAACATCAAAATCTGACAAACACAAATCTGCTGGGAATGTCTGAGTGTCTCAATATTTGATTAATATTTCTACATTTTCCCAGCATTGAAGGTGAAACTGGGCGCTACAGTGAGCTGACAGCAAAAATCTCCCATTGGTGGATTCTAATTGTATTTGCATGTTCCCAGCAGCATTATGAGAACATGTTGACAGACGGACCAACATACAATCGACTCTTAAATCATCGTCAGCAGCAGTACCTGTTCACTGTAAGCGAAAGCTAAAAACCATTTTCAGCGAAAATGTAATATTTCAAAAACCGGATCAGCCTACACAGGTAACAAATTATTGATAAGTTAACAGTGGGGAAATGTTTTACAATGCCCGTAATTGTTTCCAGGGCCACATGCTGTTTCTAATAAGAGCAACAAACATTCTTCAAAATTAAAGTACAATTGTTTGTGCTTAAAATAGCAGTTCATGCAGAAATGGCCTATCAATCATCCAAATTACATTTGAAAGGAATTTGCCGAGAACAATGTTGGTAATTTATGTGAAATTTATTGCATCCCACCATTAAACGCTGACAGCAAACACAGAAATGATAAGTAAACAAAACTTGTCCCACCCTCAACAACCCTGTTCCTCCCTTGCTCAGACCAATTTATATAGACATCGCATTGCGATCCACCAGAAATCCTTCCCCCTCACCCCATCTCTGGACCTCTCCCACACCCACAGTTTCCGACAGGAAAAGCGATCAGAATGTAACACAAGGACGTTTTGACAGACTAATTGGAATACATTATTTTATTTTACATTATTTTAAATCTTCAAAGTATGTATGTGAAGATAATAAATGACTGAGCTAGTGCTCCTTGAAAGCTTGAAAACAAAAAGGGCTCGTTGGAGTTAGTTTTTTGGGCTAAACAAATATGAGTTTTAGGGTGCATCCTGTGTAGTATATGTGTCACCCAGGTGTTTTGGGGCTCAAATTGAGTGACAGCCCAAAACTTCTCAAGCCCTCAAGAAAGAGTGCCAAAAGGTGCACATACAAGATAATTAGGGGCCACCTCTAGTTCACTGAACAGGATGAATTCACAAAACATGGCGACAATGGCATACCTGTTCATTTTAGGGAAATTAGTTAATTTCTGGCTAATTACTTAAATCAATGCCATGACAGTTACAATAAATATTTTCCTGGAAAACAGGTATGCAAGCTGACATGACACAGTGGAAATTGTATTGGTGGAAATTGTATCGCTCAACAGATTTCAAAATTGGCTTTCCAAAACAAGATCATCCATTTTGTCCTTGCTTGGGGCATTTAGTTTAACCTAAGCATTTAAATGAGGTACTGATCTCTGATCTTTATGGGCTCATGATCCCATTGAGTGGTTAACAATTTTCAAACTGATCCTAATTGGCCACCTTATGACTACTCTGTCAAGATCTTATCTTAAAAGGTTGTACATTTTAGCCACAAAATATGCTTTTAGCTATCCCATGAAAAATCTTTTCATTCGTTATCACTGATCAGAATTCTTAGTTCTGGTTGCTAAAAGGCCTTTTTAAAAAAGAATTTAAATGACATTTGGCTAAGTCATTCTATTAGCGAAAATCAATGCTATAAGATTAATGAAAGATTAGATCAAATAAAAGCCAAAACCTGTTTCAAAGGATTAGCCTTTCTGATGTTGTATTGTACCAATCTAATCCATCAGTAAACTTGCCTTATCAATGGTCAACCCAGTTTTATGTGTTTAATTTGCCCATGGCAGCCCACAGTGGTCAATATACATTTGTTTAATAACTGAGCATAAACTGGCTCTTTGATGGTGCAGACCAGACGGCTATCCTGAACAAAAGGGATACAAAAGAAACAACCAGCAAACGAGATAAATATTTTTTTTAATTATCGACATAATCATTATTTCTAGACTGTGAATTTAATTACAAAGGACATTATCTTGTATTTTCCAAAATGAACATTTGCTCTTATTTTAGTGTAAGATCATTGTCATTGCAGATTGTGATAAATTGAAGATAAACTTGAAGTATGCTGCTGAATTTGTCAAACTGCTTTTTTTTTCAGCCAAACGATAAAACAATATATTTTTATATAATAAACAAAATAAAGGCCACTTTAAATGTTCACAACAGACCTGGAATTTCAGTTCATAACATTATTTGCATAAATTACAAAATATATGTCAGAAATATGAGCACAGTAGGCTATCAAGTAAACTTCAGTAAATCAATCACTAATTAGTAACTAATGACTAGATCTGGCATTGCTTATACCAACACCATACACCTTGATCAGCCATTGGATAATATAACTGACCACCAATGTTTACAACCAACCAGGCAGAAATGTGGGGGAAGGTGATCCATCAATGTTGATATAAACAACAGAACTTTTCCATCAAGTTATGTTATTCATTAAAAGTTACATATTTTAGTTGTTTTTCCTATGATCGCGCTCTTGTCATGTACTTAAAAATTCATTTGTGTAAGTCATAAACAAAATTAATGTCTACCTTATTACAAAGGGCAAATGAACCAATTGTCATTGTAAAATGGTATTCATGGTACTTAGAAATCTTGATTGCGCTTTTCAGGCTGTCAGTCTGGTACTTATTCAGGCTACACAGCAACATGTTGCAAATGACACTTTCGATGCAATCATATGCATATCATAAAATGAAATATTGATATAAACAAACACGTTTTTCACCTAGCCTGACACAACTTGTTCGCACAAAAAAACTGCACTTTCTCCGAGGCTCGCTAAAAATTGCTGTTTTTGCATTTTTGTACCTTTACTTACAAAAATATTCAACATATGGTACACCATGCTGATAAGTGCTTCCTATAGCAATTCATCAAAAGTATATTTTTTTTTGGTCAATAAAATCCGACACACCGCCTTGTTGCATATGGGAGGTCTCAAAATTAAACTATGTTTTTTATTATAAAAGTTAATGCTGACAATCTTGTATCACAAGATGTTAACATTAGACAATGACCCTAAATCATGGGGGTTGCCATTTCTACTGCTACTCATGTACATTTTATGTTTTGGGTTTTGAGCATATCCCACAATTTTTACTTAAAAGTTGATAAGAAGTGATGCAAATATTGTCTTAATCAACACACATGAAATACAATTATGATGATCATGCGACTAGATCAAACATTTGAAAGTGAATGTATGTAAATATTTATGATGCAATTTTATTGTCAGTTACAAGAATGTTTATATTATTTGCAAACACAACAACATTTTCACAATAAAACAGAATAACCACTTTATATCCTCCTTTTCTTCTCTAGAAGTCAGATGGATGGAGGAATGTAGTGAAATAATTACATCATTTTTAACCTGTTGCAAAAAGGTTCAGCAGAAGCAATAGGCTGGAATTTATACTACAACATCTGGCCAGTACAAATCCTCTTAAAATTATACATTCTGCAAGCAGTTAGCAACTTAATCAAAGAAATTACAGGAAATCCTGTATAACCCCACATGTCTTTAGTCCTGTACAATGCATTACAGTCAATTACACAAGGAGCTCATGTACTTGGAAACTCCCTGAATGCATTCTTTGAGAAAGTTCCCAGAACAGGGGCCCACTTTGTGTCAAAGGGCCAGGGCCCAGGGAATAGGTATACAAACCCCAATGGGCCATGTCAATCTGTCAGGGGGGTGGGGTCAACTGGTGAAAGATAGACCATCAAAGTGTGAACAAAGTGTGATTAAAGTATTAGCAATGTATGGCAGACATACTTGTTCCCTTATTCCAGTATCTTAATACCTTTGAGAGAGCAACTATCCATGCTTTAGTATGCTTTTTATTGAACAACTATGACTTGGATAACGGATTACATTTCATTTCAACAGCTGTTTAACCCTAGGGAAAATCAAATAAGTTGATGCATGTGGTAGGTAAGAAACAAAGAATGGTTGAATAGCTTAAATATAATATTGTCTACTAATTAAGATAAAACTTTGATTAGGGAATAAACCACTAACATCAATAACTGTTTTACCCAACCTCCCAAATCCTGCATCGATCCTCAAAATGTTCGGAAATTAAAATTAATGCATGCTATACCTACTTCACTATCAACATTTCAAGCAACTTGTTTTCCCAGAAAAGGAATGCAAAAACAAACATCTACATCTAATTTCAACCATGTCTGCTGCATACAAATGGCAGTATTTTCATTTGTTAAGACAATTTGTAATGGCTGCACTAAATATGGACCTACACACTTGATTTGCGGTGGAGGAAATCGCATCAGTGTAATTGCTCTTGCTAGGACAAATTACTCAAATAAAGTGATTCTGATGGTGTAATCTATATTCTTTGGAGACAATCTAATACAGAAAGGTCTGTTGTTTCTGTTTTCTTGACTGGAGAACTGCAGACAAATATATCTCAAACATTGATCATCAGCATATCCTCTTACAGGAGTCTGTAAAGCAAACATTTTCATGGTTCAAAGCAGCTGAATATAAGTGTGTTTCTTGTTGTTGTTGTATTTGTGGCATGGCGTAGGAAAACCAGGCTTAATGCATGTGCATAAAGTGTCGTCCCGGATCAACCCTAATCCGGGACGACACTTTCCGCTTTAATGGTATTTTCTGTTTCAAGGAAGTCTCTTCTTAACATAAATCCACTGTAGATGGAAAGTGTTGTCCTATATGAGCCCGTCCAGGACAACACTTTACGCACGTGCATCAAGTCCAGTTTTATCCCACCACACGCCACATTTTGTTATTTGAGGTATAACAGGACAGTTTGCAAATGATCATTGCCAGAGTTTATCTTATCTAATTAATCACCATTATAAAATTAATTGTCATTATAAAATAAAAATTTGCATTATGAAATAAATTAATCACCATGGTAAAATAAAATTAATCACCATACCGAAATTATGAAACATATTATATTACACAGTTTTGTCAATGCAACTTTAACTTTAACATTAAATATGTCATGTGATGATGACACCATTTTTTACTCTCTTAACCTTGTAACCACCCACCTCTTCTCCAAATCATCTGACAAAAAATATCAAAGTTCAGGCTCAGAAAAATTGTTAGATTTCTTGTCTTACAAGATCACATTGACTAACATAAACAGATGCCTTTTAGGCTACATTTCCTTCAAATGCTTTTTGTTTTCACAGAAAACAAGCTTTATAAATACACAAACATAATATGCCTTATCATATCCCTCCCCAGTTTTCCAGGTAAATTCCAAATGCAAACCAGCATTTATTTTTCTTGCAATAAGCTACAAGTTCACACTAATTTCTTTGCTACAATTTTCCCTGACAATCTTGGTCCCATGTCTTTTTTCTGATATTTATGCAACAATCCCATTCTATCTAAAGGATACCATCATACCAGCAAGCAAACATGAAAAAGACCAGTGCAATTAAATTTTCCCCACTTTTCACAGTTAAAATTTGTTTTTTTATAAACTGCTAATTTAAATCGAATCGCATATATTTTAAAACAGGGCTACATTTGTAAAGCATGACTTATGTCTTGTTTGATTTTATACATCATTAAAGTTTTGAGTTAGGGCACTAAATGTTTGTACAAGCAAAGCACACACCTGGGGTTCTCAAGATAAAATTCCTCTGCTCCAGTACTTCCCTAAGTACCCATGAATGTCTACATCTCCTTGCAGCCATTACAGGCCAGAGGTTAGCGTACCATCTTGACTGCTCAAATAAAGGCGAAATCAGTGAAAGCAGTTGCAATGATGGGGAAAGATGTTTTGCACAGCATGAAATTACCCTAATATGGAGCGAATTTAATTTTTGAATCACTGTTTTAATACACCCAAAGTAAATATTATGTCAGCGCCGAGATAAGGTATTTACTTAATTGATGTTACAGATCCGAGTAATTAATTACCCTGAGTAAATACGAGGTAGGGGATTAAAGAACATTATCGGTAATGCTCCCCATCCGATTGCACCTAGCACGACGTCTATGCAGTCTTAGTTTCCAACGTCACATAAAAAAATTGTCATGGGCGATTAACCAGTGCAAGACTATGGTTCACCTTAATAAAGCCTGTTGTCATCTGTGCAATCAAGACGCGATCAACAAATAGGCTTAATAGGATCTTGCATTTGTTTCTTTTATAGTGTGGGGGGGTTTTATGCAGAGTTTCAAGGGAATATTTTGATGGAAAAAATATGCATATATAGCTTAATTAATACATAGTTTATAAATGATTCTGGTCGATATGGTCGAAGTTGGGTTACGATGGTAATTAAGAAATGTTGAAACTCTCAATATGTGTTTGGTAAAGGGAGATAAAAACAGGTAGTTTCTTAGTTAAAAAGAAAATCTTTGTTGGTCTGAGTGCATGTTTGAGATATACAGATTACGATAATAAAACTTATGAATGAAAAGTTTGCAGACATCGATAAAGATGTCAACCAGAAATCCCAATGCAAACTGTAGCCTATCCCTTACGTATTCAAACAATTACTCTCATATCATTTAGTCCCAAAATGAAAATTTCACTGAGTGTCTATGAAATGCAAGACGATATGAATGTAAACACACTGGTCAATCAAACACATCCCTTCAGATTGGCTTATCGAAATGTCCACAAATTTATGGGCACAAAATCAGCAAGCCTTCCACTTATGGCCAAAATGGTCAGCAATCTCTATCACCTTTTGTCTGAGTGGTCAGTCACAGAGGAACTTTTGGAATGTGTCCAGCTGGCTTAAGCCCTGAATAGACACTTAATTGCTGTTTGAATATTTCAAATCATCACTGGGTTTTGGTCAGTCATGCCATGAGCCAACAAATTTATTAGCACCAAATTTATGTAACTTGATGACAAAATAAGCTGGATGATAATAACAAGTAAGGAATCTGTTTTTAGAACCAAAACGTAGTGGTTAGCTATAGATATACTCTAACCTTACAGGGATTATAATTTTGCTGGATATCTCTGTTTTAAGTTATATCTTTTTAATAAAGAAGAGCTTATCAGAATATAATTTACGTTAAAAGCCTAACCTTATGCTGAAAGAGTTAAAGGTACTTTCCATAGAGACAAAAGTATATAAGTAAATACCATATGATAGATATTTTGGACAGAAAAAAAGATCTCTTACAACCTCTTAGAAAATGTCAGAGGTTACCACAACAAGTCAATTTAAAACCAATCATCGCAAAATGGCTATGTTACATAAACTGCGTTCAGGAAACTTTAACAATAACTTGGGGACCAAAAAACGTCCCAGGTAAATATCCAAACTTAATTACAGAACAAACAGACGGACCAAACACTCTTTGAAGTTACATTGTTTAGCCTCTCGAAAGTTAAGTGAGTTCGGGTAGATGCAGAAGCGATGACAACATGAAGATTACTGAAAGCCCAAAGTTTTGACTCGGGGCTAGCAAAAACAAGCATCTTCAAATTAATTTCTTGTACTTTTCTGTGATCTGGGTCAGTAGAGGATTAACAGTGGTTCAATAAGGGATTCATGTGACAACTCCTTGTTGTGATTTGCCGCAGGGAAATTCATGAAAATAATCTTCTGTATTTTCAAAAATAATATTAATCAGGCCTAACATAAAATATTGTTTGTTTCCCCTCCCTTGACCGACCCAGCAAAATCGCCGCGACCCAAAAAAATGTATAGACCAAAGAAAACAATATTTTATTTTATTTGTGTGTGAAAATGCGGGGTGCAAATCCTTAAAAAGAATCCAATAGCGTGTACAAATCTTACTTTCAAAAGACGCTTATAAAATGACTTTAAACGAACAGTTCTTGGTAACGCGTAATTCGGCGTATTTTGACACATGCTTTTACGGAAAGGATGCCATAACATTCAGTGTCAGATCCTAGAGCGCAACCATTTCCGCTCGCATATGCATGTTTTTTTAAAGACAAAGAACGCCCACCGGCAATGACAAAACATGCCTTTATGCACCAAGTGTCCATTAACGATAAAATCTTGACACAGGAGGAGTCAGCTTAACAAGATCCAAACAGTCAGTCAATGAGAACGCATAAAATGTCCAATATGCAAATGAGCGTCGTCGTTAGAAAGTTTATCACGCCCTCATTCTAATTTTAATTGGTAAAGGTGCAAGTCATTTGTAACACATTTGCGTTAGGTATGTGTTTTGTTACAGATATGCGTGTTTTTAACAGCCGCGTTTGTAATAAATAACTACAAATTAAAATAGTTAATAAATAAAAAATTATAAATAAATATAATAATTTTGGTGAATTTTGGTGAAAGGAACCGTTTACTAAGAATATGAATTACGACGTCATTTAACTCGACAAACTGATCGTGTCAAACTTCTTATTTTGTTTAAAAAAAAATATAATTACTAGATCTAGTAATAATAAACGAAAGTGTTATTCAAACTCATCACTGCACACAGATTAGAATTATGCAAAAACTTTGTTGAGGCAACATTTGAATGAAAGTGAGCGGAACTAAAGTCCTTGTCAAAACTGAAAGTAAATAAACTTTAGCGCCTTTTCTTTTTATTTTAATTTATCAAAAAAGTCCTATTTGTTTTTTGTGTCGCCTGAAAAAGCGACATATAGGTGTTACTTTTGTCGTCGTCGGCGGCGGCGGTGTCAGAGGCCCCTTTCGCTTGTCCGGAGCATAACTCTTAGACTATTGAAGCTATCAGCATGAAACCTCATCGGTATATAGATCTCAATAAGGGTAAGTGCAGTGCACAAGAACCATTACTCTGCACCTCATACTTTTGGAGTTATTGCCCTTTGTTTATTTTCATACTTAATTTTTGTCGGGGCATAACTCTAAGACTATGAAAGCTATCAACTTGAAACTTCATAGGTAGATAGATCTCATTGAGGAGAAGTGCAGTGCACAAGAACCGTTACTCTGCATCCAACACTTTTGTAGTTATTGCCCTTTGTTTATTTTCATACTTAATTTTTGTCCGGAGCATAACTCTAAGAATATGAAAGCTATAAACTTGAAACTTCATAGGTAGATAGATCTCATTGAGGAGAAGTGCAGTGCACAAGAACCGTTACTCTGCACATCATACTTTCGGAGTTATTGCCCTTTGTAAATTTTCATACTTATTTTTGTGTCGCATTTTTGGTTTTAATTAGTCTTTTCTTTGCAATTAGCTAGAGTGCAGTGCTTTTAAAGATTTCAATAAATCTGTTAAAAAAAACTGAGCATTAACCTAAAGTGCTTCTTAATTTGGATTCACGTAAGCTATCTGGTGTTTTGACACATCCGACTCGCGGAGTTCTAGTATTTCCATAGAATGCTAACCCATTTATGCTCTAACATTTGCGTTGTTCAGATACAGTATTACAGATTGATGCTTTTAAACACTATCCACGTGCTAAGCGTGTAACACGCTTTTCAGCTACAAACTGCTAGCCGCAGTTTGACAGTCAGCGTTGCTATGAACATGAATGAAAATGACTTATTGTGTATACAAATAAAATATTTGTCCGACCTACAGACCCACCCTTCATTAGAATGGGTCGCGGGAGGGGAAACAAACAATATTTAATTTTCGGCCTCATATCCTTCAAACTTGCAATTACATGATTCTTAAAAAAATAGGCTAAAAAGAAATCCTATTTTATTTATGAAAACAAATCCATAATTTTTAACTGAATAGCGTTACTTTTTTTATGTTTTAAGAATCCATTATTTTGGTGTTTCCAACCATATTTACTCAATTTTTCCATTAAAAAGTAGTTAACAATAAAGCCATCTGCAAAAACATATTGAGATAACCACTTAAAAAAAACTCCTAGGATAATAAATCATCACACAACCATTAATTTTCATTAATCAATAAAAATTGCATCCTCAATGAGGAAATTACAAAGCTCTGTGACAATAAGTGCCAAAGGCTTAACACATTCAGGGGCTGCCCTTAAATGTGCACTCTGTCAAAAATCTTGTGTCATCGGCTTTGGAACACTCAGATACTGTGACGGCCTTGCGTGGAATTGATGAATGCATTTTAAATTGGCTCCACAAATTGTCATTGGATTTTCTTATCCATACTCCATCAACTTTGTTTCCATTCCACCATATGCTTTGAAATTAAACCACCGCCCCCTAGACCCTAGTCAATAACCTCTCAACTAATGACAGAAAATTACATGAGAAATTTATAAATTTATGCATCAACCTTCATCATGTTTTTTATTCCCGTCCGCTTAAAGGCTTTTTAATGGCACAGGGAACAATCCTTTTATATTAAAAATTAATCTTTCTTCAATGTGCCACGAGATTTCATTGTAAAATAGCCTCACCATTAACTTCACATAATGTATTATAAGGATTTTAGAATAACATATATTTTTCCTGGCTAACTTACATTAGCATTTTATATAATCACTTGGTGTTGCATGGATGAATCTAAATTTTCACTAGATATTGCAAAATGATGTCTTTATTATTTGAGGCAATAATGGTCATTCTTTCTATCTTTTAACCATTTCACATTAACATTTTTGTAAAATAATCCATTCTTCATTAAACCTCAAACCATCATGTTCAACGTTCAAAAGTACCCAAACTGAAGGTAGTATTGTTTTTGGGTTATGATATAAAGACAAATGCTTAAAAAAAATAATTATGTCAATCAACAGGAACAACAGAATATTATCTGACACCATTAGTTAACACAGAAACAAATGTCCAGAGAATTATCAACAAAGCTGTATATTGTACACCAAACATTAGAGTCTTTATACGTTAAAATCTGTTTTGAAACCGACCAATGGATATACTGCCACTTCCGAAACATAAAACCCCCACAATGAGGTCCCAGAAGATACGATATATGTTGTTGTTTTTAAAACTGAATCCTCCGATTTGGATTTGTTTTCAATAGATTTTCTAGAATGTCAACTCCCGTTCATAGCTCATCTACGGCAACAGTACCTAGCACTTCTCGTGTTCGGAATATAAGTGATATCCCTCACACTTTATCGGAAAGGCTTTTTGCCTTATCCGGAGATTGTTTCTACTATTTTACTGTGCCATGTTCACAATCAGATGCTATTGAATGTTATCCAACATTTCTCGATGGAAGACAATTTCATAATTGAATATTGTCCTCTCTAGCAGATTGCGCAGACGTTTTGTAGTTGTTCGGTGGGCAATAACAATTTATGAACAATCCATATGTTGATTCTTTCGCAACATTTATGTGAACATTATGCTCAAGATGAAAGTCGCAATTTTGAGTTCTTTATATTTATGTCATCCTTCAATTAGGTTGCTCCAGGAAATTTGAACTGGCCAAAAACTTAGAAAGAGGGAAATAATTGCATATGAAAAGAAAAATAATTTCACACATCTAACTCCATTACAGTGAATATGTAGCGAATCAATGAGTATCAGAGATAACATTTTGTCCTTAATTGTCAGGAAATGATCAACGTCAATATCTGCAGAACATTACTAGAACAGAAATAATACATTTAATATAGTTTAATACAGTTTACGCTGTAACTATTTCCTTGTTAAATCTATATAAGTTACCATGGCAACCTGACCCATTTCAGCGACCTTGACATTTCCTGCAGAGGATCCTTGAACTTACCTGAAAATAAACAAATAAATAAACCATGAGTAAATTTTACGTTTACGGAGTATTACCAACTGAACTGCAATGGATAAGTCAGTGTACAAAAGATTATATCCTAGATAGAGGTTGCTGTAGTTCTCAAAAGTCTTTATTAATGATTACAAATATCAAATGACTTCATAGAATTTTTCATAGTTCTTGGATTAATATTGTGGCTGTTCGTAACCATTATTTATATGAGTTTTTTAGTCCCTAACGAGTGCCAAAATTATGTTTCTATCAATTCAATAATCAGTCAGTGAAGTGTTTAGTGCATGTATCATATAGTAAGTGATTTTAAATGATTTTAAAAGCATGCGACACCAGGATTCACTTGAACAGTGCACTTACTAATATTTCGCGATCTGCAAAAATGGAGGTTTATTTTATTACCTCTTGTGCCCATAAATCAACTAATTTCATGTGACTGCATTAAAATTTGGGTGGTAAACCTCACCATTCTAAGAAACAAAATATTGAAGTGTAATCTTTTTTTCGAACCAGTAGAAACACTCACCACTATCAGACCATTTAACCATCATGCATTAGCCACAAGGTCTAACCATCTGTTTTTGCTTATTTTAAACAAATAACTGAAACCCTACTTATGAAAACTGTAAATAATGCCCTTCAAAAAAGTGTTACAATCAACAGGAGGCTATTGAATCAATTTGTCCTAACTACCCATTAGCTACTGGGCAAGTAATGGACACCCATTTGGCCAATAAAACTTCCTAGCAATTGCCCACAGGCCCATAAAACCATTCAGCCCTTTCATATTTTATGGTTGCTGTTAATTAAAACAACAGCCAATGCCTAGAAAATTACCAGGTCCCTAGCTAGTTTCAATTTACCAAATAATAAATGGGTGAGGCCCTGTAGGTGAATTCTTCCCAGGATTTTAAATGCTTTTTTACATGATTATTCACTTTTTTTTACAGAGGCTAATATTTCATTTATTTTATGTGTTTTACAGAGGCTAATATTTCATTTATTTTATGTGCTTTGAAAGTGTGCATAAATATACATATAATCTTCAATAAGAAATGGTCCCCCACCCCCTGCTGCCCGTCTAATTTACACTTGTCAATACAGGAACATTGAATATCTATTGAAAACCTTTTTTTGCAAATATTCGATGTCAATAACAACATAGATATAAATCTAAGTTAGAATCCTTAAAATGATAAAACCGTGGATTTTCCACATTACTAGATGTAGCAAAAATTTGGCTTTCACACTGTACAGTCAACAATTATATTGTTTAACTGGAAACCACCAATCAACCCTCTGGCCCACCTCAAATCAATCCACAATAGTGGTCAAAGGGAACTGCATGGTCCCCTGTGATATTCTCCATAGCCAGAAGCCATTGCAGCTTTATGGCAGTGACCACATGATGATAATGGCCATCTAAGGAATGAGTATTGACCACTGCAGTGCCATTTATGACTTTATTACCAGGCTTCTAAGAAATTGACAAGAATTGTTGATGTTACATTTACATGCATTTATTTTGGTCAATTTCCTCTCCATTTTCAAAAGATATGCATTGCTAGATCAAATGAATGTAGGATAAAAATATGTTTAGCACAAGGGACAGACAAGAAAATACATTTCAATATTGTATTCTTTTTCATATAATTTACTAAGTGAAAAAATAAGATCACTTCAATATAGCGACTCCAAAGTTCTATATTTTGATTCAAAGTTATTCCATAATTTTTTATTTTATTTAACAGCGCATTTTCATGCAGGGTGTACATCAAAAGAAATAAATTAATAATTACGAAAAAACAGTAAATCGACCTTTAAGCCATACCCATACATTAACATGGTTACGCCTCTGATTTCAAACACAGTAACTATATACAAAAACGTGTCTGTTACACTAAATCACTACAGCACAGATATTTCAGGCTGTCATATTTAATTATGACATAACTTGATACATTATCACATAAACTACAGGTCATTAATCACCAGTTTGTCATTTTTGAGCTTTATCTTGAAATACAATACAGAGCAATCTTTGGCTTCAATATTACACGCAGGAGAAACTTTAAAGCTGCTCTGACATTACAGGACTGGAAGTTAACAATTCTAATTAAGGTTTTTGGTTGAAATCTGCCTCCTTTGTCAGTCTAGTGTTTTGACCAAAAAGATCAGAGGCTGCTGAAAACAGACAACGTGTTTTCGACCACCCTGACCTCAAAATAAATCGCCTGGTTGCTGTTAACTTTTAAGTATTCTTCAAACTTCGAACCGTCCGATGAGCACAATTTTCAGCTGCCATTACCCGATTGCAACTGCTGCCTGGCGGGTACCATCCGATTTTAGGTAAAACAGACACCGTCCGGCAGCAGTTCCTTATTTGTGACTGGGGCTTAAAGGCAGGGTTTACAATTCAATTGGTGACCACACGTTCAAATCTTGTGTCTTACTCTTCCACAGGAAGCTGATGTATCTGAACAAATTATGCCTTTCACTTTCATAATCAAAGGAGATTATAACATAATTTCTCTACAATCAACTGCATAAGGCACTTGTATAAATGTATCGAAAACATAACACTTGAGAGTGTAATTGATGGCTGTGAACACGACTGAGCACTAATTATGTTATTGACATCCAAAACAAATTATAGTTAAATATAAAACTTGAAATATGACTTTTCTATGGACATTTTGTAAATATGATCAGATTTGCCTTGTATGTATACAAGGCTATATAACTCGGTGCACTGAAGATCTTGTGCATTGGGCAGATTCAATTATAATACCACCCCAAAAGTCAATAATTACAGTCAAATAGCAATACTGGTAAAATATCTTATCTCTGTGTTTACAGGTTGATCTTACAAACAGGTTTAAAAATATAATCTTGCAGATCAAATTTTGACAGGCTTTCAGAAGCAGTACCTTATCAGCAAGGCGGAGTAAGACATACCTTGATAAAATTACAAATAAACAGGTGAACAAATAAAAGGCCCCTCGCAAAAAAACAGTTGACCAACTTACAAATTGCTTGTTTCTGCAAGAGTCAAGAGGGTCTAACATTGTTATAACGTAAGATAATGTGCATTTGAGTTGATTTTAACAAAATGTGACACTCATTGAATTTGTAACTGAACTATTAGAATACATGCGCACTGCAAGAATTTTCAGCTTTTAAAGGCGCAACACACAATTAAATACATAATTGATACAAAAGAAATATGGCAAGACTTATTTAGTTTCCAAAGTGAATGCTTATGCCACTGTTTTACATTTACCCCAATATTTTATTACTTCCAATATTCCTAATATGTTCCTCATTTCCATCAATTTTTATGATTTTTAAAGCAATAACTATTTTAAAACTTTTTAAATCATCAACTCGGGCAGATACTGACCGATTGCAATGGGATTTTACAACCATGCCTACTCAAGTCAATCTCTGACAAACACCGGGCCGACTTTATTTGCTACTCCTGGAATTAGCCGGTAACCAATTAGGCGTACGCCGGTCACGTGAATCAACTTACGCCTGGTAACAAGTCATCTGCGCTGTGCCCGTGACAACCTCTCCGCCATGTTTCTTGCCGCTTCGGCACTGATTTCAAACCAGCCCATACGGGGCACGTCGGTATCAGCCAAGCAACTTTACATCAGCCAAATCGAGTGATAACCGGCATAAAGCAGGGTATGCTGATGTGGCAAATCAAGTTGGGCAACCATTTACACTATACGAATTTTTTTACAAGACATATCCATCAAACAATGAATTCCTTGCATTGTCATCAACTCCTGTCAATTGGTTAATTGGGTTAATTACATGTAATATCATAAGAAAATACAACTTTACAGTCCATTTTCAAACAAACCTCAGGGTTGGCCAAATCAAATATTCGCAGCCTTTTATAATACTTCTCTATTTTTAATAAATGCTATTTTGCACTTGTCCATAGAGTATTTAAATAATAAATTCTGTAACATTTTCACTTGTCCGCACAGGCTTATCCAGGACCACACTTTTCGCCTACAGTGGATTTATGTTACGATGAGACTTCCTTGAAACAGAAAATACCATAAAAATGGAAAGTGTCGTCCCGGATAAGCCTGTGTGGACTGCACACGCTGATCCGGGACGACACTTTCCACAGATGCATTAAGCCCAGATTTCCCACGACATGCCTCAGACTAATTAATTTCATCACTCCTGAAGGCCACTCCCCCCCAAAAATCAAGCCCTTTGCCAAGCACAAGTTTTGCACAAGACAAAAGTGGGAAAATTTCTGTGACAAAGTCAGGAGCCATTAAATGAACTGGGATATCAGATCTGGGTAGATTACTTATCAATAGTCAAGTATCCATATTAAAGGCAGCTCACCCATGATTCAATTAATGATGGTAATTAAGCCTAATTATCAATTAATTTTAAACAATGCTAACACCTGTGCAACGGGTAGACATATCTAACCCTTCTACTCTGGTGTATTGTTTGAGTGTACGATTCTGATTGCTGATATTTGCAGATTATGCCCTAATGTCCCTTTGCACAAAGATTTTAGATGAAATGCCATATATGCCAATTTATACGACATTAAAGGGACAAAATTAATGCCTACAAAAAGTGATCATATGGAACAATATAAATATTTGTATTATGTTTTTATAAATATACTTCTGACATCTAAATTTGAACATGAAAATGGCCAAACTAACTTTAACTTAAATTATATTATGATGTTGTTTGTTTTTTCTCAGAACGAGTAAAATCCTAAATTGAACATGAGTATTTTTCTCTCATTCGAAGGAGTTTTTACTTCCAAACATCAATAGACGAGTTTCACATTCCCATTTTTAGCGATTATCACAACACAATAATTTATCAGCGAATCAAAAACGAGGCTCGCGATGTATTGATGGTGGTTAATACTGGTTACATAGCGGGCATTTACAGTTTATTACTTTTAAAATGTTATAAATATTCACTTAGTTTATTTCTTATTAAACCGAAATGGCATGGTACATAATATAATAATGATATATGATAAGAGAGTGTCAGTTTAATTAGTTTATCGTTGCTAAAAATGTAAAAAATTGCAATTTAGACTTAGGTAATTTCTCTGAGACTAACATACTTCGTATTGCTCAAACCTGGTCTTATCAATTACAAGATCATAATCTTGTATAAACACATGACCATTATTATGTAACCAAAATGTGTATATATAGGTCCTAGTTTTAAAATAATATGTGACACAATTATGTGATCAAAGTGCATACCAATTAGTAAAGTAATACACGGGTTATTGTCTCGGCAGCTGTGCCACTGACTTCATGAACTTCTAATTGATAACAAGTGAAATAACTATCATTTAAAATAAAAAACTAACTTTATTTAAAACAAAATTTTAATTCTATGGGCAATTATCCTGATCATTTGCTTGATATGACAGTTTATAAATGGAATGTACATGTGTTTGTACACAAATTTTGAAGACATATAACGATAATTAACACTGCTTTTTAACGTTTTGATATTAAAATAATGATGTTTTATTTCTCAGTCATATTTTTATGATAATTAATAATAATAATAATAATAATAATGTTATATGTCCCTGTCAAGCTATTATATAATTACCCCAGCCGACACTGAATCCGGAATTAACGAACTGCTACTGTTAATTAAATATGAATTAATTAATTAATAATTAATAATAAATTATGTAAACTGCAATAAATTCAGCAACTATAGGTCTATTTCAATCATTAAACATTCAGATCTGAATATGAAGTAACATAATCATGAATGGATGTCAAACATAGTTTCGATAACAGATTTGGCTATGTTGTGATTGTTACATTATTTGCATAATAATTTAAGTATTTGAAACATATCCACGTATACATAATTTAATGAATAATGTATTATTCAAGTTTAGTGATAAAACAAAAAATATTTTATCAGTTTATTCAACATTTTCTCCGTCGAACATTATTTTCCTTTATGGACAATTACAGCCTCGTTCTGAATTCGCTTTATCAAGGGAGACAGCTCCTACAGTACTCGATACCGGGAATGTGAAAAGGGTCTATTTAAATATCTTCTAGTGCTATTTTTGTCCTTCTGAGACCCGTGTGCACACATGTTATGTTGTCATGCCTCTTTCAATGATATTAGATGTTAGGTGATGGCATTTATAAAATTCTCAAAATCCTTAATTTCAATTGTTCATGCCATTTTAGCAGACTGACAGTTTAATTCCCACAGCAAGCTAAATGCACTCACAAAATGTAACACTCTGTGTGAATAAATGAAACAAACACAGATTGCTCAATGGTAATGTGCAACCTCCAGCTTTAAAATTAATGCCAATGACTTTTATTGAAATGAAAGCATAAAGCAGATCCCTTTCTTCAAAACATAGTGTTTTATCCAGGAACGCAGAGGGGCATGGCGCAATATATTCAAAAAGGGCATATTAGCGCGCTGTGTTCTTTTAAAAGGGCACATGTGTGTCAGTGTGTCTGCTATGGGTATCATATTTATATATACAAATTTAATATATAAAAACAACAACAACACAACAACATATAAAAGTATGTAAGCACACTCTTGTACCAAATACAAGTTTTGGCACACGCAATATTCAATATTCACACGGATTAAACTAACGAGAAAAACATATTGTTTGTTGTATATCGGCAGAACGCGTGTATTTTATGTAATTCTCTTTATATAACGTGTGTAGTACGCGGCGTGTTTTAATGTAAACTTGATTGTCCGTTACGTACGGAGAAATTTGGGAATCAAATTCTGTGGATTACATAATTATATCCTTAGTAATTAGAGATCGTAGCAAATATATAATTACCTTTCAGTTCCGTCTGTCCTCTGCACACCTTTTAATAAACTAATGGTATTTTTTGCCACTTTTACACTCTCCTGTCGAATTTGTGCCAACCTCCGTTTGCACGACGGCATTTTCCGTCTTACCAAATATAAGCAACAAGTTAATCAAACAAACTTTTTCACAAATTATTATCCGACGATTTAACACACAAGTACAAAAACAATAAACAATAAGATAATTTAATGTATGTCCAATGCACTGATCAGAACTGCTCTACGTACGTAAGGTTTTGATTAGGAAAGTTTTTTATATTTGGGGCCCAAAAGGTGTTGACATGTAAGTCATATTTGACACGCATACCAATGTACAACTTGGTTCCCTGCCACACCTCAAGTCTCTAGACAGAAAAACCGGTGACCGGTATTTGATCCGAAGTTAAGCTACCAAAGGTAATTATTTGTAATTTTACATCTTCGCAGTGCTAAAAGTATTTGTCAATTGAAATAATGAATCGTATTAATTCAAAAAATCAACCCGTAACAAACACGGATAGTGAGATGGGGATTTGTCCAATCTACGAGTTTACGTTATGTATCATTAAGTTAATCGTGTACGCATTATCAATTAGACCTTAATGTCACCACTTTGGTTGGTTTAAGAATCAGGTTCAAGAATCAAGCTGACAATCATTAGTACAGTAATCGATTAAATCAAATCGCTTAAAAATGTGTGTCGGCAATAAATCGAGCACAGTTATCGATTTAATAAAATCGATTTGAAATGCATGTGTGCAATAAATCGAGCACAGTCAGAGTGATCATAACAGAAAACAGTGGGTGCCCTTTTTGCAGACATAGGGCCGATAAAGGTGGTCAAGAGGCAATTAAGATCGTTATCGATTAGGGTGAGTGGCGGCTTTTTGCCTCAACTTGAGGAGTATTTCACTTTTCTTCCACAATGATTAAATGTTTGCAGTCATATTATATTAGTAAACACATCCAAAAAGCCACTAGTAACCCATGCAATATTGTTTCTTTGTTCAAATCAAATCTCACTAATGTGATTGAGGTGACTTCGAAACATAGAAGAATAAATGTGAGTAAAACGGATCACAATAATAAATTTTCCATTAAGAATATGTGCAGTGGAACAATAATGCTAAGTATTATAACTATAACCATGTGTACTCTACAGAGAGACTTAATTTTTTTCTTGATTGCTGACACACTTTTTTAACGGTTTTATAAATCCGTGTTTTTATGACGTGTTTACGACGCCTACAGTAATACATTGGTTTCAAACAAGCTCAGTTGGCCTTTCAGTGAAACATATAACCTGTCCTGTTACTGTTGTGGTCTCGCCTTATCATTCATTAAAAACCAACATAATGTTTGTTTTACTAGCCTTATGTAAGCAAGAAGGCTATTTTATTACTTCCAGAATTAATTGAATCAAAGCACTGAGCGACTATGTGTTGAATTGTTACTGAATGCACCGGGGAATCTCTCCCATATGGTCAAATCCCCTAGAGGACTTTATATTTGCATTGCATTTGACCCTGGCTCTTTTAGTGCCTGTCAAGCACCTAGTACACCTAGTACAATTTATATTTACATTGCATTTGACCCTGGCTCTTTTAGTGCCTGTCAAGCACCTAGTACACCTAGTACAATTTATATTTGCATTGCATTTGACCCTGGCTCTTTTAGTGCCTGTCAAGCACCTAGTACACCTAGTACAATTTATATTTGACTCTGGCTCTTTTAGTGCCTGTCAAGCACCTAGTACAATTTATATTTGCATTGCATTTGACCCTGGCTCTTTTAGTGGCTGTCAAGCACCTAGTACACCTAGTACAATTTATATTTGCATTGCATTTGACCCTGGCTCTTTTAGTGCCTGTCAAGCACCTAGTACAATGAGCCAGTGACGGTCCGACGTCTCATGCGAAAGATGAATTAGGTTAGGGTGTAGCGGGGGCTTGAACCAGTCTGCGACCCCTGGGTTGTGAAGCTAGTGCATTACTAAACAACAGATCCACCATTTATCTCTGATGACCCTGCAAAAAAAGTGAACTTTGGGAAAAGTTCACAAATTTTTCATATTTATTAATTTCAAGTTCATAAACTTTTAAAGAACTTATAATCTATTCATGAACTTTATTTGGATGAACTTTCTGTTCATGAACTTTTAAAGAACTTATTACCTATTCATGAACTCGGTGCCTTCCCCAGGATTTTTTTTAGGCGCCCCAGTCCCGAAAGGGGTGGGCTAGGGTTAGGGGTATCCCCTCCCTACGTTGAATTTTTTTGTTGCGAATTGTGTCAAATGACATTTTCTGGTGCGTTTTAGCTCTTAAAATGAATGTCAAGATATTTGCAATTTTTGGCAAACGTTTTAACAAAATTAAATGTTTTAATGGTATACCTCTAGCCTTTTAAAAGCAAAAGCATCATTGTTGTTACAAAACTGAAAGTAATGATTTTTTCTGGATGCTAATGTCAAGTGCGCATCACAAATCGCGCAGTGACATCATGTCCGAACCCACTATTCACGTCATTCTAGAATCTTTAGGTTACACTTGATCTACTTATGGAGCCTTTTTTATTCGAATAGTTATGTTCATATGGGCATGTATTAAGTGTTTTAACACCGTGTTCATTGTTACAGCTGTTGAACGTAGTACTGATTAGATAATTGGTGAATTGTAAAGATCTTGATTAAAATACATGTATATTATAAATGCTTTGTTCATGCAAAAACAGCGAGAAAATTTCCTCATGCATGTCGGGCCTACGCGCGTCAAATGTTTAAGTAAAACACATGATCGATGCACGCACGCTTTCCATGCGTGGAACGTGACGGCGTGGTTGTCAGCAGACGTTTCACGCTCTTTTGTAGAAAACACCGGTTTTACATGGCATACATGTACACTAACAGTAAACTTGTGTTTATGGAACTACAACAGTAACACTGGATAGGCTTTTCCGGTTACGATTTCATATTTGCGCATTTCAGACTGATTATTCGCATTTTTTTTTTTTTTTTTTGGTAAATAAGTGTGGATATTATAAAATACGAAAGGGATGAGCAAAGCGCATTTACTTTTTAGGTCGATAATACGCATTGATGCGCGTATAAGGTTACTTGTCTGTAGATACATGTCTATAGACCAATCCGGGTTTTGCCACGGACAGCTTAAACTCCTCACCAGCTAATTTAAAGGATTAATTTCCATTCACCGAAAATCACAAACATTACCACGTGCTTTTTGTAATATCACAAACAAATGTGCGCTTTTGTATGAAATAGTTTAACCGCTAAACACGTGATATCCAAGTGCAATGATTGGATAATATTGCAGATTAATTTGAATATGATTGACATGTATGGAAGCGTCTATTGCGCAAATTGGTCAATCATAACGTCATTCCAAAGCGAATAAACTGAGTGTTTCTACTGGCTCATATCGATTTTACTGTGTGATGAAACTCAGCCTACAGGGCGGTACTTCATGGTTGTTGATTGGAATATATCCCCTAGAAGAAGCTTAGGAATAACTGTAAATTTTCTGCAAAGGGACACTCGCTTTGATCATTCGCCAACTTTATTGAGTGGGTGTACATATTTCTTGAGTGAAAAACGGCCATTGTTACGTAAGAGATTAGCTTTCACAGCAGGAATTGTGGTCTGCTGCAGTCAACACAGCTAATTAATTGATAAAATACACGTGCCCCGGGTGATGTTTACAAGCGCAACACTAATTTTAGGCGCCCCGGACATGTTCTAGTTAAAATTAAAGCGCCCCGGGACTGAGGAGCCAAAACAGCCTGGGGAAGGCCCTGGAACTTTATTTGGATGAGCTTTCTGTTCATGAACTTTCCTAGAACTTTAAGAAAGTTCTTTAACATTTCACTAACCAACATCCAAAGTTCATGAACTATGATATTTATGAATTCCTAGTTCATGAATTTTTTAACAACTTATTATCTATTCATGACCTTTATTTGGCCAGGTGACCTTGGTACAAATAATGGTTACAATGATGTCCATAAGTCTGTATGTGCATGACACTGCAGGCAATCTACCGAAAGGCAAAAACAATTTGATGTTTCAGATGAACACATTTTCTATGAATTACATTCCATTAGCATTTATTAGAGAAGAAACTGAATTCAAAAGCTTTATCTGATAATAACTTAATGACACGATGTGGTTTTTTTTCGTCCTGTTCCATTATCCATGTCCCTTTTCTGTAATTTCCCTAGTAATAACATTGAATAATGAAACAAAATGTTTGATATCCCACCCCAACAACATAAATTCATTTGACAACCATATTGTCATGTATATGCCCCAAATTGTCATTAGTATGTCTCTCACATATGCATCCTGCCCATTAATTTATGTTGACATTTTACATGACAGTCTATCAACACAGAGTTGCCCCCTCCCCCTAACCTGCTCATAATTTACAATTGCTAATTGTGCCACCTGTAATTAATTAACACACATATATACACATACATCATGCATGCTTGCTAATTTCAAAAAATTGTGTTCATTTTGCAACCGCTGAGGAACTGCCAATTCACAATTAAGTGACATAAAAATAAGAAATGTTCACAATTATTGGTTGCGAAAAAAATGTCACATAACTAATTAAAATCCGTGCATTAATGACATTCTGCAATATAGGTACTTCTATGTGTATTATTCTCTTTTGCATAGGGTCACAGATAATAAGTTACATGTTGGTAATCAACATTAACCCAATGCAAGAATTTAGGGTTATGTAACACAGTAAGGGCAGATAATAATCTTCGACAAATATAATTATCATCGCCAGTCATTGAATACAAACTCGAAAATTGGCTAAAGCCATACTCCTGACTAATTGAATTGTTTGGGGTCAAAAGGAAGCCACGGTAACAGCCCGCCAAAACAAGATGGATAAATTAACCAGCCATCATAACGTTGCCTTAAGCGAAATGGAGGACATAAATCTAACTCCGTAATTAGGTGACCATAGTTTGGACGTACGGCACAAGTCCTCATCCAGTAGTCCAGCAGTGTGATTTACGACTCGGCGAAGATCAGTTTTTTGGTAATTTATGCAAAAACTTCTGAGGACATGGCGTGCATTAACTAATTGGGCCATTATTGTTATGTTCCCTTTGTTGCTGGTGGCCGAGACAATGTTTTTAGCATGAAAAAATATAACAGAATGCTGTTTACTTTAATATGTAATATATAAATTTATTTTACTTGATTTACTGCCTTATTTTTACATGCTAATTGTCATTTGTTACTTTCTTATTTATTGTTCACTATTTTTTTTTTTTTTTTTTTTTTTTTGGTCGTAATTATTGGAGGTCAAAGTGCAGCATCATTTGTTGATGGACATATGATTGCAAATACATATTTCATTAATTCAATACTAAGAATCAAAATTCCATAAATGAGTATTATTTATATGAAATGACATTCTCTCATTCCTTCCCTTATATTACAGCCAATCACAAACTGCTGACTTAAAAACTTCCGACTTTACAAACTTTCAATTTCAACTTTTTTTTAGACAATTATTTTACAAAAACTGGAGCAGTATCAACAAGACTTCAAAACATAAATAATCTAAAAAGAAATAACTTAACCAAAGTGAAGTGCTCTAGAAACCATAACTCACAGGCCGGGGCCGTATTTAATGACTATATAGACATCTAATTTTTCTGTCATTAATTTAACAAGTTCAGCAAAACATCAAAGACATAATCAATAAAAAGCACTCTGAAAGCTAAATTTGAGGATTTCTGTTAAATCCCTTGAAGCCCAGGCTATCCCCTCATTTAGAGGTAACATCACACCTGTTTTCAACATTGTAAACATGGACTCCCATTTCAAAAGAACTTTCTATAAATATAAATGTTAAAAAATAATGATTGCCTGCTTATTAAGTAATTGCCAATGTTTAGTATATGGAGTTAAAGGTTAATAACAAAATGTCAGGTAGAAAACCAAAGTTTAGTATACGGAGTTAAAGGTTAATAACAAACACAGTATATGTCAGGTAGAAAACCAATGTTTAGTATACGGAGTTAAAGGTTAATAACAAACACAGTATATGTCAGGTAGAAAACCAAAGTTTAGTATACGGAGTTAAAGGTTAATAACACACACAGTATATGTCAGGTAAAAAACCAAAGTTTAGTATATGGAGTTAAAGGTTAATAACAAACACAGTATATGTCAGGTAGAAAACCAAAGTTTAGTATACGGAGTTAAAGGTTAATAACAAACACAGTATATGTCAGGTAGAAAACCAAAGTTTTGTATACGGAGTTAAAGGTTAATAACAAACACAGTATATGTCAGGTAGAAAACCAAAGTTTAGTATATGGAGTTAAAGGTTAATAACAAACACAGTATATGTCGGGTAGAAAACCAATGTTTAGTATACGGAGTTAAAGGTTAATAACAAACACAGTATATGTCAGGTAGAAAACCAATGTTTAGTATACGGAGTTAAAGGTTAATAACAAACACAGTATATATCAGGTAGAAAACCAATGTTTAGTATATGGAGTTAAAGGTTAATAACAAACACAGTATATGTCAGGTAGAAAACCAATGTTTAGATTGCATTTAACTTCAAAGTTTTGTTCTTCAAATAAAAAATCAGCTTTTAACAAATTATAGGCACATAAAATCTCAATAAAGTCTCCAATCCCAATAAAATAGCAGTATGTACATGTATATAATTACAACATAACAACAATGAGCTATAAACTGAGCAATTATTGAAACTCTAATGTTGATCGTATTTTTATAATATTGTGAAGATCCCATGTTTAATTTACATATTGTATTGAACTAAATCTGGACTGTAAGTGTCTTTTTTAAAGAACACTTTAGTAAATAAGGCACAATTATATCCACTGAAAGCTAAAATGGGTAAGTGCAATGATTGCTGATGCGCCTTTTAGGCTTTCCATGGACAATATTGTAGTTTATACTGCACTCGGCATGTCCAGGGCTAGAAAACTGGTACCAATAGCAATGAGTAGACACTTGAGCCTATCAAATGCATTCTGAACTGGGTTTACCCAAATAAAATACTAGTTCTGCTCAAATATAGCTCCCGAACATTAACCTGGCACTCGTGAACTCTATTAGCATAAAGTACGCACTCAAATTGTTTTCTATATTTACGCTCAGTTTTCTTCGTGCACATGTTTCATGAGTTTAATGATACCATAAAAGTCTTTATAGTGGGCTACTCATTTATCGATTTAACTCGCTTCCAGTATGGTTTGTTTGTTTGTTTGTTTGGATTTTTCGCCGTATTCAACAGTATTTCAGTTATATAACGGCGGTCAGTTATCAGTAAGGACGGCACTTTCCGCCTACAGTGGATTTATGTTTAGAAGCGACTTCCTTGAAACAGAAAATACCATAAAAAAAGCGGACTGCACAGGCTAATCAGGGACGACACTTAACGCACATGCATTAAGTCCAGTTTTCCAACGACGCGCCTCATATTAATGGTTGCGAGCTATACAATACAGTTTGCTCCTATCCAAGGTACACTGTACTCAGTATACTGGTTTTACCCAAATATAGATATAAAGGAAGTCTCTAAGGCACTCTGTATTGGTTTTACCCAAATATTATATGTGAATTTTCGATACAAAGCAATATGAAATGGTTTTTAGTAACCCATGTATATAATTCTACCAGCCACTGGATATTCCTTCAAAAACAAAGTAAAGTATACACTCAACTCAAAAACATAATTGATCGATAAAATGTGGGAATCCAATAGAATGCTTTCCATTGACATACTCCAAGAAAATTTCTACAAGTCATTAAACTGTTTGGAAAGAAATTTAACAATAGCTCAATGTGTATTTTATGGCGAACGAACAACCAATTTTAATTACAAAATCAATTCAGAAAACAGCATAATGGAAATGGATAGTTATTTCCCAACCAGAAGACTTTCCGACAGTTTCAAGAGGTGTTTCATTTGCATGGTGTCCATATGAATCAATCGAGTCCCCGAGTTAATGGACATGTGATTGATAATGTCACTTAAACACTTCATGGAACAGAAGATCTGGTTTTCTCCATATTTACATACATGCTGCCATCACAGAAATGGTGAATTGCTTGAACCACACAGGGTTTGCCAAGAATTGTTTCTCTTAATTAATTTCTGAGATCTCTTAATTGCTCTGTAATCTTACTTCTTCTAATTAATTAGCCGTAAGAATGTGGCAACTGCACTTTATGTTTTGATCAATCACACACTGAAAAACTGTAGTGCATTGCCTTTATGTTTTGATCAATCACACACTGAAAAACTGTAGTGCATTGCCCAAACAGTAAGTGGATGTTGCAAACTCAGACAAGGGCACTTTGGGTTTTTTTATTGGGGGGGAGGGGGGACCTTGCTAAACCAAATCGGAGAGGGGAGTAAGCGAATGACAAAGGAAGCATTTTCAGAGGTTATGAGAATAGAAAATGAAGAGGGGAGAGAATTTGTTATTAAGTCGGGAAAACAGATTATAATAGGGGAAAATTTAATGATGATGGGAGTAAAGGGAGCTAAGAAAGACTTTGTATGGTAGTTTTGAGAAGGAGAAAATAACAATCTGAGGGGAAGAAATTGTGCAAAGAAAAAGGGGATATTGTACTTTTGATAAGAAGGAAGAGTATACTGAGAACCGAGGGAAAACTCATGTGTACATCCAGGGATTAATTTCCAATTTCAGAAGGGATGTTTGATGATGGGAAAGTTTTGAGGCTAAGGTTTATTAAGAATCAAACTCAAGCCACATTAAAAACAGAAACCTGAGGACAGGTGGTTGATATCTAATCAGAATCTTAGAAATTAGCCAATAACTAAAGCAATTCTTTAGCCTGCTACTGTTTTCATTGTTATGAAACTTTACTGAACGATATATATTCTAAGTTAATGTACGGGACAAAATTTCCCGCCCACTTATAAATTGAACCAGCAAGATAAAGCTATATCACCACTAAAAATGCAATCAATGCTAAATATCATGCATTGTTCGCGTGCACTGGGACCTGATTGCAAATTGAACAACATTTTTATAGATCTGAAGTACTTTGATACTAAAAGACCACTTACACAAACATTGATAACAAGGCGATAACAAACTTTCGACCAATTAGTATGTGAATTGATATGGTTTCATAGAACTACAAGGGATATCACAATCAAGTTTGCAAAGGCAACTGTGTCACTCAAGATAAATTTCACCATCCCAGAAAAAGAAAGTGTCAAGTTGAAAAATCCACTGAAAAGAATGGGGGACATTTTGGACCTCAACCCCATTATTACGGGCCTTTTCAAAAGCCTGTAGGAATCAATAATGATTTATGTTACATGAGATCAGAACCTCAGAGACCCTGAGTGATAACTACAATGAAATGAACCATGATTAATTGTGGGCTATCATGAACATCCTCCACACCTGGCCAACAAATACCCTGGTACCAGTACCAAATTGTAGCAACCATGCTATGTCATCTCTGGTTTTAAATGGGGTGCACTGATCCCTGGAAATGAGAAACAAAATCTGCCCAGATTTGGAACACAATTGGAGAAATTGGCTCAACACTAAATAATTACTAAATCAATTTGATCAGGTTTTCATCTGGCCATAAATCATTCACCACCTTATCATGGGCCACTTTTGGGCTTCCCTTCCATGGTGATAATTAATTATCACACTGAGATATTCTTCACTTTCATTGAAATGGTGCAAATCTCAGGATGACTTTGGATAGCATTCAGGAAGACTGAAGAATTACATGTATTAGATCACTGTTGCTACATTGGGCTTATAGGACAGCAGATGTGACCCCTGTTTGGGGGTGTGACCCTACCTGAAACTCCTTAGAATTTATTTTAAAATTTTGTAAAGCAGGACAATTTAAACGAATTTAAAAAGAATTTGAAAAAGCACTCCACAATTATTCCATAGACATTCGGATCTTGTCTGAAAATTCAAACATAACACATGTGCAATTATCTTAAGGCTGGTGGCATATTTTGAAATTTTTACATTTTCAAAAGAATAAAAAAATTCTCCAAAACTGGCCAATGCCGCTGAAAATGTTCCTTTTGCTCCAATAATTTTACCTCAAAAACATAATTTGCTGTAAATTTATTCATAAAGAATTAACCATTATCACAGTCACGAAAACCCAGGGTGTTGCACCAGAATTAAATATGCAAAATGCAGAAAAACTGCACAGAACATCTGCATTCAATTGATTGAAGACAAAAACATCAGTTATCAAGATGAACAAATGAAAGATGCATATGCTGTGCATGGTAAATCTGGCTTGCACGACATGAGGCAAGCTGTCTTGGAGGGTACATGGCCAGGAGGACAGGTAGCCAATATGCACGACTGCAGCCCGCTACACCGTAAATCAGTCATTTAATTGTGTTCAACCATGAGGAGGTCTTACTCAGTTAACATGATAAATCTTCTCCCACTGTGGTTGCAACATATTAAATCATGCGCAAGGATGACATGATTTAAATTTATGCATGTTGAACAATATGCCATAGTTTTGTAAATAGTGCTGCATTTGAGACGCATTAATGTCATCTCTGACATGACATATGTTTAATGCCAAATCACGTATTTAAATCTGACGTCAGGCACAAACGACGAACAGCCAGAGCTATCTCACAGTTTAGGGCATCCTTTATATAAAGAATTAAAATTACAATGCAAATTCCTTCCTTCACTAATTTAACTCATCCATTAAAAACCTTAATTTAATTTGCCTAAAGCAATGCAATTAAAATTACAATTAACAAATTAACCCTTTCTTTCTTTAGTCAATGACTTATTGAGATTTGCTTTATTTAAATTCATTCATTTTCAATTACCTAAACAATTTGAATTTAATTATATATGTAGCTGTAGACAATGGATTTTAAAAACACGACAATTATGCAAAACACTTTTTAGATAATAAAAATACATCACCAGAATTAAATAAAAATGTTATTTTATCAAATTTAGATGGCCAAAACTTAAAAGAAGCAACATTCGATTGCTGGATGCTTTAACAACACTTTAAATTTTTGTAATACAAAACAGTAAAACCTTTCGGACTAAATGGAGTTCCATTAACCAAAGTCAAGCTGAAAGTAAAATACATGTCTGGACAACAATGCTAAATGTACCTTTAATGTATTTTCTTAACATTAATATTTCACTTTTAGGCACACTTAAATGCATGGCAATTATCAGTTTCCACAAAAAAGACAAACATTATAACAGATCGCAGTGTCCACAATGAGCATTTACGAATCAACACTACTTGAATAAGGAATGACATTTAAATGCAAGTGTATGTAAACATTGGGGACAAAAATACTTTGGTTAGTATGATCTACAAACCGAAATCAAATTGAATTCAATATCTATGGATAAACCACTTATACCTTCTTTTTAAAATGTCAACCTGCCTGTAAAACATAGGGCACAGATAAAAAAAACACAAGAAAGAGCAAACAACATCAAATCCAAATACTGCTGACACCACTTACTTCCCCCATACCCTGAATAAGGAAAGATCTAGAGCAGAATAGCAGGGTGCTGCACAATGCTCCTTTATGTTCCCGCCTGCTGCCCCTGTTGGCTGGTCAAAACAGAAATGTTGAATATCTTTTAAAATTCAACATATTCTTGCAAATATTCAACTACAAATGAATAGACTATGCTTAAAAATCTGAATCAGAAGCATTAAACTCATTAAAACCCTGGATTTTGGTAATTATTAGAAAATGTCAACAAACTGGTCCAGTCCCCCCCCCCAACCCACCCACCCCCTTCCTGCTCCTTTTTAGCAGCACCCTCAGTGTGTTTTTTAGGGCCCATTCCCCTGCTTAAAAGGTATACATTTTTTCCGTATATTTAGCTTTAAATTCCCCTGAGAATGTAAGCTTTATTTTGAAAAAAATTGACCCAAATCGGACAAAAATGGACTAAGATAGAGGCATTTTTGTAATCAAACCCAGCAATTTTTCATCAAACCAAGTTAGTGCATAATCTAAGTTATCATTTGTAGCAAAGCAATTGATCGAAGTAGAATATAAACTATATGTACTACTGCTTTTCTATAAAAAATAATTCCCCTTTTGTCGTAAAATTCCCCATCTGAAGGACCCCGCCACCTTTCCCCCAAAGGTGAAAAAAACACTAACCCTGTACCTTTTAGATCCTAGATCTTTCCCTACTGAAGTTCTTATTATGGTCCATATGCACCACAATTATCATTCATTCGTTCATTATAGACGGTAACATAAAATAAACTTTGATGTTTTTTCATTGGATCAAATTCGAGTGCACAAAAATGCATTTAACAATTTGTTTTTATAACAATTAGGCAAACATAGAATCTCACAGCTGGAACAGATATTTTTGGTAAAGGTGTAGGTTTTTTGGTATTAAACAACAGTTGACACAACAATATTCATTATTCATCACAATCGTATATATGTAACATTTTTGTTGTCTGGGGGGAAATAAAACACTTCCGACTTCATTGCATTTGACATAGCTAGGTGAGAGTGTAGTTACTTCATGCAATATTCAAACCCAGGGATAACAGATTATATGCAATCTTCATCAAAGTTCATCTGTCCCAAATGATTAATAAAATCCAACCCATAAACCCTCTCCTCATATACAGTCTCAGCAATGCATTTGCTCTACTGCATGGTATTCGTTTTTTACAGGCAGTCCATTGAGCAAATATTTACAGTGCAAGGGAAGTTACTCACAAATGCCTGTGATGGGCAGGGGAGGTAAATCAGGTGAATAACAATTTTACAGCAGAAAATTGGGGCAGCATAATTATTTCTGAGTGACAAATATTAATAAAACAAAGAAATCACCTTCACTTTTGAATAAATCATGGTTGTTAAATGACCTTGGGTATGATTTCATTTGAATAATACATTCAGAAAACATTTTTTCACATTAAGTAACTTAACCAGAAATGCTCATTTTCGAATGTCTCTGTCAATTCCCGAGTACACAAACTAAATTCACTGCTGCAAAAATATGTTTTATATTGCAATCGTATTTGCGATTTTTAAAGCAAGTTCTAAACATGTAACAATATTTCATTTGTTTATTTTCATATTGTTTTACGATTAACAAGCTTTTTATCACATAACTTCGATTACATACTTTGTATGCTATATGACCATGAGTGAAATAAGCCATGCTACAAACTCTTATTGGTGTTATTGACCAATTTCAGTGACAGCTTTTAATAGAACATGCTGACAGAATGTCTGCACCAAGGAAGACATATTTATGGAAGTTTATGATTGCTTTGAAAGGTCTTCATAATTGCAGTTGTTCAGATCGTAATCAAAATATTTTGTTTACAACATAATTGTGCAGAATTTCTTCTGTTATCTTTGAACAATAATGATTTAAAAATGAGAAATGGAGCTGAATTACAAAAGAGTCTTGTATGCTTTATTTAACTGGTCATTCATTCAATATTGCCTATGCCTATAGAATAATGCATTGTTAAAGGTTGGTTGTACAGTCTATAGAACAGAGAGAGATCACAAGACTGTACAACACTGTACTACATGTACAAACAAACCAGTAAGGGCTTTTAAGGGTGGAGGGTGCAATACAATATTATTGGACATGAAAAGAGGGAGGGCCAGGGGGAATATTACAATACTATAATGAATGTGACAGGGATGGGGGCTGCATTGCAATACTATGAATACTATGAAAGGAACATGATGAAACATTTTAGACAGAGACACTACACACAAATACTATAATGACGGGAACAGGGGGACATAATGCAATACAATAAAGGGGACATGAGAGGGAGAACAAAGGAAGGCACGATTCTGCCTGAGTATTATACCGGGAACAGAAGAAAAAGACAACAGCAGATAATTTAGTGGCTGTTCTTTCTGCACTAATCACACAATGTTGGAAGTTATGCAAATGTCCCATTAAGGGATGGCCAACTATGGTAATAAACTATTTCCACTCAATCCAGCACTCGAATACCATAAAGTGTAACCTACCAGGTGTGCTATAAAGTGCCGTTACAGACTGTTATGTAACCTCCGGGCACAACAACAATGTAAATCCTGGTGTTTATCAGCAGACAAACTTTCCAAAAGATTACTCTATCTCCATAAATGGAGACTGATAACATCTTTGCCTGCTTTCAATGTTACTCAAACGTTAGCGTTGCTAGCTATCGCAATGTTTTGTGTGCTGGTGGTGATTTCATCCAGTACGGGTAATTTCGGGAAGTTCAAATCTGCCATTTTTTCTTCAAAGGGTTATTGTAACCCATGGATTTTTACCTTAAAGCTATTATATTAGTGGGACTAGTTTCAAAACATCAACACTTCAGAATAAACTATGTGAAAAATCGACAAGCAAATACCAATGGCATTTCCTTAAAACAATCTAACAATAATTATAACTTTAACAAACAAAAACCCAACATTGTCAACAAGAGAATATTTTATTGTCACAGTATGCAAATAGTTTGATATATCGGTTGACACAAAATTATGCAAAGAAATTTATTACAAATAAATACATATCAGTATACTTGCCGTTATCACGCTAAATCATAATGAATTATGCAAATTGTAGCAGGTTTTAATTTATAAAGCAGAAAGATTAAAATTTATCAACAAAACTGTCGCCACCATTTTCTTATCACTAAAGTCATGTAGTGTTCAATCCAACAAAAAGGATCAAAACTAGTCATCAAAATCAAAACCAGACCCATGACCTAAGGGTCTTGGCCAGTAGCCACCAATGTTTGAGTGACTGGAAATTCTCAAGAATTAATAATACAGAATTGTAAATGCAAATGATCAATACAAACTGAGGAATGAATTTTGAAACAAAAGATAACATTTATAGAGTACATTCATGAATCAATAATAAATTAATAATACTCATAATGACAATCATAAAGCACTAATACAAATAAAAGTACGCAATAAACAGACTATAAAACAAGTGATCCCTCATCAAATGTTGAAATATATATTATAACTCCATTTTGAAGGCCTGTGTCCCAACAAGGTCAGAAATAAACAGCCACTTTAAAACAGTTTTAGCTATAATCTCAAATTCCAAACCATAATTGTGTTTATTCAAAGATATAAGCAACCAGAAATAATAAATCTGTTGATCCAGAGGGTTCAGTTTATAATTTGACATGCAAATTGCCCTCTGAAATCCGCTGTCAAATTTATTCTAATCTTCAGACCTCGGCAAAAGTAGATTTTCAATTAAAGTCTTATCTCCAAACATTGTGCATGTCCTTAAAATGATATAAGTTCAGTCTGTGGGTATAATATTAAGTACCAGAATCAAAAAGTGACAACTCAGCAAACTGTGTTCAATGTCTATGACAACTGTGTGTGCTTGCTTGGAAAGTGATGATCTAAGGGAGACAACTCCATATTTTCCAGTAAAATGACTTTCCAAACCCAAATTAGTGTCACCATTACTGGTAATAGCCTAATGGCTACTACTATTTCTGAAATAATTTGAAATTCAGCTACATTTTCACAGGTTGAACGGGGAGAACATATTTGAAAATGACAGGTATTTTTTCAGAAACGGGAACTTTTGGATACCGAGTTTAATTTCTTATAGTGTGACTGACTGTCAATATAATGGCACTTTTAGTGTTTTTTTGCAAGGCACATTTTAATAATCACAACAACAACTATGATTATTTTAATTTATTTGCCTGTAGATACAATGTAACTGCAATGCCTCCAGATTAATTTTAATTATTTTAATTTAATACAGAACAAATAAACTGGTGCATTGTATTTTTAATTTTCTACTCGTCCTTTATTAATATCATCTTCTTCATCAATTTCATGGTTACTGATTTATTACTTATAATGTATATTTCATAAACACTTTCTAGCAATAAATAAGTATTAAAGATTTATGACCTGGAAATCTATCAAATATGTCAAAGAGCAAAAAAACATTGCACAACTTTTACAGAGCAAGAAAAAATGAAAAAAGAAATCCCAGCTGATTTCAAAATGCAAAACAGAAAGAATTTTCTTAATTTATTGTACCCTAGTGTTTTCTAATAAAATCTGCCACTGCAAATCATTAAGATAACTGGTCCCCAAATGGACCCTAAACAGAGTAATTTGTGCTCCCAAAAGGGCTATCCCTGTGCCAATTGCATAAGCTAATCTGGGGCCATGATGACGGATCCTTTTCCTCTTTTGTTTTAGGGCCCATCTGACTGGGATAATAAATTAATTAGTAGACAGTGACACTATTTTATCACCCAATTAGACAGACTAATGCCTTAATGTCACTACAACAACTATTTATTTATCTGAAAATATTATTTGAAATTAGTATATAATAATAATAGTGACACAATATGACCACCCATCGACAACCTAATTTTGTATTCTTACTTTACAACTATTTTTATGTGTAAAAATATTATCTGTAATTATTACAATAAGATAACTAAGTTCCAATTATATAAATGGAAGTGACATAATGACATCAAATAATATATAGATAAAATTATTACACACAAACAAAATCTAAATTAATGTTCCATTACCCCACTGCAATTAATCAACAATCTGTATTAAGCAACATTTCTGGTGTGTGTATAAAACATTTCATTCACAAACTGCACAAATCACAGAGAATGTTAAAACTATTTCACAGAACGCCCATTGTGAGATGTTGAAATAAATACTTAATTTGTTAATTACAAAAACATGTCAAGTTTGTCTTGTCTTGCAGAGAACTGTTTGGCTGGAACCCAGTCTGGATCCTCTAGTGGCTTTCTTGCTAACAAAAATCTGGATTCCTCGGATGACTGCTTATGAATATTGTTACTTGTGCTAATAAATTGCCTTCCTAAAAAACATACAATGTTCTTAAGTGTTAAGCTAAAAAACAACAACCATATAATGACTTTTCCTTAAGTGTTATTTTCATCATTTCTTTTCAAGATTGATGATGTTTTTTGATGTTCATTGACATGTAAATAATTAAAGATCATTCAAATATAATCTCTTAACTTTATAAGATTTTATAAAGAGGTTTAAAGTTACGCACAAATCTATGAAATACTTAAATTAATATTGCAGATTTTAATATTAAAATGACATTACAAATAGGTGTTTTTTCTAATGAAGTACCGGTAGAATTGGGCTGAAATATCATCTACGAATGACTTAAAAATAAATATTGCAATGAAGTAGATTTAATCTGAAATATTTTGTTTTAATTTAAAAGGCAATCTCTGATATTTATCAGTAAATCCCACTACACAAAATACTGATTGTTTAACTAAAATTAATAATACTTCAAACAGTGCCAAGAATATGTAACAACATGCCAGTGAAATATTACCAGTATTATAATTTAACAACATAGAAAAGACACCACCAAATAGGAAACTGCTGAAAAAAAGATTTGGCTTCAATAAAACCTTATCAACCTTCCATTTTCTGAATTCTGAAAATATTTCCCATGGGATGCTTTGATAACTGATTAATTTGTCAAAAGTGGGGCATATATTTGGATCTGAGAAATGTTCTTTGTGTCCCAGAAACATCCTTCTGTTGTTAAATTCAAACTTTGCTTGCCAAGTTTTACATGCAGATGCAAGACAATTGGCAGTCTTGTGTATACATTTACTATGTGATGCTACTATTTATACATTTACTATGTGATGCTACTATTTATACATTTACTATGTGATGCTACTATTTATACATTTACTATGTGATGCTACTATTTATACATTTACTATGTGATGCTACTATTTATACATTTACTATGTGATGCTACTATTTATACATTTACTATGTGATGCTACTATTTATACATTTACTATGTGATGCTACTATTTATACACTTACTATGTGATGCTACTATTTATACATTTACTATGTGATGCTACTATTTATACATTTACTATGTGATGCTACTATTTATACACTTACTATGTGATGCTACTATTTATACATTTACTATGTGATGCTACTATTTATACATTTACTATGTGATTCTACTATTTATACATTTACTATGTGATGCTACTATTTATACATTTACTATGTGATGCTACTATTTATACATTTACTATGTGATGCTACTATTTATACACTTACTATGTGATGCTACTATTTATACATTTACTATGTGATGCTACTATTTATACATTTACTATGTGATGCTACTATTTATACACTTACTATGTGATGCTACTATTTATACATTTACTATGTGATGCTACTATTTATACATTTACTATGTGATGCTACTATTTATACATTTACTATGTGATGCTACTATTTATACATTTAGTATGTGATGCTACTATTTATACATTTACTATGTGATGCTACTATTTATACATTTACTATGTGATGCTACTATTTATACATTTACTATGTGATGCTACTATTTATACATTTACTATGTGATGCTACTATTTATACATTTACTATGTGATGCTACTATTTATACATTTACTATGTGATGCTACTATTTATACATTTACTATGTGATGCTACTATTTATACATTTACTATGTGATGCTACTATTTATACATTTACTATGTGATGCTACTATTTATACATTTACTATGTGATGCTACTATTATACATTTACTATGTGATGCTACTATTTATACATTTACTATGTGATGCTACTATTTATACATTTACTTAAGAAATTATTTTTCGATTTAGAGTTGTTTATTGGCTAATAAACAATTATTTGGAGTTCTGTTGCGTACAAATTAATATATCACATCAGAATGGCAAATCGGTATTTATTAGCCGATAAACGCCAATAGTGCTAACATTATTTTGATTCTAACACAATATGACAAAATTTTCTGCAACTACATTGCTAACTATATTTTACAGTTTCTAAACTATTTTTTCGGGTTGCTCATTGGTAGTTTAACAACAGTGAATTTTGTTCTTTGTCTATAGAAAACTCGCGCGTGTCAATAATGTTAGAATGGTAAATTAATAACAGTGTTTGCAGGGGGAAAGCTCAGGAACAATTCTTTGTTACATGAGCTAATTATTGACTTAATATTATTCTTATTTTTATTTTCTTTCAACTTTACAGCTACAAATTAAGGTGTGTAAACATAATCACTTCATGTTTATGTAAATATGATAATGTCAGGCGATTATAAATCAACAATCTGTAGTTGACAAGCCTAAATGGTCCTGGGGAAGGGGCAAAAAGAAGGTGGGGACTGACAGACAAGGAAAAGCAGCAATGCCAGTGCAGCAACAAGCATTTTGCACACATGAATCATTCCCTGATATTTATGACAGATTTTGTAGACTTTCTTGCCGTCAAAGTAGCTTACAATTACTGTATTTACAAGGAAATTGGATTTTTAGTGTTATAACTGTAATCTTTCATTGTGCATATTAGTTGTCGATGAAATTAACATTCTTCAACAAAGTCCCTCCAAATGTTCTTCATATTTTGCATTTCTCACCAAAGTGTAATCCTACACAATGATATATGAAACAACTCCTACAGAAAATGCTGATCTAGTGATATTACAAGAAAACATTAGAAATATAACTAAAGACTAAATAATTAAATACTTTTTACACCAATAAGATGGTTACCATGAAAATAATTCCTTAAACCTTCCAAATTGCTTACACGGCAATAACTTTCAGTAATAGTATTAATTTATCATTACAAGATTAAATAATGGGCCATTTTGCTTCTGATACAAGGATTTTCAGTCTTGCTGTCTTTCCATCAAGTTGCATTTTTCCAATTAAACTAAACACCACTTATAGGTTCATTTTAGCATTTGAGTGTAAATGGATCAAAGCACTAGTGTTTCTGAAACATGTCCAATATTAGGACTTTTCAGCTGGGTGGAGTAAGATCAAAGGGTTTATTAGCCTGAACAATTAATATTCTTTGCTAAGAACTGAATATAATTTTATTTGTGATTGGTGTGTTTTCAGGATTATTATTGAATCAAAAAGTATTAACACCAGACTCCGTGGGGAATTCAAGAAGTCTGGGAGATGGGTGAACAACAATTCCATCAAAACATTGTGCAGTGCAGATGTGAATATTAATTTTGCACTGTAATCATTTTCATTTATATTTTATCTTAATTTTGATCATTTTAAGTTAGAGATGGGGTAAATAGGCGTGGGGGTGGGGAACACTGCAAGAATATTGTAAATGGGATCAAAAACGGTATGACACGGTTAAGTCAAATCTGCTGGAAATATGTTCCAGAAAGTTTACTTTACGCACATGCATTAAGCCCGGGTTTCCTACGACATGCCTCATATTATCATCACTCAAAAGGAGGAAATGACATCACCGCTAAAAAAACATTATTTCAATGGATTGATTTATTACACATATAAACTAATTTAGTAATTAACATTCAACAATCCATTTGTCTTTTTTCCAATTCAAATACTTCTTGATCAGCCAACATCCTACATTTAGGCCTAAGGTTCGGCTTTGCGACATTCAAACAAACATTTGCCCTCGGGCGCTGAACGGCAGATCTACATGGGTTCGCCAGGCCGCCTGTCTCCAACTGATCCATCAGAACATGTTACAAGATAGATCATCGCCACAAAATCACATTACATACATTGTGTCTCGGGCCATAACCCATCCATTTAACATGCTTACTTTCGTAATATTGGTGAATTTTAGCAATTAAGCAATGCGTCTGTTTATGATTGTAGAAACTAAATCTTATTGCATGATGTATGTTTTATAATACTTTATTCTTTATTTGTAACAAATATGATAAGGTTTTTTGTATTGAACATATTTCATTCAAGTAGTAGTTAACGATTATAACAAATAGGTTATTCACACAGATATGTAACTAAATTTCTAAATTAAATAAAATCTGACATAAGAATAACAATTGGACAACATAATGCCATTAATGTCAATTAAAACTTTAGTCTTACACATTCATCTTAAATGCACTTAATGTCAAGTAAAACTTTAGTCTTACAAATTCATCTTAAATGCACTTATTGTCTAGTAAAACTTTAGTCTTACAAATTCATCTTAAATGCATTTAATGTCAAGTAAAACTTTAGTCTTATAAATTCATCTTAAATGCACTTAATGTCAAGTAAAACTTTAGTCTTACAAATTCATCTCAAATGCACTTAATGTCAAGTAAAAAAAACATTCATCATCTATGAAATGTACATGCAATGTCTGCTATCATACAGTTACATGCCTGGCTATGTCGTCTTATCTAATCCCCAAGTTTTGATGGACCTTTATCTGCATTCCTCAGAGCAACTCAAAAGGGGCCACTGAATACATGAAGTTTTCATAAAAATTTTATAAATTTTACTGCAAATTGAACTTTATTTAGTGTTCAGGAGATAGAAATTCATAGTTCATACCAGATGAATTTCATAAAGTTTTCAAAAATGTCATAATATGGGGGTTTGGGAAGCAAGATGTGGAACTGCCTTGAACAATCATGACTTTTGTATCATAATAGAGTACACGTAGAAGTCACTCTATATAGATGTGTATAAATATATATTATTCTTAGAATACAACAAACAAAAACTACAGTGAATAAATTAATGTACATAAATGAATTATTAATGAACATTTTTTTCACTTTTTGCCTGTCAGATTTTATAATTCACTGGGATGAAAGTCGTTCAATATAAAATACACACAAAACTGTTCACTGGAAGCTAAAATCCATGTGTCAACTATTCATTGACTTAAATTCCAAAAACAATGATTGAACTTATGCTAAAAACGTTTGTAAGGATTCCATTTTGTTTGACTACATGTTACATGTACCAAAAGTCTGCAAATTGGGGACATAAAAAGTACTGATTTTACAATTACTTTTCATATTTTCAGAAGTTAACTGTGCACAGTCAATGATTATTTGATATTTTATTAAAATTACTCCTTACATTATGCACATTATGGCCAAATAGTAAATTTTCTAGTAGTAGACTGCTATAAAATGTATAAGCATTTTTGGAATTTGCTCAGCAGATCAGCCGAACTTTAACGTTGCAAGCATTGAAACTCTGACCATTTTGGTTTATTTAGGATGAAAAATTATTGCCATTTACATTAGCATGTATTGAATATAAATGATGTCAAATAAACACATCAAATTCCATAGTAAAGTTATTATGACCATGTTAGTTTGTCGCACAGAGCAAAACACTCTGTTTAAATCATTGGATAATCATAAGTCATATTATTTTGAATTAATATACATTTGCTAGACGGTTGGATACAAACTGCAAAAATAAGCGGAATATACATGAAAAACCTGGGTTTTTCAATCATAAACACTTGACTTCCTTAAATTGAATTTTATACCATGCCATTGAATTGAAAAACAAAGGGTACGTGTACATATTGACAAACACTTGAGGATTTCTGTAATTATCTGATCACCACCCTTAAACAATTAAACAGAATATCAGATATCATTTGAGTTGTAAACCACAGGTGTTTGAGTGAATATGCTAGGTTACTCAGACCAGGTTGTTCCATTGACTTGTCAAAGAAAAATAGAGCTGGTGATTTGAAGTAATTATGATTGATTTGTATTTATTAAAATATGAGTAAAACGATAGCAGGGGCGGAACCAGGATTTCGGGTTGGGGGGGCGTAAACTTTTGTTTGTGCAGTTATAACCAATTTATGTTGTCTGAGGGTCTGCAGTGATCAGCTACAGATCAGTATCAAAGATATATGATAAATCTATGCACATCATCATCATTATCATCATCATCATTATCATCATCATCAAATGCACTTTGTTTCACTGAAAAAAAAATACTTCACCGTATTATGTTCGAAAGACATGTTGGTTCATCTGTATGTCATGCACTGTTTTGGCAGTAAATTGCCCTTGTCCACTAAATACGTATTGACATTCAATGTTTTATATATCAGGAACATCGTTAAACTGTAAAATCTGTAGCTGACTCAATTAACACACACGCATGGAAAATTGTCGTATTATTCATTTACCGAAGTGTAATGGTCTCTTTTCGAAGTGAATTGTCTTGAAATGTGCTATGCACTGCGTTTTTTTCATCCAACCGAACTGACGGACAGACAGACGATCATTTTTTTACACGAATTATTGCGTTGTGAAATAATACGGGAAGTGGGTCCAACGTCGTGTCAATTTCGCTGACATACGGTGCCGGAAAGAAATTGAAATCGCCAGAAATTGGAGCTAACGTTGTGGACACCCCTCTATTTTATCACTTTATATCTTTTTTTATTAATGCATAAAAACAAAAGGAAATTTGGTGTGATTGCTAATGGAACATTGAATAGAAAGTTTGTCGATTTAGATTTTTGGGACTTCAACTATTTATTGAGACAAAACTGTTTGAACTCAAAAGTACTCATTGATATGACTTGAATCTTGAATTTATATTATATTAATTCCAAAAGTATAAATGTATTTTATGTGGTAGCTTGTGCCAATGGTGTATTGCAGCTGACATCTTTATATAATATATGAATCTATTAAAAAAAACATTATCATCCACAAATAAAGGTATAAATACCATTGTCTATAGTTAATCATTTTCTAATAACTTTGGCGCAGGTACTATGGTGTACATAAGAAATCGTAGGTGGTGTGCTAGGTCGGGTATATTTTACTGAATTTGAGCGAGCCTAGCGAGCAAAATTTTTTTTTGGCATATATATCCAGTTTTTACCGTTGGGCCTCCCCCCCCCCCCCCCCCGTGGTCCACTAGTGGATAGTTAAGATAATGATGACCTCTTGGTAGTAATTGTAACCTTTAAAGTCCTAAAACCGACTTTATTTTGAATAATCTTGAGACTCACCATCTTCATTGATTGATTGATTGATTGACTGATGGAAACAAGAAATGTACAGATGAACAAACTACTGCCTGTAGCTATTGACTGATTAACTGACTGAGTGATTCATTCATTCATTGATTCATTAATTCATTATTCATTCATTATTCATTCATTCACTGATGCTTCTTTAGTTTAACTTTGGTTCTAAAGGCCTTCAGTTGCAACTAATTTAGTTCTGATAAGCAATACTTTTAGAAATCAAACTCGTCAAGAACTTCCATATAATGAACAAACATACCTTTTACAGGATGAAGAGCATATAATCCAAAAATACACAGAACAAGTAATCCACGTGCAGGAATCATTTCTTTAGCCCCGGAACCACCTTTCACGTGCGACATTATGCCCACATAATTTTCACGTGCAGATACAAAGTAGTCGATATTTTCACAGCCGCAACACCCGACAAACTATTCCAACAGTTGACAGATATGCATTCAGGTGATATTTAGGGCATCGAATCTACAAACAAATGCGAAATGTCATATGTCAGTAATCACTGAATTTGAAAACAAAACCACATAACTAGAAACAAAATCAAATCCAATATTTTAAATCCCCTTTTTAATTCCAATTGCAATATTTCCAATGCATCACTTTTTCCAAACGTGCACGGGTGAGTTACAGTAATTAATTTCTAAAAACAAAAGATCATCTAACGTAATCCGCTAAGTTCGCGCAGTTAATCCAGTAATTTCCTAAGGAAACAATCAAGCATCGCTTTTTCGAGCTGACGACTTTCATTCGTATCCCACTGTTAAAGCATGCGCTCTAAATATTGTGTTTTCATAGCATACGGCGATTGTGTTGACTTTACATTGATACACAAGCACTAGCGACAGCCCGTTAAACCGCTGATTGACAGCTCGCTTTGATTCTACCTGCCCGCTGAATGGATGATTGACGTTAGTCCACGCCTCCTTTACCTCAAGAGTAGTAAATGGGGCGGAGCGCGTTGCGTTTCATGTACAACTATCTAATCATATTCAATGAAATTTGTACATTTTGGAAATATTTAAATTTATTTAAATCTTACGTTTTTGCTAATAAGGCTTCACAGTCGCAGTTGACAGTTTATTTATTTGACAGTTTATTTATACATTATTTATTAAGTAATTATTATGCTGCTTCGTTTATCGTCGGTGGGTATCATAGACAAAATAAATTCCTTGTTTTATTTTTGTAATCCTTTGGTCTCCTCAGTGTTATCTTTGGAGTTAATTTCGTCCGCCAGTCCGTCTACATAATTCATATCAATGCCTTCTTTTGTTTGAATGCCCGCCGGCCCGGCTGCGATCGCCCGTGTGTATTTTCGTCCGTGTGTATGTTAACTCGTCCGTCTGTTGGATCGTTCGTTAATTTATTATATATTAATGTATTCAATAACTCATCCTGAATTTTTCTAAGACTGTCTATTATCTTTACAATGTTTCTTTTTTCAGTGACATTTACTCTTTTCAACAAATAAACTCACCAGTGTCAGTGATTAAAAGATGGCATATAAAGTGTCAGTCACGGCCAATTGTCATCAGTTTCAATTAATTTCAATTATCACACAATTGTGAACCGGCGCATATAAGAGTCTCATGTGGTCCCTAAATAGCCCTTCGTAGTGCAGTTAAACACTCGAGGTCTCTTGCGGTGACATGGGTTATCTTGTCCCGACGACGGGAGGTCATGTTATCGCGCGGCTGATGACGTAATAGCGCGTGGTCAGAAACACTCATACAGCTTTCAGCACCGACCATTGAATGCAATATGGTATTTTCTTCTTGTCGCGCATTTAATCAGATACGTTTCAATACATTTTATTGTTTTATGATAAATCTTAAATGTTATTAAGTTTATTATTTTGCACTGGAAATGTAGTTTCTTAGACTAACAAATGTCTAGTGAAACTTAATTGTATTATATCTACAACAAATAATTAAGCATGTCCAGTCCGTAAGAATAAATAAATGGCGTGTACTGAATGCCACATTAAAACCGTCCTCAGATTTTTTTATTTTCTCTTGTGTTTTATTTGTTAAATGTGTGTGTGTTTTTTTTTTTTTTTTTTTAGATTTCTTGTACATAATAACGAATTATAATTATATAAATTACGTACTGTTATAATTTCTACGTCGTATTCTTATTTTTTCAAAGGCTCTTTAATAATTGTCCTTCTTTCTCCTCCTCCTCCTCTTCTTCTTCTTCTTCTTCTTCTTCTGCTTCTTTTCTTTTGTCCCCCCCCCCCCACCTGCTTCATTACCTCTCAGATGCGATGTTGTCACTTCATGTTTTCCTATAATCTGTCTCAGTAAATAAATAATCTTATGTCATTTGTGTTCATCTATATATATTTTTATTCACCTTAACGTTATGTCATTATACATAAAAGTTAAATTAATGATACACATGCAAAACAATCAGACATTATTAGCTCGACTTTTGGAAGAAAAAAAGTCGATTTATTGTCGTTGGCGTGTCGTCTGCGTCTGCGTTAGTTTTTTGGTTAAGTTTTTTTTTCAGAGTCCATTTTTCAAAAACTATCAAAGGTATCCATTTGAAACTTTCAATACTTGTTTACTATCAAAAGGGTACTCCAATACATAAGGCAGGTAACCCTGTGATTTGTATTTCCAGAGTAATCTGTCCTTGTTTGGACTAAAAACTGAGCATATTTTGACAAATTTTTGGTAAATATAAAATTTCTCAATAACTACGAAAGACATTAAATTGAAACTCAAGGTACTTATGTATGGTGCTGACACCATTCTAAAGACAAGAGGAGGTAACTCGTTCAAGGATTTTGTTGGAGTTATTACCCTTTTTTCGAGTTACAATTTTATAGGTCAAATTTCTCAATACCTAACTCTATCAAGGACTTTGCTTGGGTAATTGCTATTTTTTCAACTTAGAAATTCCACTTTAGGTCAAATTTCACAATATCTATAAGAAGTAGTGACTTGAAACACAAAATACTTGATCACAGTTATGAACCCATTATGTAGACAAGATGAGGTAACTATAATAAGGATTTTGGTGGAGTTATTGCCCTTTTTTAAACTTAGAATTTGTTGCTTTACGTCAAATTTCTCAATATCTATAAGAGGTCTTGAATTGAAATTCAAAATACTTCATGACAGTGATAAACTTATTATATAAACAAAAGCCCATAGTACTTTAAAACATGAGAAAGTCGAGCGTCCAGCACCCGTAGGCGGTGCTCTTATTTTAAGGTATGCAGCAGGATGGCCTCGACCTGCTCATACGTAATTTTATGGACGAGGTAAATATCACTAAATTAACATTTCGTTAAAGCAACACTATATATATTTGTATGAAAAATATATTTCTGTCGTTTTCCGAATATATTCGACAATAATGTGAATTTTTGCATAGTTCTATTCGTAAAAACACTATAGCTTTATCACTGACAAATTTCTATGACTGAACTAGGACCCAACTTTTAAGTACACGACCCATACATATAGTATCTTCGTCTTCATCTTTAAGATATTTAGATAACATAGTACCGTTTATGCAATCATGAAGTTACACCGATCAAGTACTTGTCTACGCCGATAGCAGAAATTAATTTTGATCAACTATGCTGATTGAATACATCTTGTAAAATAAGTTTATAAAAATAACTACAATACGGAATAATAACTGAATAATAATGAGACTGAATCCAAACAAATCTTTTCAGTAGGATCAGTATGAAAGAGAATTGTAAAATATAATTGTGGCTCTGTTGATGCTGCTGCTGCTGATGATGATGATGACAATGATGGTGACGACGATGATGATGATGTTGATGATGACAAATTTAAGATGGTTATGATGCTAATGGTGATGATAATCATCATCAGCAACATCATTCCCCTAGCTCAGGAGTATATATTTTCCGCCCAAAATCGCTAATTCCCCCCCCCCCTTTGATGTTTTGGGCAGTTGCATGATAATGAAACCAAAGGAAATATATCAGTATTTGAAGTTCAAACTGTAGGGAAAAGTAAAAAAAACAACTGTTTGTGTAACAGCAAATAACAGTGATAAAAATAAAACTTCATAAACAAAATAATTGTTTTCTTCAATTCCTACATTTTTTTGTAATTCCCCTACTACGAGATTTCCCCTACCGACAGGTCCCTGCCAGTATTCCCATTAGCACTGATAAAACAACAACTGTCAGCCTTGTGTATTTTCGACGTTTAGGAGGTCCTTCCATGCCGAAGCTGCATTATGTGAGGACCCGGGGTGTGTCGCAGCACCCCAGCCTAATTTACGTTTAGAGACGAAGTTTGAATCATAGCTATACTTTCCAGCTATTTATTGTTTTACTGAACTATTCTTAATTTTGGTGTGGACTTGTGCTGTGGTAGTGAGGCGGGGGAGGGGGGGGGGGCGGGGTGCCTGGAGGAAAACTCACCTGTCCGGTATGGTGACCACCAACCAAAATCACGTGCGCCGAATGCGAACCCAGACACCCTAAGTGAGGAGTGAGTGTACCAACCAGCCGAACAGCTTACAATTGTCAACCACTATGCCAACCGGCTAAATTATATATCGGTACGCTGTCATATTCTTTGGAACTGTGGGAGGCATGTGTCACCACGTGTACTTTGGCCAAACATAAGCACTGAGCCAATCTCTTCACCAGCAGTGAATTGTTTATATGGAGAGTAAGTTGGTTCCTTGTTCCTTGTTCCTTGTTCCGTATTCGAACAAGGAACAAGGAACAGTTCCTTATTCCTTATTCAAACTAAATATATTTGATACAAACTATTTAATAAAGAAAATACACACAATTGTTGAGTATATAAAAACAAAGCCAAATATAAAATAATTCATTATATAATTCACGAATAAGGAATAAGGAACCAGTTCCTTATTCCTTATTCAAACCGAATGAGGAACTGGCATTTTCTAAATTAAAATACATTTATAGTGAACCAAAGTGGCAACATACATATGAAAAATCATTGTATATATATTGAGAATGATAAAATATTTATTATAACAAATTTCAGCTTAGTTTAGTAATTGAAAACCCAGTTCCTTTTTCGCGGCCGAATCAGGAACAAGGAACCAGTTCCTTATTCCTTATTCAAAACCGAATAAGGAACTGGCATTTTTTTTAACTTAAAACAATATTTATAATGAACCAAAGAGGGCCACATACATATGAAAGTCATTGTAAATATATAAATAATTATAAAATAGTCATTGTAACACATTTCAGCTTAGTACAGTAATTGAAAACCCAGTTCCTTTTTGGCGTCCGAATCAGGAACAAGGAACCAGTTCCTTATTCCTTATTCAAATTGAATAAGGAACTGGCATTTTTTAACTTAAAAAATGTCTATAATGAACCAAAGAGGACCACATACATATGAAAGTCATTGTAAATATATAAATAATTATAAAATAGTCATTGTAACACATTTCAGCTTACAACAATAATTGAAAACCCAGTTCCTTTTTGCTGCCGAATCAGGAACAAGGAACCAGTTCCTTGTTCGTGATTCAAACTGAATAAGGAACTGGCTTCTTTACATTAAAACATATTTACAATGAACCAAATTGGGCCACATACATACGAAAATCGTTGTGTATACATGTAGAATAATAAATTATATATTACAAAACATTTCTATTTACTTCAGTAATTGAAAACCCAGTTCCTTTTTCGCGGCCGAATCAGGAACAAGGAACCAGTTCCTTATTCCTTATTCAAATTGAATAAGGAACTGGCATTTTTTAACTTAAAAAATGTCTATAATGAACAAAAGAGGGCCACATGCATATGAAAGTCATTGTAAATATATAAATAATTATAAAATAGTCATTGTAACACATTTCAGCTTACAACAGTAATTGAAAACCCAGTTCCTTTTTGCTGCCGAATCAGGAACAAGGAACCAGTTCCTTGTTCCTGATTCAAACTGAATAAGGAACTGGCTTTTTTTTACATTAAAACATATTTAAAATGAACCAAATTGGGCCACATACATATGAAAATCGTTGTGTAGACATGTAGAATAATAAATTATATATTACAAAACATTTCTATTAACTTCAGTCATTGAAAACCCAGTTCCTTTTTCGCGGCCGAATCAGGAACAAGGAACCAGTTCCTTGTTCCTGATTCAAACTGAATAAGGAACTGGCTTTTTTTTTTACATTAAAACATATTTAAAATGAACCAAATTGGGCCACATACATACGAAAATCGTTGTGTAGACATGTAGAATAATAAATTATATATTACAAAACATTTCTATTAACTTCAGTCATTGAAAACCCAGTTCCTTTTTCGCGGCCGAATCAGGAACAAGGAACCAGTTCCTTGTTCCTGATTCAAACTGAATAAGGAACTGGCTTTTTTTTACATTAAAACATATTTAAAATGAACCAAATTGGGCCACATACATATCAAAATCGTTTTGTAGACATGTAGAATAATAAATTATATATTACAAAACATTTTTATTAACTTCAGTCATTGAAAACCCAGTTCCTTTTTCGCGGCCGAATCAGGAACAAGGAACCAGTTCCTCGTTCCTGATTCAAACTGAATAAGGAACTGGCTTTTTTTACATTAAAACATATTTAAAATGAACCAAATTGGGCCACATACATATCAAAATCGTTTTGTAGACATGTAGAATAATAAATTATATATTACAAAACATTTTTATTAACTTCAGTCATTGAAAACCCAGTTCCTTTTTCGCGGCCGAATCAGGAACAAGGAACCATATGAAAATCGTTGTGTAGACATGTAGAATAATAAATTATATATTACAAAACATTTCTATTAACTTCTACACAACGATTTTCATATGTATGTGGCCCAATTTGGTTCATTTTAAATATGTTTTAATGCAAAAAAAAGCCAGTTCCTTATTCAGTTTGAATCAGGAACAAGGAACTGGTTCCTTGTTCCTGATTCGGCCGCGGAAAAGGAACTGGGTTTTCAATGACTGAAGTTAATAGAAATGTTTTGTAATATATAATTTATTATTCTACATGTCTACAAAACGATTTTGATATGTATGTGGCCCAATTTGGTTCATTTTAAATATGTTTTAATGTAAAAAAGAGCCAGTTCCTTATTCAGTTTGAATCAGGAACAAGGAACTGGTTCCTTGTTCCTGATTCGGCCGCGGAAAAGGAACTGGGTTTTCAATGACTGAAGTTAATAGAAATGTTTTGTAATATATAATTTATTATTCTACATGTCTACACAACGATTTTCATATGTATGTGGCCCAATTTGGTTCATTTTAAATATGTTTTAATGTAAAAAAGCCAGTTCCTTATTCAGTTTGAATCAGGAACAAGGAACTGGTTCCTTGTTCCTGATTCGGCCGCGAAAAAGGAACTGGGTTTTCAATGACTGAAGTTAATAGAAATGTTTTGTAATATATAATTTATTATTCTACATGTCTACACAACGATTTTCATATGTATGTGGCCCAATTTGGTTCATTTTAAATATGTTTTAATGTAAAAAAAAAAAGCCAGTTCCTTATTCAGTTTGAATCACGAACAAGGAACTGGTTCCTTGTTCCTGATTCGGCCGCGAAAAAGGAACTGGGTTTTCAATGACTGCAGTTAATAGAAATGTTTTGTAATATATAAATTATTATTCTACATGTCTACACAACGATTTTCATATGTATGTGGCCCAATTTGGTTCATTTTAAATATGTTTTAATGTAAAAAACGCCAGTTCCTTATTCAGTTTGAATCAGGAACAAGGAACTGGTTCCTTGTTCCTGATTCGGCAGCAAAAAGGAACTGGGTTTTCAATTACTGTTCTAAGATGAAATGTGTTACAATGACTATTTTATAATTATTTATATATTTACAATGACTTTCATATGTATGTGGCCCTCTTTGGTTCATTATAGACATTTTTTAAGTTAAAAAATGCCAGTTCCTTATTCAATTTGAATAAGGAATAAGGAACTGGTTCCTTGTTCCTGATTCGGACGCCAAAAAGGAACTGGGTTTTCAATTACTGTACTAAGCTGAAATGTGTTACAATGACTTTTTTATAATTATTTATATATTTACAATGACTTTCATATGTATGTGGCCCTCTTTGGTTCATTATAAATATTGTTTTAAGTTAAAAAAAATGCCAGTTCCTTATTCGGTTTTGAATAAGGAATAAGGAACTGGTTCCTTGTTCCTGATTCGGCCGCGAAAAAGGAACTGGGTTTTCAATTACTAAACTAAGCTGAAATGTGTTATAATAAATATGTTATCATTCTCAATATATATACAATGATTTTTCATATGTATGTTGCCACTTTGGTTCATTATAAATGTATTTTAATTAAGAAAATGCCAGTTCCTTATTCGGTTTGAATAAGGAATAAGGAACTGGTTCCTTATTCCTTATTCGTGAATTATATAATGAATTATATTTTATTTGTCTTTGTTTTTATATACTCAATAATTGTGTGTATTTTCTTTATGAAATAGTTTGTACCAAATATATTTAGTTTGAATAAGGAATAAGGAACTGTTCCTTGTTCCTTGTTCGAATACGGAACAAGGAACAAGGAACCAACTTACTCTTCTTATTGTATGTTTATTAGTATTTTATTTTCTAAACCGTTTGCGAAATAGATGACGTGTTACTCACCCCGAAGAAATGAACATCGTCCCATAAATAATCCGGGCATGTAACTGGCATATAACTGGGTGGAATGAACGTGTCATATAAATCACGTTTTGAAAGATTTGTTGTTTGTTCTTGTTGATGTTTTTCTTCTAAATCTTGCCGAAATAATGTTAACAATCTCGTTAAGTCTCAATCTGAATGGCCAGGCGTGTCTTGGTACTGTACCGTTTGTCGTTCTAGAATCGTTTGAACGCCTGTTAATTCTTTGGTGTAAGAATTCGACTCGTATTTCTGATTTCAACCAAGAAATGTATATTTAAGAAATTGATTCCAAGTCTGAATGAAGTACATTATTTCATGGAAATAGCGCGTGGCTTCAGAAATCTGTTTTGCCCATTGCATTAGAATATTTGTATTTTGGCACTGCTAAATGTATTTCCTTGTATACTCGTCATTTGCGTCATCCGTCAGAAAAAAACAGCAACCAAACAACACTAATTTGCTTTTCTACGGCTATGCACATTTAAGGAAACAATATCCCTTTAATAGCACCGCTGCATTGAAGTTTTGGCATGTGTACACATACATGCTCTTTGATTTTCGTTAATTGAAAATTAATTGAGGACAGGTCCATGAATAATGCCCGCAGTTCACAACAAGAGCATTTGGAGACAGTCAGGTACAATGAAGTTAATTAATAAATCGACCCATCTGCATTTGAATTGTTTTAAGGTCTGGAATGCATCCATTAGGTGTCAGGTTGGTTGACAGAACCATTCATGAATATGGCAAACTTATCTGCTGACGGCTTCGCGATAAATGCATTTATGGAACAAAATTGTGCGAACAACTTTAAAGGCGCGTAGTCGCATTGTTTATAAGAATGAACAAGCATTTTGTGAGCAAATATCCGAGGAAATTCATACATATATACGCGTTCGACATGTTTTCCCCATTATTTGACACGTATTTCTATAAGATTTGCTATACTACTTTTGTTTAAGTATGTCTTATTCTTTTTCACTTAACATTAACTAATCATCACGGTACATACCGTGAAAATACCTTTCGACACTAGGTCTACATTCTTTTTATGATTTGCAATATTGCTCAGTCTTCTTCAGTCGCCTTTAACCAAACATGGAATTACACTTGTTTATGCACTATATATTCTTGTTTTTATTGGCATTATATATTTTCTTTAAGTTTGCCCCATTCTTCTTAACTAAACTAAACTCAAACTATATTTTTGCTACTTTTGATACAATGTTGTCACCGCGGAAGCTGCACCCATCTTGCATCGCAGTATCTGACAGGAACAGACATTGCGAGCTTATTTATACGCTACCTCGAATTAACACAAGTCATTATGAAATCGACTCCTTGTCCTTCGATAGTTGTATTATTTTTCTGAGAAAATAATATAATTAAAAAATGTCAAGACACTTTCCTAAAGCATGTACATGTACATAACACGACAAATGTGTTATAACAAAATGATAAAAAATGTCGATTTCGTTCTACGTTGTTCTTTATTAACATGTCAATAAATGCTTAAAAATATCAGCACACCCAGCACAACAGAATGTGATTTTAGACATTTGAACCTTTGCTCGAGAAAAGATATACAGTACCAAAGGTGAAAGCGTGCAAAAACTAAATGTGCTCCTTAAAACACATTAAACAATTAAGTTCATATATTAAAGAGTTGAAATGCTCAGGAATTCGATTTGTTTGCTCTATTAGTTAGTTAGTCTATTTAGAAAATCCAGACGGCCTATTTCTGTGTGGGAAAGGGCGTTTTAGACGTTGTTGTCAATCAAGAACGCATTAAATACATGTTACGTAACCACGTGTGTTGGTCATGCTATACACACGAACATGTTATTTAATTATGCGAAACAATGCCTGGTTGTCTGCAAACTGTATCATCTTGATCACAGAAAAAAAAGTTAAAACGCTTCCAAGGCGGACACCATTCCAATTACAAAAAACGGCTCTGATTAAATTCGGATATAAACGTAATTTCTTCATTTGTTTCTATGTAAAGTTCAAGAACCACAATAAGTATCGGTAAAAATCATTCACCACTTAAATCCGTTGTCTTACACGTATCATTTGCTTGCTGTTGCTGTTACAACCAGCACAAGTGCAACTTAAACAGCTCTTAACGTTTTAGCACCAACAATTCGTTGACGGACGTTGTCCAATGGTCTGGGTCCGTATTCATAAACCCATTCTAAGACTCAAGAATAAAGAATAGACTTAGACTCCAGAAAAAAATAATTCTGTTTTCGCAAATACTAGTATGCTTTTACAAACATCGCTTATGTCATAAATTAATTGTTGTAAATAAAGAATGCTATAATTAGAGTTAGTGAACACCATGTAAGAATCAAATTAACAGTCTTTTTACAACAGAACAGTATCAAGAATATTCTTTATTCGTAAGTCTTAAGTCTAAGAATGGGTTGGGTGTCATGTTACCAGTTGACGGAGCAATCTCTCTCGCGATCAGATGTGTAATTGTTAATGTTGTGTCCGCGCTTTATCACGACCAAATAAATTATGAATGATCGAGTATATTGTTGCGACAGCACTCAGCACTGGTTTTAAATCTGTCAAAGCCTTGTGCATCTCTTGAGAAAGCATATCAGGAAAAACAACAATGCCGTCAATACTAGTAAAGGTTTCGCTTCACTTGCCACAGGCATTCTTAATGAGTTCATTCTAACTGAGCTCAAAATAAGCTGAAACAATGTCAATAAATATGAAGCAGGAATGCTTATGACATGTTCACGTGACCAATGACATTGCGCATTTAATCAAACGTGGTTACTGTTTCTACAAGTGTAGTCATAACTATATGTTTCAGATCGACACACCTAATAAACATCTCAATCACGCTGCAAGTTTGATTAATTGCCCTACTCGCCATTTCCGTTTCTCTACATGCTCATCGACAACGTTTTTTTCCATTTTCTCTGAGGAAGAAATAATATTGATCAGACACTAAAACGATGGTCATGATTTTATTTCATGTTTAATAATTATAATTATTATTACCGGTGATTTATTATTGATAATGATGATATTGTAGCGGTAATAGTAGTAACAACGGTATAACTTTAACAGTAACAGTACAAGTAAAAGCAGCAGCAGAACATTCTACATTAGTAATAGTAATTATAATACCACTTATATAATTTTATTTAAATATGTCTGCTAACCATGCAAACGCTAATTGATATGTTGTGATCTGCACAGAGATTTATGTACGACAAGCAGTGCAATTTACGACATGCCGCAAGTTGTCCGAGGGCCACAAAATGGCGCCTTTGTGACCTTTTTCGCTTGCTCTCTTAGAAAAGAATGACAACGCCATTTGTCTCTGCAAGTTCCAATGTCATCTGATAAATATCTACGGACGATTAATCATATACTATCTGAATTTAATACTACCCAAATCTCGTCCGTGCTATTTATCCACATTTATTGGCGTTGGACAAAGGGGCTGATGGTTCCAGGCTTCAAAGACGGTAACAATCTGGTAAATGCATTAACGTCAAACATTTTGTTCAGATGAAGCAATAGTCTTGACATTTCACATGCGCTGCATGCATTTGATACGATATCGCACCTTTTTCACTGCAATTTGATAAAAATTCAAACTAAAATCCAATTACCAAAGTGCGAATTTCACTTGTTGCTGGGTTTCAAACCGCAAAAACTGTTACAAAACGAAATCGATACCTTGTGATCAAATTCAGGCGTATGCCAGAAAGTATTATATCATCTGTTAGGTATAATATTATGTACCAACTAGCGCAGAGAACACGTCATCGTTTACATGTAAACAAAGCTTTTTTTTTTAATCCAATGCTTAGCATGTTGTGTGCATTTTCAAGTCAAGGCAGCTTGAATATAAAAAAAATTGGCAGTGTTACAAGTACATGTTTGTAGAATGTATAATGTCTGGGACATATTCACTGGTCTTTATATAGATTGCACTATAGTAAATATTGAAATGAAACTATGGACAAGTAGCATTCAGACCAGGCAATATGGGTTCATGTTTACGTTATGTCTTAATCTTAATTCATGATAAATAACAACTACCGTCGATTGCCGTTGTCGATTGTCATTGGCCAATATTTAAAATTTACAGCAGTTAAGATTGAGAAAATTCATATAAAGTTCTGCTTCAAAGCCATGGGGCCTGTCTGATATTAAGATAGTTCAAGAAGGCATGATGAAAGCTTAGTGTTTATGAGGTCCCTCCGCGCCGAAGCTGCATTATGTGAGGACCCGGGTTGTCGATCATAGCTGTAATTTCCAGCTATTTATTTTTATTACTAAAATATCTGTTAATTTTGGTGTGGTCTTGTGCTGTGAGGAGGAAACCGGAGTACCCGGAGGAAACCCAACCTGTCCAGTATGGAACCACCAGCCATACTCACATGCGCCGAGTGAGAATCGAACCCGGACATCCTAGGTGAGAAGCGAGTGTGCCAAAAAAACCACTGCGCTAGCCGGTCAGCCCCTGATCTGAAAGCCCGGACCAACAATTCAAATCGCTTTTAAATATCCACATACCGGTAATTAGTGTACTCATGGTTCACGTAATACTGGTTCAACCATATATAAGGGGAGGTGAATGATGTATTATTCACTCAAAGCAATTATTGTACTTATTGTAAATATACTTTATGACTACCAAAGTATATTTCAAAGTTACATTAGTTAATGGTTAATAAAATGCTTTTATGAATAATAAACTACCGATAGATTTTTAACACGTAGTGTGCACTCACACGCACGGTAAAATAAGGCATTAAAATAATATGTATTATCGATATTGTTATAATATAAATCAAGGTTTGTGCAAAATTACAAACAAATTAAAATGTCTTGTAGAGGATATTGATAACTTGTATAATTCATATTTTGATTATATTTGAACGTCTTCATTCGTTCTGTTATATTTGTACATGTATATATGTATGGGTGTCAAAATATATTTGTTTGAACAAATGTTTTCGCGGCAAAAGAACACTCACACAGTTATTCTTATTCTTAAATGGTTCTTAAGAAAAATATAGATTTATAATTATGCTGACATAATATAGTTGGAAAATAGAGTTTTCAAACAATATTGGTTCGTAGTTTCTGTTTCAAATTTTACTGGTATTTCGGGTAAAGGTAAGTAAATACAGATTCGTTATTATTGAATTAAAACAGGCATACATGTACTTAATAAATAATGTGGGTGAAAATTTCAGTTTAAAAACATTCTGCTTGCTCTGTGTTGTACGCATCGTTTTGTGTCGTATTAGCAATCGGTCACTTGCCTAAAGTAAAGGTCCACAACATGTTGATAACGGTTTACCTCCTTCTGATGCGTAATATATATTTTATATTTCAGTCGCAATACTTTGTATTTTACTTGTGTAGACCAAAGAGTTGCTTCGGTCGCAAAGGACATTGCTGTGTATGCGTGAAGGAAACACCCAAAGTCACATGCACGACGCATTTGATGTCCAGTGATCATTTAAAACATTTAAATGGGGCCATGACGCCATAAATGTTAATTCATTGTGATATAAAAATCCCACAGGAAGCCGGACACTGCTGTTCGAGGTAGGGAAGCTAAGGTAAATCTCGCATTGATACTGGCTGGTAACCCGTTGCCGAGGTGTTTATCACCTTAACACCTTTGATGCGTTAACTATATTGTGTTCCACACCAGAAAACAGGCATTTTGTCAATAGAAGGTCGTAAAGACAAGCTGTCGGTCCACCTTTTGGATCGTAAACCTGCAGGCAAGTGTTTGGTCAAGAGGTTTACACCGTTTGTATGAATATTTTAACTGCAGAATGTCAGTCGGGCTTCTATTAATTTCATTAAGCCTGTGGAAATTGTGTTTACACTTCTGTTGTCGGGTGATTTCACAAAGGTAATGACTCTAAATGGCTTTATGGAGCCCTCGACGCAAACGTGTGCTAGATGGCAGTTGTTGTGTGGTGAATACGTCGTAAACATACTCAGAGGACGTTGGTAACGCGTTCGTGACACATAAAGTCACGCAATGGAGAAAAACAACAACAAACTATTATTTGACCTGCATAGTATACTGATGAAGTTTTTAACACCAACTCTATTCACGAGAGTTCAAAAATCCGTAATAATTATTAATTACTCATAATAACTAACATTTTGAGCATCTTCGCAATGTTTGTTTGCGAACTGCATTAAACACGTGAACTTGTAAAAATCAAAACAAATAAACCAGATTTAATATTATTTATGTAAGCGATACTGACTCTCTGGAATGAACGCAATGAAGTAGCATATAATATTACGATTCAGTAATCATATTATGGAGACATCTTCAACGGTAGCATCGATTTTTTTTAAATAATAATAAAAAAAACATCACTAACGATCAAGATAATAATTTGTTGTTATCAACCCAGTTCGCAATGACTCCACACAAGTGCTCACCATATTTAGTACAAAACGAGACAATCAGAGGATCGCAGGCTCGATTCCCAGTCCGGCCACATAACTTGTGTGGGGATTGGTCATGAAATTATTTCTACGGCCATTCTCCCCCTACCTCTGATTCAAGTAGGGCAGTTGTCAGTTACTGGCATAAGTATGTGCACTTAGTACTGGTAAACCAGCTTACCCAGGAAAAGTGTGAGTAGGTTAACTGACCGCCGTTATATGAATGAAATACTGTTGAATACGGCCAAAAATCCAAACAAACAAACAAAGTACAAAACGAGAATGATCATGAACTCTTCTAAAATAACAAAATGGTTCTCGCATACGTATGCATTATTAAGAAATGACTACTACACAATCAAAAATGTATTGCACTCTCTTATGCAGTAAACGCCATTTAATCCAGTTTACCCTTTAACCCAAAGATTTAATTAACACTTAATCGCCCTTTCCAGATATCATTTTCAAGTAATTAACGGGAAAGAAAAGAGGAAATACAGTGTACATGCTAGCGTATTTATTGACGCCTGGTTCTATCTTTGTCGGCAGTAAATTGCCGGAATAAATACATTCATAATTGTGTTGACATGTGTTGCCGTTGGCTCGTCACACATTTTATGCAGTGGCTCCTAAGAATCTCGGTTTGACGACCTGCAATTCAATCACCCGCCCGCCTCCAATCGCATCTCATTAGCAGCACGGACGACCCGCGCGCCGGGGTCACGTGGCACCAAGGTCGCGTTTCTTGAACTTGTAATTTCCCGGTCACTGGTCAATGTAGATCGACCCGATAAGCCCTTTTATTGCTACGGTGACAGTTGGGCAACTGGCAGACAAATCTACTGCACACAATAAATCTATTCGAGCAAAACAGGCCAACATTAACACTATAATAATAATAATAATAATAATAATAATAAAATAATAATAATAATTATCATTATTATTATTATTAGTAGTAGTAGTAGTATCATTATTATTATCATTATTATTTTTATTTTTATTATTGGCGGCGCGCATGAGCGCGGCGTCTGTATGTGTTATTGTGTTGTTGTTGTTATTACTGGTGTTTCCTTCGCGTTAAGGGTTATTTATTGATACATACATCACGCAAATACTTGAAAATAACCCACATTGTCACACAGTCTTGGTTCGAAATAAAATTAATATTACACTTGCTTGTGTATTTGTATAAAAAAACACCGGTAGGTGAGGTGGTAGTATTGACGCTAACATGGCGATTCCCAACAGAAAAAAAGCGAAATTTGTCTTCTCTTTTTGTCCGCAAACATTGACATTTCGCAGAGTATAAGCAGAATTTCATCTCAACAGCGCACACGACATAAAATGTATCTAAATATCTGTCCCCGTATAAACAGGCCTCATTGTACATACGTTTGGTATTGGAATAACAGACATCCGCTATGTTTACATTAGGGGCAACGAGGGATTTGGCATTACGACCCTTCATCCATGTTAACTTCACAGAGATTCCTCATGATTCATGTTATCTTACACAAAGTTTACTTTGAACTCCGACAGTACGCTCGCAAGGTATACAATAGCACAGATGCCATCGCCTGTTTGAACTGTACATGTCTTCTGTTTTTGTGACTTGCATTGACATCAAAGACCGTAGCAGTCCTGTTACATTGTTGATTTATGCCTACGGAGCACGTAGCCTAATTTATCTCGCAGACCTTTAAATTTATTTAATTACTTCGTCTCGTGATATATCCAAGAGCTAAGAAAGTGCTCAAAATTCTGTACACGAATTGAAACTTGCCTGGAATGCATGGAACTCTTGTTGTTATTTGCACAAAACAACATCAGCTACCCTCCGCACAAGGACTTGCTGTGCCGAGATGTCGTAACATCGTTTCAGATGTCATTGAAATGTCAACATTATTAGACAACTAACATAAACCGCGTTATTCGGTAAAATATTTCCCAATGGCTGGCAGGGTGGCCTACAGAAGAGATGTTTTCATTTCTTTCTTAACAACGGAATGCACAAACTTGATGAAACTTTTATTGTCTTTCTTATTAGTTCTATGACATGAAACTTTAATTTCGACACTTTAAAGATTTACACTCAGACGCCATTTCATGCCTTGCACACTGAAATGTATTTTCAAACGGTATCTCACATATACGTAATAAATACAAGTAAAAAGGTTAAGAGACTCTTACTAATACAATGTTCAGCAATACGGCACTTATTATATAAAGGTCACTGGGGTCACTTAACCCTTAACACCATTTAAGATGAACATGTACTGCATACTGCTCAACCGTTCACGCGTTAGTATACTGTGCATCAGTGGTGTGTAAAATACGTAAACTTACTAATTCAATATTTTTATCTTCACAATAATCACATGGTTATTAAACAAAATAATGGTTGAGATCCCATATGCTAAAGGTCAAATGCGCTAAACGCCAAAACAGAGTATGACAAAAATTAGTAACGGACGCTGAAATTTAATTACAAATTTAAAATTGTTTTACTTTGAACACAGAAAAATGCTATCGTACTATTAAATGCGCAGAAAAGTCGCTGTTTTCAATAGGTACTCGTATTGTATACATTTAATTTTTATTGTTTAACACGCAGACTGTTAGTTAAGTCGGAGCTTGGTGTTCTGACCAACTGGACCCTGATTCTGTCGTCGATTTATAGATAATCCTTCAGTCAGTCCGCATGTAATATTGACATGCGCTGCAACATTTTTTTCCCAATGTTTTATTTACATTTTATCGTGCCATAGAGAGGCCACCAAATCAATTGCCTTGACGTGTTAATGAATTACTTTACTTTACTAGCTTAACATAATTATTTATAATTTAATAAAGCCCAAAGAAAAAAAGAGTTTCATAAAAAAAATGCCATACGTCAAACATAGATTTATATGCCTGTACATTTATAAACCTTAACATAAAAACCAAACAAAACAAACGACCATAAATTTAAATGCTTACAAATAGATTGTACGTACAATATTATGATATGTTATTCGTATAATTTTAAAGATTATTATTTTTGGTTCATTTACCACATTTACTGCAAACACTGGTATTTGCTTTGCTAGTTTAATGTGGAATGCAAAATCATTAAAGAACAATTTTAAAATTGGCTCCGCAAAAACCGGATCTGCAATAAAACACGGTTCCCTGGAATTATTACCGCGATAATCAGGCGATGAGCGCTCTGATTACGGTAACAAGCATGTCGGCATGGCTTATCGGGCGTGTTTAATTGGAAACAACATCGGGCCATGTCAAGCTGCAGTGCGGTTTTTCGAGTTACATAATCTTTCATCTGGATTTTTATGGGGTATTTTATTAAAATATCGTCTCCTAGTCTGAACACTTAAATCAAATTACGACGCGGACCGCCAGTCTTGTGTTTTCCGTCTGTGGGCGATGTATATAATCTGCAATATGTGCTCTCTAATTAGGATAATTATTATTCATGTTTGAACACGGTGCATACGCCCCAGCGTTCATTGCGTTGATTTTAAAAAGGATGCTCAGTAGACATGACTGATTGCTTTTGCGGCGGACGTAGAGACATAAAGACGTTTGAAGGTTACGAACGTCTTAGGGTAGAAACACTTTGACCGTTATTTGAATTGCACTAAATGGTGCTGGTTCGGACGGAAATAATACATTTTGAATATTAACTGCAGTGATTTTATTCACAATTTAAAATGTTAAAAGTAAATGTTTTAAGTTATTTTTATTAACAATACAGATGTATAGAAATTTATTTTTGATATATCCTAATGTTTAAACATTTCACTTGAAATAATCGAGGTATAGGCTTCACCTTTTCCATAAGTAATTGTTTCCACAAATACTGATTTGTTCTACGAGTATCCAATAATTATGTTTCGTAATAATTTTGCCGAAAATCGTAATTATAAAAAGTTAACATATAAGTATACCAGTCTTTATTTTTCTTGAACGCTATTTAGAAAGAAGCAAAAGTATGTACAATGATGTTTGACCATTGGGGATACACAGAACATGATTATACACGTTCATACTCTGTCATCATTTGAAAGTGCTTCTGGATCAATATGTATTATAAGTATGATTCATATATATCAATATGCAGTTTCGAGTGAGGATTTTTTTTTGTGGTCGGAGCGTTTTCTCTCAAATTACATGTTATGAGCAAATCGACTGGATAGTGTAATAACTAATAATGTCCCAATATAATAGATATCCCCAACTGCAATAAAGAAGTCAAGCGGAATGCTCAATAATTTTTCGACAGTAGTTACCCTGTACTGGTACATTAATGGGACAAACAAATTAGTGGTTTATAACGATATAATGATATTCCCGCCACGTTCGCACTAATTACTGTACCATTTGAATTCATTGAAAAGTTTACTTTTGAGAGTTCGCACAGTGTGACAGGGAGGTATTTAACTGACAAACCCTAATGTTATTCATGACAGGCGAGTTGCTAACTATTTACAGCCGATATCTGTTGGAGTAAAAACGGGCAAAGCACGCAATGCATCTACAATGAACCAATATGGTACAACATTGTCAAGAACCAGATGTTAAAACAAGCTTGGGGAAGATCATCCAAGTTGTTGAGAATAATTAAGCAAAACTTAGCATGAGCAGTATCCCTAGTAATATTTAATTAGCGTAATAATTTTGTGAATCACAGCATAAATAGAATTACTAATACGGTTAAACTAGGATGTGTTATAATAACTTCTCCCACGATGTACAAACAGAAAACCTATTTCCACAATAAGCAAAGCGCTTCAGAGTGGCGCCATTTAGAACCACAGAGTTTCAAGACTGCATTGACGTGTTAATTGTTAAAATGTAATTTACGATGAACGGTTATTATTTATTATGGTTATTTAATGTACGAATGTTATACATGGCTCTAGCACGCATACATACTCTATGCTAAATGCGATCATACTTACGGCAGTGTTTTATGTGTAGTATCGTGGCATACATACTCTTTACTAAATGCGATCATACTTACGGCAGTGTTTTATGTGCAGTAGCGTGTCATATGTACAATGCGATACAGGATTGTGTCGTGACGTATACGAGTATTCATATGACTATGTTGTCAGGAGCAGAAAGCGTCGTTGTGGTTGTTCACTTGTTTCAAGAAGTAAACGTGTATTGACGTAATATATTTGATCAGTTTTTACATATAATTATATGCTGGTTTAATATTATGTTACACGATAGCTAAGCGTTTGCCCTCCAATTAACATTTTCGGTAAAAAAAAGCATCATATTACCAGTAAAACAAACGCACATCAACAAGTACAGAGACATTCAATCTATTTGCGAACTCAAATCATGACGAGAATGAGTAATATTCTCAAGCACACACAAATTCGTCATAATTATTTATTTCTTTAACCATTTGAAGGACAGTTTTCAATTATCTTCTACAAGACAAGCTTGTAAGGTCGTCATCATCAGATAAGAACCGATGACAACGAGCGAACTTCTGTACACCCTGTAATTATCGTAAAATAACCTGCCGGCCGGGTACTTTCCATTCACCAACGGTGCTTGCAAACTATGTCATTGACAGGTCCAATTAAGGGGAAAATTACGGCGAGTCAAATCGTCTGTAATGAATGTCGTAATTACGACATTTGTCGATGTTTATCTGTAAAGGAGATCATTTTGTATACGTATCAGTGATTAGAAAATGACAGGTTATGGATATTTGCAATATTTAGCTTTTGTCTGTCGGAATTTGTTCTAATCTGTGCCCCTGACGGCAGGATTGCCAAACGAACGGATCAAGTTACGCATTCGAACTACGCTGTGGGTTCTGTGGTCACGTTTCATGAAGGAAGGATGGACTTCAGGATCTGTACGCAGCTGCTGTAATTATATTGCTAATGTTTCGAAAATGGAATTATACATGCTTCGGTTATTGTTTTTGTGACGATCATATAATGATTATTTTGTCAGAAATTAATTGTTTTAATTATTATTGTGGTGTTTACTGTTGCTATTGTTGTTGTTTAATTGTTAATACCGGTTTTGTTGTTGTTAATATTGTTATAACATGCGTTGTTGTTGTTATAACAAATAGTTTATGTCCCTGAACTTATATAATGCTGTCAATTTGGTAAATGCATTTGCGTTATTCTGTATTACTAAAAGTATTTTGGCTCCATGTGAAGGCCCCATTTGAAATGGATGTCCGAATATTATTCTTTAATATAGCCTACACAAAAATAACAAATAAGAAATTCGCGTGACTAATTATATTACTGATAATAGCCCAGTTTCACCCCACCCAAAAGAAAAACGCTCATAAATCCCGTAGCTGTCTGTACCGGGTCATAAACGGTTATGTTGAAGGATCATCATAATTACTAGTAGTAGATAAGATTTCCTTGCGATTGACAGAAGCGACATAACAAAGCCCTCTCATCATCTATTTAGCAATTTTAGTTGTGATTTATAGCATGACACCGTCTTTCGGAAATGTTCGAACTAACGCGAAAGTCTACGAATTTTTCTCCTTTCACCACTATTCTGTTCTTAATACTAGTACATTGTTTCCAAATTTTCACAAACTTACAACATTTGAAATAAATTCAGTTTAACTTCTAGTTGTTCATGTGTTTTGTTTTAATTTATTTCTCCTTAATTGACATGCACATACATAAATTACGATTCCATACATAAATGGATACTACAAATACACCAGTTAGTTTTTTCAAGATGATCAATGCCCCTGTAATTAATAGCGATTGAAAGCGTGAATATTTGGTCCAAGTAGTTAAACGGGGAAATATTAACAAATAATAAATAAATAAATAAATACCTCAACACGTTTTGTTGATTCTTAAAATTATACATGTATACTATGCCAGAGTTTGCGTTCTTGCAGGTACATTACAACTTTCATCGCCCACATTTGAAAATAATTGTGGGTCCGCAGTTTATGCAACTGGGTGGCACTAAAACAAACCCATTCACTGGACAGTGTTGGTGTTATAACTAAATTTATATACCACACAAAAGAATGCAAATGACACCAACAGTATTATAATCCCAATATGCGGTAATAGAATATACCACATACGAATGAAAAAGACAATGCCATAAAATCAGACTAATGCATCCCGGCAATTTATTGTCATAAGCATTATGCAAGGGCGAATCATACTGAGTGAAATTTTAGAACCGCTCACAAACTTTATTACATGCAGTAATTGTTGACGTGTCAATGGCCACACTGCACGCTGAAGATCAACATGGCGTCGCACCCTGACACCGTCAGATCCGTTATGTTCCCGGTGTCTGGGTGGCATTTTGACGACCTGTGACGAAATGAGGCATCCGAATTTCAATGGCTGCGCAGCGGGCCGGAAGCCAGACTGCATTGAGCGCAACGCTGATTAGCGAATCATTACGCAGTGACGCGAGGCGAACCACAGTTACACCCCAGATACATACGCGATAAAAAAAAGTAATTCCTCAAATCGGAGCCGAAGGAAAGAGCCGTAAACGGGCTTCTAAACCTTTAAATTTGAAATTGATTACATCACAGAATGTCAAGATGCATTTGTTTCCCAGTTTCTTCAATAAAGATGTCACATAAACCAGGGTTACGCATTGCAAATTCGACGATAACCACAGTAGAGCGGTGCTTGCACAATGCATATACAATCTCTCATTCTCTTAATAGAGTTTTAAGCGTGTTAACGGTGGAAACGTACTGCTGGAGATGTAAATTAATGCAGATATCCTCAACACTTCTGGGACTTATGTTTTGATAAATGTATACACCAGAAAAAAAAAACGAACAGATGTACCGTAGTACGTCCGTATATGCGCTGAATGTATATTTTTTAAATATATTTTATATTTGCGGAATGCAAATTTTGCTGACATAGTCAAAGAAATATTTACGGTAACAACAAACATTTTGTTTATATTATTATTATTATTATATTTATTATTAAGAACAGCCGGAGAAGGAGGAGGAGGAGGGTGACAACATTGATGCTATCCTGGAGTCCTATACATTAATTACATTAATTAAACGACGGTGGAAAATTGAAGTAAATACCAATAATAATGGTGATTGTTGGTCGCAAATGCTTTCCAACATTTTGCCGCGAAAACTTGACATACGGGACAATGTAAATAACTATTATATCCACTTTTATGACTGTTCTGTTCACGTTTTACAACCTGCTTGTTTCATCGTTTGTGCTGTCAGTATCAACATTGTGTTTGTTCACCTAATCATGTCTAGATATAAAAGCGGACAGCGGGGGTTCCAGGGCGAGCAATGTTTACAAGCACACTTGAGAATTTTATTGTTTTATAATTGTGGAATCAGCGACATCAAAGTATCGAATAGTTCGCAATCACAGGGCAGATGCTAATTAATATTGGGGAAAATGTTGGATCCACAAATGAGTTAAAATTACACATAAAACCAGGTAATCGCCATTTTTAATCAGCCGCAGAGCCAGATAGTAAAATGATTGAAGACACGGTCAGCAAGCACTAAATGCCACCCTTCCACCTCCTTACATTAGTGCAAATAATTTAGTGATTAATCTCTGATAAACTGTTGCATACTTGAATAACATAGAGAATCATGAAACCGATATCAAAACAAACAACAACTTTAATTATATAAAAGTCAGACTCCGGCCCAAAACATGGGCATGGCGGTACCATGTGTACCAATGTAGAGATACGCCGGGCGCCCGCCATCTTGGCGGATCGGCACAGCCACAGCACGGTGCTGACGGACGACGGGCGCCGCGAGCCCTAAGCTAGGTCGATCCCATAAAAATGATTATAAAACATAATCTCTTTGAAGTACGATACGATATAAAGTACCGAATATTAGTATCAATCTTTCTCCTCCATTGTCTCTTCCTCATCGAGGTTATTCACAAAAATGCAAAACGATGACCGGTTTCACTGAAACCATGGCAACATAATACAATTTAAATTTCCTAATCGCTGTATTTATCGTATCCTCATACATGTCAGACGTTATGCTCACAGCGACATTAACATATTTATAGAGATATACATGTTATAGGGAAAGATCTAGGATCAAAACAGGTACAGGGTGCTGCTAAAAGGAGCAGGGTGGAAAGCTGGACTAGTTTGTAGACATATGATATTATAATAATATGCTATATCCAGGGTCTTAATGAGTAAAATGCGTCAAATTAAGGTTTGTAAGGATAGTCTATTTATTTGTTATTGTATTTGCCAAAATATATTGAATTTCAAAATATATTCAGCATTTGTGTGTTGAGGAGCCCAGAGGGGCAGCAGAGGGTAACACAAAAGGAGCAGGTACAGCACCGTGCTAGTTCGGTCTAGATCTTTCCTACATTTAAAAAACAAAACACACAGGATTATTAAGTAATTAATGTAATAGCCCCTTTGCAAATGACAAGAGTCACTGTGTAATGCAAAGATCAAAATAAAAGGCCTGGACGAACCAATATGCAGAACAAACTTGTTGACATATACTGTTATGTTCTAAAGGCAAAACATAATGCAACATAAATACGTTCATATTTTGCAACAATTTATTATTTGTAACAAATGAATTGTATACACGAAAAAGGATAACAATGAATAAAATGAATGAAGCGAGTAAAGAAGAAAAATAAGCTGCAACGGTGGTATATATATCCAGCTTCCAATTTACCGCGGCATGATGTACGAGGAGGTAACACTCACACGAGCATTCCGTGGATATTGAATGTGACGGACAAGAGAGAATTTATAAAACGAAATACACACGATGACACATTCTACGATTCGACAGCCACGTTATGAGTATTTTACGCAACACTAGCAGGTCCGTGTGTCATACAAACAAAGCGATTTTAATTTAACTTATGCAACATGTAGAATTAAAAAAAGTTATAGTTAGTGCATATATACTAGAAGATATTTTCTGGCATAGTAATAGTTAGCTCTTAGACTTTCTCAGTACTTAGAGGGTTCCATGTAAATGTCTATCCCATTCATGTGTGTCACATACATTTAAATGCGTGATGCCGATTTCATTCCGTGCATGTAGTATCATACAGATTTACTGCGCACGTTCTTTCACGAGTTTTCGCTGGAATTATTGTTTGTCTCACAATGAACTTAACTATATAGATTTCTTGGCAGTTTATCTAATACGATAAAGTATGGTTTCAGTACGCGGTTTGGTGTTGTGTATTTTTTTTACAATAATTTCAATAATGGTATCCACTTTTGTTGCCAACGACTCCTTGTTTTTCCATTACATACTTTGCTTTAAAAGTGGAAATTGTTTTAAAATAACCATTCTTAATACGCATTTTGGATGTGTTTGACGAACAGTTAATCTACCTTACAATCTACTTTTACGCTTGAATGTTGCATTAACACAATGGCATTACCAATACGCAGTACATTTTCCGGGTTGCCGCAAATTCCTAATTGCTTGAAGACAATTTATCTATAACAAACACAACTGTTCTGTTAATAATGAAGCAGTCCTACACAGATTGAATACAAACAATATATCGTGCGATCATATTTGCGCAATTCTGCACTATTAATATTATATATAATATTAACATGATTCAAATAAATTTGATACACAGTTATAACGTCTAATTACAGCCTTTAGTTACCGGTAACACACTTACGTTTGAACTTAGTTTAAACCTATGGATTTTCGCATTGTTGTGTCAAAAGGGGGATGCTTATCGAAACACTTTCAGGCGCGGTACAGGATTTTGAGCAAATATTCAGTAACGGAAAAAAGCTGCAAACAAACTGCTTTTGTTCCCTCTTACATGTTGGGTGCTTTATCATCCGAAAGGATCACTTTAAAGAAAATACTGAATAATGAGGTTAATTATGACAATGAATTGATTGAAGAACACATCAATGTCAATGGAATGCATGTTTGAATAAAGTAGAGTAAAGTAAAGTGTTTGTTTATTATAGTGTCACCCCTCGCGATTAAGGGCCAGCCAGTTTTGACTTATGAGACACCTTTACTGATGAACATCTTTACTCCCGATTCCTATCCTATATGCCGGGCGCTTGGCAGGAAGGCAATCGGTACCCCTTGATTTAACTAGCTGCTGGGTCGGCAACCGGCCATATCAGAACTCGCCCTGTGTAGGACTCGAACCTTCGACCTCCCGCTCCGTAGGCGAACGCCCTAACCACTAGGCCACGGAGACGGTACATATGCATCTTTGAATATATATTTGTGAGTTTTAAAAATCGAATGTTGGACCATTTTAAAGTAGAGGGCGCGTATGCCACTTCCGACCCCTCTAAATTCGTCTATGACTTTTAAATCAACTTCCTGGGTAGAACAAGTACTTCACAACTAGGCACTCCATGCAGGGATACTATTCCAGTAGAATACTAGATGAGAGACTGATGTTTGTACACCCAGCGATGTATCATATACATGTTATATAAAAATAAATCTTTGGTACACACTACGGGAGCGATGGGCAAACAGGCGACAATTATGGTTTTTAATGTTTATTCAACAAAATTCATAAAACTATTCCACAATCATTCTGCAAATGTCCTGATCAGATATTATCAAGGTTTGAAAACATATCACAGATGGTAGGACACCCAACAAGTTTCTATAACAGATATTACATTGTATTAATACACGCTGCTATACAATATACTGAAACCCATAATATATCATTTTAAAGGGCCAATGTCTTGAAAATCTAATTAGAACTATACATATATTTAAACTATAGAATTATTTAAAGTAAAATGGTATAATGTACCATTCAACATTCTGACATCAGATATTAACAACACAGGGCACAGACAAAATGATAAAATTACGATATATTTCTTTTTTTCCTCTTAATTATAAATACTTCTATCGACCTAAATTAAATCTTGATATTTAATGCATCTTTATTACATAAGTATACTTCATTTGTCAGAATGTTAGTGTTTTGCCCCCTTAATGCCTGTTTTTTTTATTGACATTGCACCTTTAACACCAAATATTTAAATACAGTTGTTACATCATTCATTGGTTTAATGGCTGATAAGTGCCTTCTGAGACCAACTTCTTAAAAATACTCAGCAATATGATGGCTTAGCGCAAAGCAATGTTAACTCATATATAAGGTATTTGGAGTTAACTCACATTTAAGCTGAGCTATTCAATTTACTCTTATATTTCAGCACCTATCTTCTGGATAAATATTGTGTATGATTATAAATATTTACATTGAGTTCATATATTATTTATAGCTGGTCTTCACATTCTTTGGAATTATTTTTTCTCTTCTGCATTGCAGAATTTAACATTTTTCAAAGCATCATTATTTATATATTTATCGACTAGTAAAAAGTCATATGAAGGTATTATATTCATTACATAAGGTTTTGCTAAAAAAAAAGAAAATATCTCTTACAATTGTTTTCGTTAAGTACCGATACACACAATGTATATAATCGAAGGATTACTGGTAACTGAACATATCCAAAGTTGTTTTTTTTTAGTAATAAATATGGTTTTATAAGAAGTTAAATACTGTAACTGTTATTTATCGTTCTATGTACAATATCTCAAGACTACTTCCTCAAATTCTGCAAAAATCAGCTGTAACACAAACCAGGTCTTCTCAAATTAAACATATTTCCACAAATGTCATTTACCATGTAAAATATAGTGTATATAAAAACATAAAGCACATAAAAGAGCAAAATATCACATTCAGAAGCAAGTTATAAATATCACAACTTTTGCCACTTACAGGTACAGAAAGATATGAAAAATAAGACATTAAAATCATACATATTAAGTGTTTCGAAATGATTTAAAACATCTTATGGATTCGTAACATACAAGTCTTTCATGCAACATTGAAATGCACTTAAAACACGATCATTTAGACATGAAAACATAAAATTTAATGATCCATTTAAAATCTTTTGATTCATTGAAATCATTATGGTTACTAGTTATAATCCATCTTCTGGCATGTTTTTCTTTTTTCCTTCCCTTTATTAACATTTTGCCTGGGATGGGACAGGCCTTTTTGATAAATGATTATGCAATTAACTGGTAAAAACTTGCATTAATTTATGGTAAAAAAAAAGCATGTTTTAAGTACCAGTAACCTACGTTGGAAATAAACTCTATTTTAGTTGTTTCAAAATGGATTTTTCCAGATATAAAAGATAATAAAATGATGTGTCTTATCATTGTAACAATCCATCACAGTCATTGCGAATCAGTCTTTTTCCGTCATGAAAGTGAAGCAATCATCAGCAATTACACGCGCATTGCATGCAAAAAAATCTGTTAAAGACGTTCGCAACAATTTCCTTCATTTTTTTGCCAACGACAGATTTTCTTAAAACTTGGCACAAACATGCATGAATGTTTCCTAAAACTAAAACAGTCTTAAAAAATAGGGATCACTGGCCTTTTTCTGGAAATATTGAATTTTGAATACGGTACCTATCGAAGCCTTTTTTCAGGTTGTGTTACTTAGAATGTCGAATATTATAAAGCATTTATATTCAAACAAAGATGAAGATTTTTAAATGCATCTTTTTTAAAGTGTTTCGTTTGGTAATATACAAGTGCAGTTTAATGATAAAACGCGCTTTATCTACAGTTATTATTTACCAAATCACTTGTAATGGACGCTTAAGGAGGTCAATTTTGCATTAAATTTGCCTGTGAATACATCAATAATTTATCAAATATACGAATATCTTTTGTTCCAAATGACAGATTTTGTTAAGAGATCCCACATACATGCGTCATTGTATGCTAAAACTGAAACAGTCTTAAAAAATAGGGGTCACCGGCCTTGTTCCGGAAATATTGGACTTTGAATACCTGTACCTGTCGAAGCCCCTTTTTCAGTTTGGATTTTATCAATGTTTATCAAAGTATATAGGATATTATTTTTCAAACAAGGTTATGGTTCTTTCAACTGATATGTTTGTATTTGGCAATATACATGTGTATGTTGATAATAAAAATGTTTAACCTACATTTACTGCTTACATAATGAATTTGACTTGGACATTTCAGTGTGTCAAATGGGAACTAATAATGCTTTATGAAACTTCATTTTTATAAAATGCGTATTTTGTTCCAAACGACATATTTTCTTAAAATTTCGCACAGACATGCACTAATGTATATTTACACCAAAACATTAATAAAATGAATGGCTCACTGAACTTGTTTGGGGAATATTGGATTTCATATAGGGTACCTGTGTAGCCTTTTTCCTGTTTCGTTTTAACATACATAAACAACGTATTAATAGAATGAAGATATTTAATGGATCATTTCTGAACTAAATTTGTTCGGAAATACATTGCATAGTGTGTTTTTGATTATTATATATGCTTTATGAACGTTTACTATTAAAAATATTTATTTTGAATGGACATTAGAGATGAAATTAGTATAATTTAACCTATATACAATAAATAAAAAATGAAGCAAAAGGAGAAATTAACCCAATTATTTTCTTTTTGTTGCGAACGTCTTTAAGTCATAAAACTGGTCTTGTATATATTTGGAACAGAATGTTTTGCATTATTGCTGTCACCGGCAATGCAATAAAAACAAATTCAGCAGTAAAGCAATTTGGATTATTGTTTAAAAATGATTTATGTACCAATATGTAAAGGTACTTGAACTTGATTTTTTAATATTTAGGTTCATATGTTACAGTACTTGAACTTGATTTTTTAATATTTAGGTTCATATGTTGCGGTACCGAATAACGAACAAAGCTTAATGAACACAAAATTTTACTTTAGTTTCACAAATAACAAATGAAATACAAAATTTAGCAGCTCTTCAAGAAATATTTGTATTGGAATATGCAAAAACTAACTATACACAAGTTTTCGTTGCAATACTAGTTTCAAAGCAGCCAAAATTAAAGTGACTACACAAATAGCAAATGAAATACAAAATTTTAGAGTTCTTTGAGGAATATTTAAAGTATGTATTGGAATCTGCAAAAATGTACCTTACACAAGTATAAAAAAAGTTATTTTTCGTCATATATTAATTTAAAAGCAGCCAAGAGGGAAGTGACTACACGCCGAGGAGGAAAGCGTGTTTCGCGGTGCCCGGGTTGTGTACGGACTCCACCTGGGGGGTGATGGGATTGTTGAGAGTCGCGTTGAACGTTCCCTTCAAAACCGTGTCCTGGATCAGCGGGGAAAACTGAAAGTAGAAATATTGCAGTCTTTTAACAAAAGTAGCGATCATAATCATTTGGTCTTGAAGAAGAAATGTTCAAATCTTGTAAAAAAAAGTATCATTTTATTATATATATTCTATTATTGTGATAATTAAAATAACGTCTTGAACCAACAGTGCGAACTGAATAGAGAAATGCTTAAATCTTGCAAAGCAAAGCAGCATATTATAAAAATCATATGTGTTATCAATGACATGAAGAGAATTTACAAATATTGAAATCTTGTAGGTTAAAGTAGTAGTTCATAAAACTGTCAAAATCACGTGTCAGATCAATGAAAAGAACTGAGAGTAGAAATCTTGTATTGGCATCAGCTTTTTATATGACAGTCAAAATTGTGTGTTCAACGAAAAAAAAAAAGAACTGAAAGAACAAAATTTAATGTTTAAAATTTAAATTTGTAACAAGAAGTAACAATCGAAATTATTAAATTTTGGGTGAAAGGTAAGTTCCAATAGGGCCATTAGAAAACTCTACCAGTTCTATACCAGTATCATTCATTGGCGCATCCTCACCAAAAACAATATGTAAATAAACAAGAGGGCCAAGATGGCCCTAGGTCGCTCACCTGAGTGTAAAGCATCATAATGGCTTTTAACAAAAAGACTGTTAAAGATTTCAGTATAGCCATATAAGGAAAACTGTCCATTATTTTGAACGAATCAAAATGATTTCCAGAAATTTGGTAGACAGTCACCCAAGGAAAATGTATGTGAAATTATTTTGAAATTTAGCCAGTGGTTTCAGAAAAGAAGATTTTTCAACTTTTCAATATAACCATATAAGGAAAACTGCCCCGCCCCCTGGTGGCCATGTTTTTTTAAAAATCAAAATGATTTCAAGGAATTTGATAGAGGGTCACCCAAGGAACATTAATGTGAAATTATTTTGAAATCCAGCCAGTGGTATCAGACAAGAAGATTTTTAAAGTTTTCAATATGGCCATATAAGGAAAACTGCCCCGCCCATGTTTTTTAACAAATCAAAATAATTTCAAGGAGTTTGGTAGAGGGTCACTCAAGGAACATTTATTTATACAATTATTTTGAAATCCAGCCAGTGGTTTCAGACTATAAGATTGTAAAAGTTTTCAATATAGCCATATAAGGAAAACTGCCCCGCCCTCTGGCGGCCATATTTTTTAACGTATCAAAATGATTTGAATGAATTTGGTAGAGGATCACCCAAGGAGCATTTCTGTGAAATTATTTTGAAATCCAGACAGTGGTTTCAGACTAGAAGATTTTTACAGTTTTCAATATATCCATATAAGAGAAACTGCCCCGCCCCCTGGCAGCCATGTTTTTTAACAAATCAAAATGATTTCAAGGAATTTGGTTAAGGGTCACCCAAGGACCAATTCTGTGAAATTATTTTGAAATCAAGCCAGTGGTTTCAGACTAGAAGATTTTTAAAGTTTTCAATAAAGAAAACTGGCCCGCCCTGTTTTTTAACGAATCAAAATAATTTCCAGGACTTCGGTAGAGGGTCACCCAAGGAACATTTCTGTGAAATTATTTTAAAATCCAGCCAGTGGTTTCAGAAAAGAAGTTTTCAATATAGCCATATAAGGAAACTGCCCCGCTCCCTTGCGGGCATGTTTTTTAATAAATCAAAATGACTTGAAGGATCTTGGTAGAGGGTCACCCGAGGAGCATTTCTGTGAAATTTATTTTCAAATCCAGCCAGTGGTTACTGACAAGAATAGTTTTTAAGCTTTTGGATGATGACAATCAGAGTTTTCAATATTTTAAATAAATTGAAGGAGTTTCATGAAGGACCATCCCAGGAACATTCCTGCCAAGTTTGGTTAAAATTCGCCAAGTGGTTTTAGAGAAGAAGTTGTTTGAAGTAAAATGTGGACAACGGATGACAGACTGACTACAATAGCTCACCCTTGAGCACTTCGCCCGTGAGCACTTCTCGCTCAGGTGAGCTAAAAAAAAAAAAGTTAAATAAAAGGTCCTAAATGTATTTCAGCCGTAATACAAATCTGAACATTTTCTTTTATTTGCAGTGTAGTTTTCAAACCTGCAAAGAAGTTTGTTGTGTCACAATTAAACACGGCAATAATGAAAGCGCTATTCACATAAACTATAAAAGAGGTGCGTCGTGGGAAAACCGGGCTTAATGCATGTGCATAAAGTGTAATCCCGGATTAGCCTGTGGAGTCCACACAGGCTAATCCAGGAGGACACTTTCCGCCTACAGTGGATTTATGTTTAGAAGAGACTTCCTTCAAATAGAAAATACCATAAAAGCATAAAGTGCCATCCTGGATTAGCCTGTGCGGCTAATTTGGGATGATACTTTACACACATGCATTATGCCAGGTTTTTATGACCCAGTTAACCCAGAAAGCCCACAATGCTGGAGGTTCAAATCTGCATAAGCTGACTTTATTCATTGAAGACAAAAAAAAACATTGACCTCTTTGATTAAACATGTGAACAACATCATCACAGTATTGACATAAAGATTATAAAAAAGTTGTCAAATGATAATTAGGTATATTAAAGACGTTCGCAACAATTTTTTTTCCAACGACAGATTTTCTTCAAAATTGGCACAAACATGCATCAATGTATCCTAAAACTAAAACAGTCTTAAAAATAGGGGTCACCGGCCTTTTTCCGGAAATATTGAATTTTGAATACGGTACCTGTCGAAGACCCTTTTTTAGTGTGTGTTACTTAGAATGTTGAGTAATATAAAGCGTTCATATTCAAACAAAGATTGAGATTTTTAAATGGATCTTTTTTTAAATGTTTCGTTTGGTAATATACAAGTGCAGTTTAATGATAAAACGTGCTTTATCTACAGTTATCATTTAATAAATGACTTTTAATGGACGCTTAACGAGGTTAATTATGCATTAAATATGCCTGCAAAAACATCAATAATTTATCAAATATGCGTATATCTTTGGTTCCAAACGACAGATTTTGTTAAAACTTCCCATACACACACATCATTGATTACTGAAACCAAAAACGTCTTAAAAAATAGGGGTCACCAGCCTTGTTCTGGAAATTTTGGGATTTGAATACGGTACCTGTCGAAGCCCCTTTTTTCAGTTTGGATTTTTTATCAATGTTTAAAGTATATAAAAGAGCTTTTTTTCAAACCAGGTTATGTTTCTTTCAACTGATGTTTTACATGTCTTGTTTGGCAATACACAAGTGTATTTTGGTAATAAAAAACGCATTATCTACAATTACTGTTAAAATAATGAATTTGACTGGACATTGAAGTAGGTCAAATGGGTACTAATAATACCTTCTGAAATGTCATTTATTATGCATTTATATTTTGTTCCAAACGACAGATTTTCCTAAATTTTCACATACATGCACCAATGTATACTTACACCAAAACATTAATAAAAAGAATGGGTCACCGATATTGTTCGGGAAATTTTGTACTTTAAATAGGGTACCTGTTTCGTGTTTACGTAAACAACGTATCAATTGCCAAAATAGAATATAGATATTTTTATGGATCTTTTTTTAACTAATTTGTTTGGCAATACATTGTATACGTGTGTTTTTGATTATTTTAATGCTTTGTGAACTTTTAACCATTGACTGGAACTTAATGACTTACACAGATTTATATTTATTGATTGAAATTAGTATATTGTAACCTATATACAGTAAAGAAATAATGAAGCAAAAGGAGAAATTAACCCAATTATGTTCTTTTTGTTGTGAACGTCTTTAAGTTTTGCATATCATTTATGGTAGCCTTGGTGTAATATTGTGTTTCATTATGTTTCTTTGAAATAGTAATTGGCATTAGTAAGCAATATAAGTAATTAAATATTAAGAATTAAATATTCTTAGAGGTCGCGGTGGCGTAGTGGATATGGTGTCCGCCTAGCGATCGGGAGGTCCCGGGTTCGAACCTTACTGGGAGCGTTCTCAAGATCTCCCCCAAAGACACCAAGTACTGGTTCTACCCAGGAAACGGACTCGAGAGTGTCTCTATAAGCCTTCGGCTTTCGATGCAATCGAGCTAAAATAAATAGGTTTAAACTAATTAAATATTCAAGGCAATGATTAATTAAAATTAATTTTATTCTATATTTATGACAACAAAATATATCTCATACTAAAATTAAACTGTGATATTTATAGGAATACCAGCTACAAAAGTAAACATGTATTCCACAAACATTAAATGAATTGATTTATGGCAAAAAAAGCACTGCTTGATTAAAACTGGCATTGATTGATTCCACTAAACAGGTGACATTTCATTCATATTTAAATAAAAGTCAATTTAATGTTTGAAGTGTTTCTTATGCGATTTATGCCACTATTTTATATTCTTACATTAGTTAATGACACAAATACAATAATATGGGCTCCTTAATTTTAGTCATGAATGAGTCACCAAAGAAATATAGACAAATATGGGGACCACAATATGTAGCACAATAGAAAGAATTCCATGCCAGATTCTGCATTATGATTCATCGACTTATAGTTGTTACATATCAGCCAGAATCTAAAATCATTTTTTCATTGGAAGATTATACAAAATCCTCTTGAGCCAAAGTTAGACTGATTTATTCTAGCCCTCTTTTCAACATTTGCGCCGGAATAGAAACGCTTATCATTTCAGGTATAAAATATTTCTTTGAATGCATTTTGAATCCAATGAATTCGTGTATCGGTTTCAGCAATGTCTACGAGATATAAATCTTTAACACAATCTTTGATGTGCAGTTTTCTGGTTACGGACCTAAACTGGTTGTTATAGACACTATAGATTAACAGTAAATTTATGTCGCGATTTACGTCTGTTAATTTTACTAATTTCAATTTAATGTCGCCGTAATCATCAATTGATTAGAATGTATTCGTTCTCTAACATTGACAAACATGCCAATTGAAGTATAAATACACTTTGATTTGAAAGAAATGAAAAGAACAAACCAGTTGTCTGCTAACATTAACAAGATTAACATGTAATTAAAGCAGCAAGCATGGAACAACTCCCCTGACAGCCTTCCAACCCACACAGAAGGAATAATTGATAAAGTTGGATTGAAAATGCCCTGAAATCCCACATGCTACCATGGTCATTCATCTTAAACCAAAGTGCACCCTGATGGCTTTACAATTACTGTATGCATATAGACACACTTGCACTGCTATGAAAGCAGACCACACTTGCATGCATGTATTTTTTTGTTTATTTTTTGTATCAAACATTACAATGTTATGTACCGGTATGTTGGGATTTTTTTTATCTGAATTCAAATTTGCATGCCATAAATATCATGGGCGGATTGAGAGGGGGGGGCGGAAGCAGCGTTCCCCCCCCCCATTAAATTGTTAAATATTTGATTTTATAAACATTACATTAAATCGTCAGTAAGGAATGATATAGTTGTATCACCTTTCTTCTAATGTTATGTTGCACAGAAGCTAAACTATGAAATCGTACAATTTAACTTGCATTGTGTTTTGAAATATATCATTTGTACATAAATAGGTTGGTAGGTTATGAAATTGTTTCCGCCCACCCACCCCTAAATTCAAATCCTGTATCAGCGCCTGAATATCTGTACCACCAAATTACCATAATTATTTATACCAATACCAAATCAATGTTTACTAGTGTCAATCTTATATGCAGTCACAGAAGCAGTTAAATTTCAAATTAAATTAATTTCCAGAATTTTCATTTGTCCACATTACAGAACTAATTTATGACATTTATCAGATTGACTGTCAGTGGACTAATGCCAGAGGCCAATTTTAAAGCCACAAAAACCTTACAATGAAGAAAATAATGACTGTAAAAAGTCGTACTGTAACGTGACCTCTTCACCTACCCATAAAGTTGCTTATACTATAATTATCATCAAGTACTGACAGCTGCACATAGAAGTATTATGTACTTAAATAAAAAAAAACATTGGACAAAAAATATAGTTTTCACTAAGCTGCTTTGTATCGTTGACTTTAGTTTAACATGCATAAAATAATACTAGGAACTTTGTCAGACATCATCTGAGTGCACATAAGTTTTTCATTCTGTGCATTAAAACATCTAATTTAGAGTTAATTAACTTTATCAAACAACATGTAATTGAAAAAAATATATTTATTCAATTTTCCCATCTGAGTCATATTCTCATTGGTCCAACCCCTTTCTGATAGCACAGGTGTGTGTGTTGAGTGTTAATATTAATCATTAAATGACTCCAGCAATTGACTTGAGGAAAATGCTCCAAGAATGTTATATTATATAGATATTTTCCCACCAAAGACATTTTTACATAATTCGATAAAGTTTGCTAATGATCAGCAACAGGAGTTTTCATGTGGAAGCCCATCATAATTTATGAGACCTCGAGTGTTGGACACATATATAATTAACTAACAAACTAGTTTGTGAGTTATGTGTTAATGTTCCATCGAAATGTGCGTATCCCCACCCCAAGGAATGAGAATATCCAATTCATCATTAGGAAATAGACTGCAGATGTAGCTATAAATCGTAGCTGTCCCGTTACAAGTAAACGCCATTCAGCCGCTGAATGCCTCCTCTGCAGAACGTACACGTAATGCAAGTATTCCTTTGAATCCCTGCTTGCCCTGCAGCTTGCACATTATTAACAAGTATTACTTTGAACCATACGTACATATAACATTCCAATATTCTCTCTTTTCAAGTACAGAGACCAAATGGGAATTCAAAACAAGGCAAATTATCCATAATGCAAAAACATACAGTGTTTCCTAATGTCAATGATGACGAACAGTATTAAGACATTGTTTCATATGGAGCGTAAAAAAAAAAAATACATTTATAGAATTGTTCACCACAGCAAAATTTTACTACTATATTTAATAAATATTAGGGCTCCATACCGGTATTCGATATTTTTTTATCTAAAACTGGTAAATTAGGATTGATATTTATATTCCATTGAACGTTATAGTATTAATCAAATTATTGATCAAGAATAAAAGAAAACATAAAACATTGCATCCTGCGTTAATTAGTCCTCTTGTTGTTTAGCAACTGCATTATAGTTATGTTGTTAAAGTTAACAAAAAACAACAATGTTGATTTGCAATTATAAAATGAATACACTAGTTATTGTACAAGAATCATACTATATATCAACTATCGATATATCGCTCATAAACAAACTTTATTTTTTATAACGGCATACATCCAAAAATGATCATTTACATTGCGAAAGCTCATAAAATGATCTCCTGTACGGATACCGCTAATAAAGCTAACTAGGTTACATGACACAACATATCAAAATCCATTATTAACAATTTACATTAGTTTTCACCTATCGCACTTCACACTACATCAATTAAGTATGCACTTGTCATCATCATTTGTTTCCCATTAAGCCAAGTTAAAACTGAAAGAAAATTATCAAACAAATGACATTATCTGATTCCAAGGAATCCTCAGTACTGAGTGCTGAAGTTGGAATGGTGTGCCTGAATCTGGGAAATTAACTGCTACATAGATACTGAAAATGATTTTAATCTACTCTTACATTTAGGGCTTTGCTGACAGTTGTTGGAAATTTGCTTCCTTTTGAATTTTGATAGCAGAACACAAAACAATTATAACTTAAAATATGAGCTTGAGAGTAGTCTTATACTGTGCCATCATATAATTTTTTGTTGCGCTCCACCCATCCATTAGGCCATTACAAAAAGCCACACACAAAAACCCTCATGGTTCTTCTTTCGTGAATTGTGATAAAATATATTTTTATGAATTTTTCAGTCACTCAAGTTTAGTACATTGCTTTAAAAATTGAAAAGAATCAAATGCTCAGTATTGGCCAATGATATGTGGATGGAAATGTTTATCTAACAATGGGGGAAATCTGTCAAGCTGTGAACCTTTACAATAAACACTCCACCCATGTTGCCCAGGTTGTGTTTACACTAAATCCAGCTGGCTGCATTCAGCCCCATGACAGTGCAGGACAGAGGACTTGTCGAAGGTACTAGAAGGTAACATGTCAAGAGGATGCACCACAGCAAGGTGACACCATATGGCCTTTACTGTTTACAGTCTGTCAGACATATCTGCCAGCACCACACTTCCTAGGACAATTAAAAACAAACTTCCTGCTTGTAAAATAATGTTGAGACATACAAGATGACATGCATGTTTCTTCAGAAAACATGTTTCCCTGATTTCTGAAAAGAAAAACCGGTACAAGATGGGATACGCATTTCTTCAGAAAATATGTTTCTCCGATTTCTTAAAAAACCCATCTGTTATATAAACTCAAAACATCGGTTCCATCAAGAGGAATAGAAATATTGAAGAACTACAAACTGATCTGTGTCATATAAAACAGTACTAGTTCGTGCAATAGCCAGTGAGTAAATGAATGAGATATTTCGCTATATAGCTGAGGATTAGACGAAATCCAGAATTACATTAAAACAAAACAATAAGTGGTTATGTTTAAAAATGTTGGCAGTTTTTGTTTTATGCTTTTTTGCATGCTTGAAGACACTTGAAATAGAAGCATGGGAAATTCAGGTTGATCAATCAATCTGGAAACTTCTGAAGAAGGCATGAAAGACGTCCATAAATCTTCATTTTGGGTAGACAGCCTGTCAGCCATTTTGTGGGGTGCAGAGTGTGAGATAACATATGGTGTCTATATACATGTATGTGTTGTGCATGTTTAGGAACATTTTCACCAACACCAGAAAATTGTTCCACATTTTATTTAAAAAATTATAGTTTCATTTATTCGCAAGAACGCAATGGTTTTGAGTTCTGATGCTTGAGTTTATTTGCGAACAATTAATTACTTTGATTCTCACCTGCTCTAACAAAGATTTCTGCATGTACACAAACAAAACTATTTTACTATGTTCTGCCCATCTTCAAGCACCATTACGACTTATTATAAGTGTGTGATAGGAGTTTCATTGAGGTCATTAAATAATACAAATCTATTGTGGAGTGAGCTTCACTGATGAATATTTTTAAAGTCATTACTACATATCCGACAGAGTTCTTTATGATTGTAGTTCAATGAAGTGTACAACATTCTGAGGGCAAACTGAGTTCCTTATGATATTAGTTCAATGAAGTGTACAACATTTTGAGGGCAAACAGTTCTTTATGATTGTAGTCCAATGAAGTGTACAACATTTGGAGGGCAAATTGAGTTCATTATGATTGTAGTTCTAGAAGTGGACATCATTTGGAGGGCAAACTGAGTTCTTTATGATTGTAGTTCATTGAATCACAGGGCACATTGAGTTCTTTATGATTGTAGTTCAATGAAGTGTACAACATTTGGAGAAAATTGAGCTCATTTTGATTGTGGTGCAATGAAGTGTACATCATGTGGAGGGCAAAGTGAGTTCTTTATGATTGTAGTACAATGCAGTGTACATTTGGAGGGCAAAGTGAGTTCCTTATGATTGTAGTTCAATGCAGTGTACAACATTCAGAGGGCAAACTGAGTTCTTTATGATTGCAGTTTAATGAATCAGAGGGCACATTGAGTTATTTATGACTGTAGTTCAATGAAGTGCACATCTGGAGGCAAACTGAGTTTGTTATGATTGTTGTTCAATGCAGTGTACAACATTTGGAGGGCAAACTAAAAACAAGCTGTTCAAGCAGACACTTCTTTTGGGGGAATCCAACAAATAATAAATTAAGTACAACTTAATAGCACAATGAAATTAAATACAGAAGACATCTGAAAAAATACCTTATTCAACATTACAAAAGGAGTAAAATTCCTCAATTCCCCAATGCACCTTAAGCTTCACAATTTTAGATAATGTTTAATGGGAGATTTCAGAAATTGTTCCCATGGAGAATTAAGACAATTGCTTGATTAGGAAAGCTATTTGTTTCAGGCATTAAACTATAATAAAAAATTTACTGTTCGGCATTCCACAAAGGAAAATCTGTCCTAAGAAATGCCTAAGAATGAACAGGCATGTGAAGACAAAGAAAATTATGTACAATTTTATTTATTATTTATAAAATGATCACAGTCGTAATCTTGTTCCAAGATGTAACAGTTACAATCTTCTTCCAAGTTGACATTTATTCAAATTATCCTTTATATTGAATTAATCTGGATTTAGTGCAAGATTTTGGTGCGCAGTTAAACGGTTTAAACTTCCAAACTGTTGCACTGGCTGTTCCGAGGCAGTGACCCCAGTTACAGACATTTGTTTATGTTTTATATTTGTCATGTTCTGTTTTGTGTAAGCAATTGGTAACTTGCTTAATAATGGACGGGTTTCATAAGCTGATGCAGCTTGTTATGTTCTGTTTTGTGTAAGCAATTGGTAGCTTGCTTAATAATGGACGGGTTTCATAAGCTGATGCAGCTTGTTATGTTCTGTTTTGTGTAAGCAATTGGTAACTTGCTTAATAATGGACGGCTTTCATAAGCTGATGCAGCTGGAGTTTCGTAACATGTTTATGAAATAATTTGTGATTTATCGTTGTTTATCGGCCAATAAACAATGATTTGGAGTTCTGAGGCACAGGAATTAAACCACGAGGGCGTTAGCCGGAGTTGTTTATTAGCTACGCATCAGAATGACAAAGAGTTGTTTATTGACTGATAAACAACGATAATGCGACAATTATTTTGATTCTAACATGATTCAACATATATTTTTGCAACTGTATTTGGAACTACTTTTTGCTATGCTCCGATCAGAATCTGGACTACTTTTTGCATCGTTTATAGGGTAGTTTAACAATGATAATTTTGTTCGTTGTCTATGGAAAATTAGCGAGTATCATGTTAGAATATATTGTACATCAAAACAGCCCATATTTTGATGTACTTTGATCGTATTACCCACATTACTTCATCTCTAAAGAATCAGACATTCAATGGAAATAGAAGTACTTTTGTGGCGTAGCATAAACGAGTCAATAAATTTCATCACTCACAAAAATGAATCCATATAACATGACATGTTTAGTCTACCATAATATTTATATTTCCAACATTAATATTCAAGAAATCATCTTAAACAAACCCACATGACCTAAATGGTCAGGGGACAAGCTATTTTCTAAGGGAAAACCATATAACATGACATGTTTAGTCTACCATAATATTATATATTTACAAAATTAATATTCAAGAAATCATCCTTAAAACAAACCCGCATCATCTAAATGGTCAGGAAACAAGCTATTTTCTAACGAAAAAATGCCAAAGTTAATTTATACTTCAGTCTCGGAAAAATGTAAATTCAAAACTGACGACTCTCTAAAAACAGACAAGAATTTGCAATTATTTCTTAATTTATGCACAAGTACATGTGTTGTCTGGTTTCCTTTTGTTTGAACTAGGCTGCAGTTTTGGTGGGAAAAACAAAGAACCAATCGACAAACAGAAGTGCTGTGGTCTTGGAAGGCATCCATTTTGCTTAATACCACTAAAAATGTGTAATTGATGAATTTTAAAGTGGAAGAAAAATGTGGGTCACACGGCGGTTTGGGATTTGCAGTGGTGTTTACTTTTCCCACTTCGTCATACAATGGGACACCTCGTAAAACAAGATTTATGTCAGAGCTGTTAATGGTGGTCAAAATAAAATCTGTCAATACTGGATCCATTTGCAAATTTAAACATGATTTACTCCTTACAACATCTGCAGCTATATTCTTGGTGGTTCTTTGAAGACGTCCACCTAAAAGGACTGCCGGATGACACCAGGCTGAAATCTATAGTGTTTCTGCTGGACAAAGGTCAGCATCTTCCAGCTGGTCATTTAGAAAATTTACCTTGCTGCATTTAAATGGCAATTTGCATGAATTTGTGTTGGTGCACAATTGATTTAAGAGATGCCCCTTGTTTCAGATGTAATCCCTAAGATTTTCCTTAACCTCAGTCTTGAATTATTTTAACAAATTTTGGATGAAATAATACAGCATTTTCATTGGATTAAGAATTGAATTTCAAAAACAACAAGACAGTCCAAAGGACAGCTATATCCCCCGCCGTGATCCTTTTTAGATTTTAAAGGTGACTTTGAAGTATCACACTGACCTTAATCTGGCACAGTTGGACAAGATATGACAGTACTGTTTCAGAAAGTTAGATATGGAGCTGACACGAAAATGGAGGCTCAAACATTTGACCTTTATGTGTGGCCTTGACCTTGAGGTGGCAAGACTGCTCCATGCCTTCTGCACATCGCCTCAGTGTGATAAACATTTGAGCCAAGTTTTATGAAAATCCTTCAAAGGGCATAGGAGAAATGGAGCAGACACAAAAATGGAGGCTGAAACATTTGACCTTCAAGTGTGACCTTGACCTAGAGGTGGCGTGACTGCCTCATGCCTTCTGCACATTGCCTCAATGTGATAAACATTTGAGGCAAGTTTCAGGAAAATCCTTTAAAGGGCACAGGAGATATACAACGGACATGAAAATACAGGCTCCAACATTCAACCTTCAAGTGTGACCTTGACCTTGAGTTGGCGTGACTGGCTTATGCCTTCTGCACATGGTCTCAATGAGTAAAACATTTGAGCCAAGATTCATGAAAATCCTTCAAAGGGTATAGGAGATATGGAGCGGAACCGAAATGGAGGCTCAAATATTTGACCTTCAAGTGTGACCTTGTTCTTGAGCCGGCGTGACTGACTCATGTCTTCTGCACATCATCTCAATGACCTAAACATTTGAGCCAAGTTTCATGAAAATCCTTCAAAGGGTACAGAAGATATGGAGCGGACACGAAAATGTTACGGACAGACGGACGGACGAACGGCATTCCTATAAAAATGACAAAAGGGAATTTGGACATTTATGATCCATGATACCATTTTGAACAATTTAATGATTGTAAATATAATTATATAATATTTGTATTAAACTAATTAGGTTAAATAATTATTAAGTATTAATAAAATATCCCACAAAATTGCAATGTTACAGTTCTGAAAACAATTATAACATTGTCCCTTGAAAGCCAGAAGGGGTTATCAGCCCCTTTGTTTGCACACACGCTGATGGCACCTTCTGGCTTTCAAGTGACGACATTAATGTTTATATAATTATCTGATGTTCCTTTATTTATTCAATTTATCACAGAATAGTTTGGCATAAATAAAAGACACCACTTCTTTGCAAAGTTACTTCAGTGGGAATGCTGAAAATATTTCCCCTCAAAAACAAATATGTAGTGCAAATGCTGCCTTTGAGTGACAATTAATTAAGGTCATGTCAGCGCAGTAAATGATATGGAAGATGAATACCACATCACATTCTTCAGGGATTGTGCTATAGAAAGAAAGACATGTTGCAACTCTCTTAGAAACCCTATGCAACATTATTTCCAAATACCAAATATAAAATAAAATTGCTGTAAAGATTCTAAACTCCTCTTGAAAAAGATAAAGATCAAGTACACATGAAAAAGGAACATTAGCCTTTCTTTCCCCCCCCCCCCCCGAATCAAAAGTTAATCTTTTCTCTTAAAGTAATTTTTAATAAACTAAGTTTCTCATTCAGTTTTCTTTGCCCTCAAACCCATTTAAAAAAGCCTATCTCCTGCTTATGGCCAATTAATCGCTGCGTTAATGCCTGCTGCTGCATTGCTGTACTGAATAATTCAACCCAGGGGCTAAACAAAAACATAAAACCACCAAGCGCCCACTTAACAGCATCTCTATATACCTCATTCAATTCAAATTTATGAGGCAGTAAACTGTTTCTGCTCTTTATCATGTGGCATACTAGTAATGACACCAAATAACTCACTTGGCACAGCCGGTATTACATCAGTCCAAGTGTACAATTAATAAACCATTAATTAGCAATACCGTACATTATTAATTCAATCAAGAAAGCATTTCAGCAGATATTCTGTGTACTACGAAAATGCAAGTTTTATTAGCATGCACCAAGTAGCACTTACGTATATAGCTGCATTTTTTAAGACTTTATTTAAGAATTGAAACGCTCTTTTCGGCACTTCATCCATGTATGAAGGTCAGTTTTTTGGTATCTAATTTGTACATAAAGTTCGGCTTTATGTACAAATTAGATACCAAAAAACTGACCTTCATACATCGATGAAGCGCCGAAAAGAGAGTTTCAATTCTTATAATTACAATTATAATTACAAGTGTGTTTATACTTTAAATTTTCACCTTAAAAGAGTAAATTAATTTGGGAAATTTTTTTTGCAATTCGCGCATCAATACATTGAAGTATGATTCGTAGGCTCCACCCCTTGCACTGCAGTAGCGTTGTGTACATGTCACAACACAGCGGTATCTTCAATAATACAGTAGCTCTAGTGATAAAATTTGCTTTTGATTTACTTTTGTTTTGGTTGATATTTCGTAAGAGCAATTTTTAACATGGTGTTTTGTATCCATAATATATCTGTAGACGGAAATATTGAAACGCGTTCCAGTTTAGATTTACGACTGAAGGCTAAACGAGTCGAAAGTTGTTTTCAGATAGTTGCAATTTTGTAAACGCCGTATACATGTGTGGATGGAACCGTACTTTAGATGTAAAATATATTTAAGTGTTAAAACGTTTTGTGTATGAAATTTGGCAAAATGTAACTAACGGTGTGGATTTAAAATCAAGACAAGAAAAAGGTAAAAACGACTTTCATTATTTTACTTCTGATCAAAATATTAAATCTATGGAATTGTGTGTCATCGGCCGAAAATATCTACTGTACAGTTTCTTTACCTGTTTGACATAAGTTGGAAAGGTCAATTGTTATGCATCTTATTGCATAGAACTATGAACAAGAAGAAATTTTAATCGTTTTATTCAAAGCTACTAGTAAATGACAATTCTGCTGCTGATAAAACTCCTGGCCCCGAGTAACGAAAATTAGTAACGATTCACCACAATAACGATTCGACACATAACGATTTGCCACAGTTTAATGACAAGTCGCCATGGGGTGATAACGATTCACTACTGTGTGTTATGACGATTCGCCACAAACTGGATGTTCAAGATATTCTTCGCCCTGTCGTGCAATGTGAATGGATAAATGTTCGAGAAATTGAACAGGTGAATTTTGTGCAAATCATCCTTGGCTTATGCTTAATTGACCAACGTGAGTCTACTTGGAGGAGTGTTTTGAGCTTCGCAGCTGGCGAGTCATTTGCGTACTTGAAAATGGGATTTTTACAATGATAAATGGGACATCCAGCTCTCAGAGGTGACAATTGGATGGAGCTCGCACAATTTTCAAGGTGTTCTTGTGGTATTCTTTTGCAAGCTCCATGGGATGACTGCATACCATGCTCGCTTGGTTTTCCGGTCGCTTCCTTGTAAAAAAATGTGAGACGTTTGTTCAACTGGATGTCTGTTATTTGACTGAAACCTCTTGTTTCTAAACCGTTCTTTGCCCTAATCTGTAAAATTGTGTATTTTTATGTTTGTGTTTGTTAAATTTCATTTGTTTCCCTCTTTTGATAAATATAAATATTAAAGAGGGTATGTACCATCTCATCAAATTTTCATAGAAAAATATGAAAGTAAAATAAAACCTATAAAACACTGATAAATAACAAGCTAGAATACAAGTTCAGAAGAATTGATATTTGAAAATCCTCGAAATACTTTAAAATACTTTTCGTCTTCCAGTCGAAAACTCATTCATGTGCATCAGACGTGTACAATATTGGGAAATCCTCAATATTTGTTGCGTGTTGACTTAAGTTTTGTGCAGATTGTTCATACAACACATCATGGACACGTTTTTTTTTTGTCTTACAAAAACGATTAAAGGTGAATTGGCACAGCACTAGGAATAAATTTGTCGTCATCATGAAGTTCATTTTAAAAAAAACATATGAAGTATGGTACAAATATCTGTTTATTTCTTTTTATTTTAACTTCCCTTGATTATATTCGTCCTCTCATTTGTGTTGTTCAAATTATGAGAAAATGAAATGTTCGTATTAAAATCATACATACCCCCTTTATTTTTTATCCAAAAAGTATTTTTTTTATGTTTGTGTTGAATTTTCTCTCTATGTTATTTCTTTTCTTTCATGCATAATGCTCATCAAAATAAACAACATACATTTTACATGTTAATACTTTGTTATTAATCAATTTATTTATTATTAATTCTTTTTTTGACAATGCCATGAATAAATGTGAATAAATCTGTTACAGTATTTCTATTTGTGTGTTTTTTGTGTGTGACAGCACTGCATGTAAACAACAATAAAAAGTAGTCCCTCGTGAATATTAATAGAGGCAACCAGCTTCATAGAAAAATAAAAGCCTGTCACATGATGCATTTCAGCCAACCAGAACACTGTAAAATGATGAAACCAAACAAAATTGTAATTATTGAAATGTATAGAAATTGTTCTAGAACAGTTCACACAGTATGAAAATTATCTTGTGATTAAACAGATGATTTTGACCAATTCACCCTGTTCCAAAAAAACATAAAAACTATCTTGTTAGGTTTTGTGAAAGTTGACTCTGAACAGGTTTTAAGATATATAAAACATAAACCTTTAAAGGCTGTTGTATTCCAGGCTTATATTTCGTAAAGGACCATGTGGGTTGGTAGAAAAGCTGAAGATGAAAAAGTACAAGATTTCATATTTAAACTAGAAGGCACTCACAGTCTTCCATCAAGCCAGCTCATTCCCCCCCCCCCATGTGTTGAGCAAATATGCATTTAATACAGCATCATGTGGCAATTTGTCCTTTAATACAGCATCATGTGGCAATTTGTCCTTTAATACAGCATCATGTGGCATTTGTCCTTTAATACAGCATCATGTGGCAATTTGTCCTTTAATACAGCATCATGTGGCAATGTGTCCTTTAATACAGCATCATGTGGCAATGTGTCCTTTAATACAGCATCATGTGGCAATTTGTCCTTTAATACAGCATCATGTGGCAATTTGTCCTTTAATACAGCATCATGTGGCAATGTGTCCTTTAATACAGCATCATGTGGTAATTTGTCCTTTAATACAGCATCATGTGGCAATTTGTCCTTTAATACAGCATCATGTGGCAATTTGTCCTTTAATACAGCATCATGTGGCAATTTGTCCTTTAATACAGCATCATGTAACAATTTGTCCTTTAATACAGCATCATGTGGCAATTTGTCCTTTAATACAGCATCATGTGGCAATTTGTCCTTTAATACAGCATCATGTGGCAATTTGTCCTTTAATACAGCATCATGTGGCAATGCGTCCTTTAATACAGCATCATGTGGCAATGCGTCCTTTAATACAGCATCATGTGGCAATGCATCCTTTAATACAGCATCATGTGGCAATGCGTCCTTTAATACAGCATCATGTGACAATGCGTCCTTTAATACAGCATCATGTGGCAATGTGTTCTTTAATACAGCATCATGTGGCAATGTGTCCTTTAATACAGCATCATGTGGCAATGTGTCCTTTAATACAGCATCAGGTGGCAATGTGTCCTTTAATACAGCATCAGGTGGCAATGTGTCCTTTAATACAGCATCAGGTGGCAATGTGTCCTTTAATACAACATCAGGTGGCAATTTGTCCTTTAATACAGCATCATGTGGCAATTTGTCCTTTAATACAGCATCATGTGGCAATTTTTTCTTTAATACAGCATCATGTGGCAATTTGCCCTGTCTCCCAATAATAATGGATCAACAAACATTTCTGGATCCAGATAGTGATCCAGAATTTGTTCATTGGCAAATCTGTTAAACAATTTTTTGTGTAAAGTTGATAACTGACAGACAAAACAGACCAACAAAACAATGCGGGCAGAGATAACAAGTTGTTGCTGTAGTGCAAAACATACATTGTGCAAGGAACTTTCTTATTCAAACAATTTTCTTAGCATACCAAACTCATCATATTGTTAAATGTTTTTAAAACGTCTTATCAAATTATTTGAGTCTTTAGACAGGTACATAAGTCTTTGGCTTAGTGATATGTTTTTCAGTGAGATTATTTCAAGTGTGGTTTTCTGTTTATTCTCAGCGGAAGGTCATCATTAGGGGTCTACAGAGGCAAGATAAGCCTATCTCAATAAGCTGTCAACTCTGGCTAGTGTTCACCATAAAACCCATGATTGGAACCGAAGTCTACTACAGAAAATTAGATTTATGCCGATACAAAGAGTAAAATACTTGTTTTCTGGACTGGAATCCCTTTGGATTTATGTGTGTGCTAACAGATGTCTGTTGAATTGTACATGGATCATCACACTTTATTGCTAAACAGCCATACTTAAGACTGAGTGTACTATCATCACACGTTATTGCTAAATCAAGACTTAAGACTGCTTGTACTATCATCACACTTTATTGCTCAAAAGCAAGACTTAAGACTGCTTGTACTATCATCACACTTAATTGCTCAAAAGCAAAACCTAAGACTGCTTGTACTATTATCACACTTAATTGCTCAAAAGCAAAACCTAAGACTGCTTGAACTATCATCACACGTTTTTGCTCAAAAGCAAAACATAGACTGCTTGTACTATCATCACACGTTATTGCTCAAAAGCAAAACCTAAGACTGCTTGTACTATCATCACACTTTATTGCTCAAAAGCAAAACTTAAGACTGCTTGTGCTATCATCACACGTTATTGCTCAAAAGCAAGACTGAAGACTGCTTGTACTATCATCACACTTTATTGCTAAACCGCAAGACTTAAGACTGTGTGTACTATCATCACACTTTGTTGCTAAACAGCCGTACTTAAGACTGTGTGTACTATCATCACACTTTATTGCTAAAGAGCAAGACTTAAGACTGCTTGTACTATCATCACACTTTATTGCTCAAAAGCAAAACTTGAGACTGCTTGTACTATCATCACACTTAATTGTTAAAGAGCAAGACTAAGGACTGCTTGTACTATCATCACACTTAATTGCTAAAGAGCAAGAGGGCTTGTAATATCATCACACTTTATTGCTCAAGAGCACGACTGAAGACTGCTAGTACTATCATCACACTTTATTGCTAAACCGCCATACCTAAGACTGCTTGTACTATCATCACACGTTATTGCTAAAGAGCAAAACTTAAGACTGCTTGTACTATCATCACACGTTCTTGCTAAATCAAGACTTAAGACTGCTTGTACTATCATCACACTTTATTTCTCAAAAGCAAGACTTAAGACTGCTTGTACTATCATCACACTTTATTGCTCAAAAGCAAAACTTAAGACTGCTCGACTATCATCACACTATAATGCTCAAAAGCAAAACTTAAGACTGCTTGTACTATCATCACACTTTATTGCTCAAAAGCAAGACTTAAGACTGCTTGTACTATCATCACACTTTGTTGCTCAAAATCAAAACTTAAGACTGCTTGTACTATCATCACATTTTATTGCTCAAAAGCAAAACTTAAGACTGCTTGTATTATCATCACACTTAATTGCTAAAGAGCAAGAATAAGGACTGCTTGTACTATCATCACACTTATTTGCTAAAGAGAAAGACTAAGGACTGCTTGTACTATCATCACACTTTATTGCTAAAGAGCAAAACTTAAGAATGCTTGTACTATCATCACACTTTATTGCTAAAGAGCAAGACTTAAGAAGTGCAAAACTTAAGACTGCTTGTACTATCATCAAACTTTATTGCTAAAGAGCCATACTTAAGACTGCTTGTGCGATCATCACACTTTATTGCTAAAGAGCAAGATGGTTTGTACTATCATCACACTTTATTTCTAAAGAGCAACTTAAGACTGTTTGTATTATCATCACATTTTGTTGCTAAAGAGCAAGACTTAGGACTGCTTGTACTATCATCACACTTTATTGCTCAAAAGCAAGACTTAAGACTGCTTGTACTATCATCACACTTTATTGCTCAAAAGCAAGACTTAAGACTGCTTGTACTATCATCACACATTATTGCTAAAGAGCAAGACTTAAGATTGTGTGTACTATCATCACACTTTATTGCTAATGAGCAAGACTTAAGACTGTGTGTACTATCATCACACTTTATTGCTAAAGAGCAAGACTTAAGACTGTGTGTACTATAATCACACTTTATTGCTAAAGAGCAAGACTTAAGACTGCTTGTACTACCATCACACTGTATTGCTAAAGAGCAAGACTTTAGACTGCTTGTTCTATCATCACACTTTACTGCTAAAGAGCAAGAGGGCTTATACTATCATCACACTTTATTGCTAAAGAGAAAGACTTAAGACTGCTTGTTCTATCATCAAACGTTATTGCTAAAGAGCAAGACTTAGGACTGCTTGTACTATCATCACACTTTATTGCTACTATCATCACACTTTATTGCTAACGAGCAACTTAAGACTGCTTGTACTATCATCAAACGTTATTGCTAAAGAGCAAGACTTAGGACTGCTTGTACTATCATCACATGTTATTGCTAAAGAGCAAGACTTAGGGCTGCTTGTACTATCATCACACGTTATTGCTAAAGAGCAAGACTTAGGACTGCTTGTACTATCATCACACGTTATTGCTAAAGAAAAAGACTTAGGACTTCTTGTACTATCACCACACGTTACTGCTAAAGAGAAAGACTTAGGACTGCTTGTACTATCATCACACGTTATTGCTAAAGAGAAAGACTTAAGACTTCTTGTACTATCATCACACGTTATTATTAAAGAGCAAGACTTAGGACTGCTTGTACTATCATCACACATTATTGTTAAAGAGAAAGACTTAGGACTTCTTGTACTATCATCACACGTTATTGCTAAAGAGAAAGACTTAGGACTGCTTGTACTATCATCACACGTTATTGCTAAAGAGAAAGACTTAGGACTGCTTGTACTATCATCACACGTTATTGCTAAAGAGCAAGACTTAAGACTGTGTGTACTATCATCACACATTATTGCTAAAGAGAAAGACTTAGGACTGCTTGTAGTATTAGCCATCACACTTTAATGCTTACGAGCAAGAGCAGAGTGTTTGATCTGGGCCATCACATGTCAAGAGTAAAGAGTCAACTGTATAGGCCATCATGCTTAGATCAAATTTACTAAGCTGTACATGTGTCACACTTCAATGCCAAAGATCAAGAACAGACTGTTTGTGCTATTAGCCATAACAAGAGCAATCTCGAGACAGCGCGCTCGACTATTCATACCTCTCAGAGTTATGGGCCTTGGTCAGTGACCTTACATAATGACAGGCTGAAGACATGTGTGAAGTTTTAATTGAATAGCTGTAGTAGATATACAGATATGAACTTGTTGCAGCTAAACTTTACGGAGGGCTGACGCCGATGAACGGGTGAGTAAAATTTGATAGAATAGCTCGGACATTTTGGCAAGTAGCAGAGCTTAAAATAGCAAGAGCAGACTGTTCATAAAGAGTCATGACATTTCAATGTTAAAGAGCAATGGTAATCTGTTTGTAATCAATCACCACACTTGTACCTATTTATCCTTATACTTGATTTCTTTTCGATTACACAAGGTGAATTATTGATATATTAAACATGAAACTTAAATTTCATTTACACATTTACAGCCCTAAGTACTCTATTACATTTAGATTAAACTGAAGCAAATAGAACATCATTAAAATGATAGTTTGTTAACAGCTGTGTCCACTTATATAAAATTTGTTTTAAAGCTAGATGGTTAAGAGATGGGTAATGAAACAGAGTTTTAATACAACTCTTTTACTTTAAACAAAAGATATCGGAGGTAGTTCATTATTCCCAAAGTCAAAATACAACAATGACCACAAGGATTGCAGAAATAGCTTGCTCATGTAAAAATTAATTATTTTTATCCAATATAATAATTATATTTAAAAAATATTGATGAAGTTTATGCTTGTATAAAACGGCCAGAAAGTCCCTCTAAATTTACCAGGACCTGTAACTTAAACATGTTTTTAAGTAATAGTTAAATCAGAAATCAATATTATGCGTCGATGAGGTGTGATCTGCCAAAGATCAGGGAATTGTGTCCCCCCTTAAATCCAAAACTGGCTTTGGACAAATCTGCAAGTGCCATTGCTAGTGAATGTGCAAATGGCCAGGATTAGGTTCTAAACATTCCAGCAGACGAAAAAATCATCCCCCCCACCCCCTTTACAACACAAACTGGCTCGGGATAAATCTGCAACTGCCAATGTCACTGCTAGCGAAGAAGCATAATGTTTAAATGGACATCGGTTGGGACTTAACATTCCAGTACGCACCGATTCAACGGGGGCGTGAATATTTTATAAGCAATGGTGAGGAATCAAATCAACGTGATGAGGCAACAACGCTGTCAGTGCAACAGTGACAGATTTATGACGACTACACATGAAAATCACATAGACAGTAACTGAATTCGCAATTACTCCCAATACCCATTTTCTGATTTTTGGTAAAATTAATAGTCCAATGTTCCGGAGAGTTCTATGTTTATGGCTCATACGGGACTCTGGCGTACGTGCATATAGACTTTATGTTCCTGACGACAAAAGAAGGCGCAATATTTACATTCTGTTCATGCCTTCTATGGTAATTGTACACCATAATGTGTTATCTATTTATCGTTCATTGAAAGCCACAGGGGCCTATCAGCCTTCATTGCACGTATATGGCCCATTTGGCAATCAATGGACGTTATATGTACAAATATATTAATGTGGTACTGTATAGTTTATTTTGTGTTATTTCTGTCACTACTTCAAACAGGACTTTCTCATAATTAATTTCAGCATTACTATGACAATTAATTTACCAGGAATAAAAGGTAGCACTAATAAAGAGGAACTGTTTACATGCATGAATTTTGTTACACTGTATTGTTCTCAGCATGAAACATTATATAAATGATTGCATATGTATCAAAATTGTTCATTAAAAACTGGACAGAGGAGTGAAACATATAAATACTGGTGTATACAGTGTAGCAAGAATTAAGTTATCAGTTAAAGCCAAAGAACAGAAATCATTACAAAGTAACCAGGTGGTTGTCCACCATAATGATGGTGAACACTGGTCCATAAATCAATTGGAGTGTTACCATGAACATATTTATACAGTACCCAGATAAGGATACAAAGCACTATGGTAATTAATTAAGCAATAATGGAGTTAATGACCCTTGTTTAATTTCCAGGAAATTTCTCCCATTTTCTTGGATTCTACCTGGTGTTATCAGGAGTAGCACATTGGATGTTAAGTGATGGCCACTTTGGAAGATGTAACACAACTTTTTAATTGGTTTCCATCAAGAGTTATTGGGCTATTCTGGCAAGAAAAGACATTGAATTAATAAATGGTTTGTTGAATTATAGACTTGTGATAGGGAGAACATTTGAAAGGAACATTAAAGTGACCCAATCTTCAGATAGGAAATATTTATGAGAACAACTCAACATTATTGTGAATACACAATTATGTAAATTATGTCCATTATTTGTTGTTGAAAATTGACAATGCTTTGTGTGTCAGTCAAAAGAATCATGCAGGCAACTTATACAATTTACAAAAGAAAGAATGTAAAAACCTTCTAGAATTAAATACAATGCCGGTTTTAGAAAATCAAACTTCAGTTAAATTTCCTTGTTTTCTTTTACTTATTCGCATGAATTAATTGCAATATATATATAATTTATAACTGTTTTAATTATTTCCATTTCATGTTCCTAAGCAGTGAGCTTTAGATGGAATAACTTCTTCAGTTTTAACTGACAAAATTAAACAAGCTTTACTCATCCAATTACGTCCGTACGTTGTGTTTCTTATAACAAGCTTTACTCATCCAATTACGTCCGTACGTTGTGTCTACTCATCCAATTACGTCCGTACGTTGTGTGTACTCATCCAATTACGTTCGTACGTTGTGTTTACTCATCCAATTACGTCCGTACGTTGTGTTTACTCATCCAATTACGTCCGCACGTTGTGTTTACTCATCCAATTACGTCCGCACGTTGTGTTTACTCATCCAATTACGTCCGTACGTTGTGTTTCTTATTAAAGTCGACAATCATAATCATAGCATAATTATTTTCAGAGAAATGTAAGTAGTTTCATAATTATTTTCAGAGAAATGTAAGTAGTTTCATAATTATTTTCAGAGAAATGTAAGTAGTTTCATAATTATTTTCAGAGAAATGTAAGTAGTTTCAAGTAACAAGTTTTAATCACTAACTAAACAAGCTAATATTTAAGTAATATTTTTAAACACTCACTTATTTCATTCTTGCCTGTAACCCTTAGAAGTTTGCAGAAGAACTAAGAAACAAATAATGTGCGTCATAAATTGCAAGCCCTTAGCAAAACTTAATTTACAAGGCAGCATTCGCACAGTAACTAGAAAATAAATGTTGAAGATTTTCATGGTCTATGGGCATATAAAGATTACTGTTGAAGTGTGTTCTAAATAAAAATTATCATTAGACATGCCTTTACATTAATTGCTTTTGAATAAGTATTTAGCAATAAAATTTCGGCTGACATCTTTGGATTTAATGTTCAGAGTCTTGATAAAACAAGACTTGGCTCTCATTTGAATTCAAGCAGCGAGCAATTTCAGTTGACATGATTTTTACCTGAAGTATTTTGAGTGCAATTTAAAGATTAAAACAAGATTTAGTGGTAATAAGTGAGCGACTTACACAACCATTAAATGTAAACTTGAATCCTAATGGCACGAAAAGCTGTTATTTTTTTCTGATAACATATTACAGTAAGTACCTAATGTTTAATGGTGCCTGATTGATAATTTCACAAGGGCAACATTTTTGAAATATTGGTTTACAAAATATAATGTGTTTTTTAAACTTTTTCTGGAAGATTTATCGGCATAGGGCAACTAAATATCTTAGACTTACGTTTGATGTCGTACTGTCACATTATTTTATGTAACTTCATAGCCCTTTGACAAACGAAGCATGCATTAAAGTATCAAGAAACAATTCTGCCTAATATCATAAATTATGAATAATTATCTATATAACATTGAAGAAGAAATTGGAATACTTCAATAATTTTAAACTGACATATACCAAGTATGTAAACAACATTTAAATATTATCATTATGTAACTGAAAACGTTGCACTGAAGTAACAAATAAACTTATGGTGTCCACCTTGAAAACAACACAAATTGCAAATCTGATCCCTACACAACCTTGAAAACAACACAAATTGCAAATCTGATCCCTACACAACCTTGAAAACAACAAAATGCAAATCTGATCCCTACACAACCTTGAAAACAACACAAATTGCAAATCTGATCCCTACACAACCTTGAAAACAACACAAATTGCAAGTCTGATCCCTACACAACCTTCAAAACAACACAAATTGCAAGTTTGATCCCTACACAGATTTCATGGGGTTTTAAGAAACCGGTCTCCTCAAAAAAAAGATCAATAAACAAGAAATGTCTTTAAAAAAGACAATCGGCGTTGGCATTAATATACCGAGATATCATTTTTACCCTAAACATATGATACAAGAGGGCCAAGATGATCGCTAACGTGGCTTCTCGGACCCCAGATTTTTCTGTCTCCACCTATATAAGGAGACTTCTTGGACCCCAGATTTTTTGGACACCATAAGAAAACTTCCAAAATTAATCTGTGATTAATTAAATAACTATTAATATTTGTACCGTAAATAAACCGATCCTACCGCCCCATGTTTTCACCAGTGATACATGAATAACCTAAATAATGTTCATAAACATTATTATTATATAAATTTGTCTGTCAAATTTAACAAATTAACAATGTACGAAACTAATTGCCGGAGTGAATTAAAATTCTTTTTTATCAAACGCGTATAGTTATTCTTAAGTAATATACCCTACCTTCATCTTGGAAATTATCTATGCATAATACATACACATTTCAAAGTAAATTAATCATTTATAGGCTAAAAAAGTTAATGATTTGTTTCTCAGGCAGCGCCGCAACGTGTTTTTATGGCCCGCCACGAATTTGATTTAATGCCAAAAAATATTTATTTACTATTTTTTGACGATCGCGCCTGGATTTTAAAGGAGAAGTCCAGAAATATGTTAATAAAACTAAAACTTTATAGAAAGTATTTCTAATGGGCATGTTATCAAACAAAATACGAAAACTACGCATTTGAAATCCGTTAATTATTAACATTTTGGTAACTTGCTGTCGTCTATTTTCTGTACGCGATAACTGGTGATGACTCTGGAGTAAACCAGTATGTACCTTAAAGTATTTCTTGATCAATGCCTTTCGTAAATAAGAAACATATTTCTGACAAATAAACACCATAAACGTTCATAAGAACTATTACTTAAATTACGATGTATTGAATAAGATCCCATGGACAGGGGCTTAAAATTAAACGAATCCGCATTTTAACATAGCGGAAGAAAATTAACCCGGTAGATATTTCGGTATTTCCAGTAACTTTTTTCCTGTCTGAAATACTGTGTACATTTTTTAAAAAGTCATATTTGATTGGGAACCTTTATAAATATTGTCTATTTGTTGATTTAAACGTTTGTTTTGTAGATGCCTTTGCTTGTATAATATTTGGGATCTCATTCATAATGTTTTGAAGAAAATCTGTGTCAATATAAGTCCTATGGAAACACTCGAAAATGCCAGCTGCATTGACAAGTGTTGATTTTCCTTTCCAAAAATTATTGTGATTTACTGCAAAAATAATTCGTATTTTTGACAGTTATAACAAATATGAATTACTAAAAGTATTTTTCTGTTTCAAGTAAGTCTCTTCTAAACATAAATCCACTGTAGGCGGAAAGTGCCCTCCTGGATTAGCCTGTGCGGACTGCACAGGGCAATCCGGGACAACACTTTATGCACATGCATTAAGCCCGGTTTTCCCACGACGAGACTCATATCTCTCCACTCAAAGAATGGTCACACTCACCTCGTACGCGCCTGGACCTGGGACATCTGACTTGATTTCTCGGAACCTCTTGTCCTTGGTGACGATCATGTTACCATGGCGATCATGCACCGCTGGATTGTACGCACCCGGACCTGGAAATACAAAGAGTAACTGAAATTTACCCAACGACTACAGCAGCGACAGCAATACTCGAGATGTAGACAAACATGTGTTTGACAAAAAATTATAGTACAAATAGACAAATTGGTTTGGAGTTCTTAGATGAGTTGTAAATCAAACACAAGGTCACAGTTACAGTGCCATTATTCATAAATATTCATTGTAAGGTAACTTTCATTGTTAAAAAGTAAACAAACGAAGCCAGTTAAGAGATGATGATTGTGTTCTTTGTCACGGTGTCATGTAAGAATGTTTTCAGATGATTTTGTTCTTTGTCACGGTGTCATGTAAGAATGTTTTCAGATGATTTTGTTCTTTGTCACGATGTCATGTAAGAATGTTTACAGATGATTTTGTTCTTTGTCACGGTGTCATGTAAGAATGTTTTCAGATGATTGTGTTCTTTGTCATGGTGTCATGTAAGAATGTTTTCAGACGTTGTTTTTTATGCAGAATGTATTGAACGTCCGTTAATAATATAATATAAACTGTCTCCAGTCTATACCCTGCGGAAATGACCATTTTCATATCGTTGATGACCATGTCAGGACCTTCTAAGCCAGCAATGAAATGGAGATGCTAATGGCCTTCATAGGGATTTATATATTTTTATGTACACTTATTTTGATGTGGTTAGTCTGCTTTGGGGAATTCCAATTCTAATGCAGTCTGACTATATTTCAGGTCACTTAAATTTCAGGCCCTTTTCTTAACACAAGGTGGGGATATGATCGAGGCTGCCTTATTGGCACACAGTCACAAAATCCCCTTGGTATGACCAATATCATATTCTGATGTAGTATTTAAGAAGATATATTGTATTTGGAACATTCATGTATTTTTATTATGTAACAACAATAATAGTTTTTAAATAAAATTATTCTGTATTTTACTGTCATAATGAAATATCTGTAAATGCAATTACCAATTTGTGTTTAGACATTGCATTGTATGAAATGATTCTCCACTGTTAACTTTAGAAACAAGATTGCTTAAATAAGCAATAAGTTTTGTTTAAGCTGCACTCCTCATTGTTAGACTAGAAAACAATAAAATCGTATTACAAAAGGCTTTAATTGATGCAGACAAGTTTTTAACGGCTCCAACAATATGGCGGGAGGTTCCTATTCAACCAAGCAATAACAATTTTATGTGAAAAGTTATTTGTTGATGTTGAGACAAAAGATTAGAAACATTTAATACCGTTATGATGTATTATACGGGATGATTTGATTGTCAACTACGGGGATGAATGACAAAGTCAGCAATGAACGGGATGGGAAGACAAGGGATGAACGACGACACAGACGCGGATCACCTGGGTTTCTCACATAGCTGCAAGGCTAATTTTTACATCAAAGCGGAAACCAATCGCAACGATGACAGATTGGCAAGTTTTCAGACAAAAGCAATTTATCTGAGAGGGAAAAAACTATAACATGTGATTTCTAAATATGTTATTAATGAGACATGCCTAAAAAATCATCAGCCTTTTGCAAATTGTCTGCATTTATTCGTTTATCAAGATAGCGTCTACTTAACTAGGAGTGAATTAATTTAGTAAAATAAATACAACAAAATTACAAGTCCTATGTTCTCAAGCGAAAATAGATTTTAAGTAAATTTGCCTGATAGCAAAATGGTTCAATTACTGAATATGGAGTTTGGTGCAGTTACCATCTAAGATAAAAGAAGATTTTTTCATGGTCTGAAGGGTTGTACAGATAATCTCAAGCACATTAGCATTACTCATTGCATAACTCTGCATCACAGAGAGTTAAATTTAAGGGACAAATTTAGTCAAAAACTATGTATTAATCATAGGTATTTAAGATATAAGTCCTTCTTCATGTGAGCTGAACTTACGAAATAATTTTTGATTTGGAGTAGTTTATCGGGCTAATAAACAACAATTTGGAATCTGTATCATGCGTAGGAATTAAACCAAGAGCGCTTTATCAATGAAAAAGTCAGCAATGAACGGGAATGGGATTATGCTTCGATAGTATAACACATCAGAATGATAATTTGTTGTTTATTAACCGATTATAAGACAACGACAATGCGACAATTATTTAAATTGTATCATGAACTGAAAACATATTCTGCAACTTCAATGCAAAGTATATTTGACAGTTTCAGAACTATTTTTTTCGGGCTGTTTAATGGTAGTTTAACAATGGTAACTTTTATTCTGTGTTTCATAATTGAAAAACACTGAGAGTGTCATGGTAGAATTGTCCTTGGATGATGCCTTTTTACTCATCAAACTAATGTGACCTTGAGAAATCTATATTTGAGGCGTGTCATGGGAAAACCAGTCTTAATGCATGTGTGTAAAGTGTCATCCCTTTCCGCTTTTATGGTATTTTCTGTTTCAAGGAAGTTTTTTTCTAAACATAAATCCACTGTAGGCGGAAAGTGCTGTCCTCGTATATAATTATTATTATATATTTATTGTATATACATTAATTTTGTTAACTTTCAAAGGCTTTTAATTGTGTTAAAATAAATTAAAAACAGTCAAAAACATAAAATAATATATTTTCAGAAGTTTATAGATGATATTACCACATAACAAACTTATGTTTCAAGATAACCTACACTAACTGCATTTCAATTCTGTACTGCTGGACTAGAATTTATTTTAATGATAATACATTTGAAGTCACTTAAGGCCCAGCCACACTGTGGTAAATTTGAGCTTCGAGCTTTGTATGAGTTTTGGCGAGTTTTAACTCGCTGTAAAAAGTTGGTTCGTAGAGTTGTTTCAAGATGACATTTGTTTGAGTTCTCTTCAACATATTAGTACTATATGCGTGCGATATCTTTTTGACAATTCAAGATTTGTGTTCGAGAATGTACGAGAGTGGACGACTTGTGACGAAATATGCAAGAGCAGATGTTGTAGGCAAGTCTCCCAAACTCGCAGCAAACTCGTGTTATGTGGTAGAACAATAATATATGGCAAAACGCTACAACAGGGGTAGACAATATGAGGGTTGAGTGTGAAACTGTTGTATCTGCTTAACATTTCTATATTGGATAGAATAGTTCCACACTCAACCATGTCATGTCTGTGTTCGAGAAAGTGCGAGATTCCATCGACATGTCTTCGATGCATGTACGAAAAAAATGTCACAACGGTTTAAAATTCTTGCTGCTACTCTGCGAGTTCTGGCGACATAACGAGACAAAAGACATTACTGCGACATAGAACAACAGGTGTACAAGATCTACACGACAACAGGCGAGTTGTGGCGAGTTACAAAATGTAAAAACTGGTAGCTCCAATTTACCAGTGTGACTGGGCCTTTAGTGAAAAGAAGATTATAACCTGAGCATCAAATAATAACTGTTTAATAGGGTTAGATTCAAGAGGAAGTAGCACATCAAGAATTTATTGAATCAGTCTACCATAAGCAAAAGCTTGTGATTTAATTAGTAGCAACACTATCAAAGCCTCCAGAATGTTCAGCTAATTTATTCTCAGCTAGGAAGTCCATTCTAATCACCAGAAAGTGCCATCTGGCTAAGCTTATCAGGAGGCAGCATGTCACAAGTATTTACACAGATTAACAAATCAGGATATACACTGCCAGGCATTGCCTTCCCTTAGGGGTACTTACCAGCATAAGTCTTGTCCAAACTTATTAATGGGAAGAACAATTCAATCAGAGAAGAAGCAACATCACAATTACAACAATAATTCCATATTCCTCCTAAAGCCAGATATTTGGATTGGATATGACAAGCAATAACACAGAAAAGCGGCATAACTCTTGTAAACAAATTGATTTATTATGTTACATTACAACAATATAGCAAAGACAGATAACTGTGGGCTAACAAACTAATTGAATATGAAAGGACAGTCAGCTGCCAAAGTAAGCCAAGGTGGACAACTCTTGTTAGATTGCATAACAGGTCTGATAAGCCATTTGTAACTGATTAACAGATCAATGAGTTGCTAATCATGATAGCACAGGTGTGTTGCTTGTTCTTGGAACTCAAGATAAGTCTGATTGTGACTAATGGATAATAGGATATGGTCAAAAGCTTTTACAAGATCTGTGAGTGCTAACATAACAGTAACTTTAAAGGCTCTATATTGTTTAAACAAAAGTTCTATAATATACAGATGTAATAATTACCCTAGATTTGAATTAGGAAAAAGCATATTAATAAGGAGATAATATATGAACATACAATTTTCCTTCAAGTTTGTACTGAAATGAATTATTTGACTTGAAGTTTGTAAAGCTTACATGTACTTTTGGAAAACATTCACCTTTGGAAGTGACATGCCAATTTTTGGTTACTGAGACTGGAACGTTTTTGTTTTCTTGCCAGGAAACATAATTCTACTTAATAAAACATTATTCCTAGAACGAGGAATATTTTATTTTCAGTATTTGACAAAAGTGGCCTTTAGCGTGCTGAAGTTGTCATAGAAAAAAAGTAGGCTTTCATATATAAATTTCTGGGACCAGTAACTTTCAATTTTTACCTTTTTGGTAAGGAGCACATGAGATGAACACATTACATATCTCACGATGCCAGCAAAATTGTTTATGGTAATTACAAATTTAATCGTCTGAAACTCTAGCAATCTTGTGCAAAAGTTTGGCGTAATCGCTGCAATCTGTGGGGTAAAACGGACTGCAAATGATATATATTTGGAAGCGCCACAATAATCTCAAAACCAGAACAATTACTCTTGTGTTACAGTACATCGATGGCACCAGAATTTTCGGATGCCACATAATTTCGTCTCTCACATTGGCTGCTGACTGAATATATTATTTAAGATCTCCTTAAATCACCCTGACTCGTGGGTATTTCACCCGGATTTTGCCAGTTTTAGAGCAAAACTAGTTGTGCTTAATAAGCCTGTTAGCATGTTTTTGCTTTCACAGTTTATCATACATTCTGAGGAAACAGAATGATGTCTAAAAAATCTGCGAGAAAAAAACTTCAGTGTTTCCATGCAAAGAAAGGAATAGACAAAAATATATATTATGTCCATTATAACTACACATATCCATAAAAGCTTCAATTTGTATCTTATATATAATAGCAATAATACAAAAAGTAAATACATTTTAAATAACATGAAAAGAACAAATAAAACAATTGTTGCTTGCTTGGATGCTTGGGTGTTTATAATGTGCTAGTTGTGTTTGCTGATTACATTCACAGAATGAAACGACTTCAGGACTAGTTTTATACATTGTTCACAGAAATTGAAGCCTTTATAGATAAATACTGAAAAAAGAAATTAATGAAAAAGTCTAACAGACTTCCTGGAAAACGTGTAATATTTCATGAGTTTCAATGACTTCATTGTCTTACGAAGATGACAATATTTGCAATGTTTTACATATATTTAATTGACATACCATTGTGGTATTAAATTTTGACTGTAGCACGAGGATGACAAATTATGCTATTTTCTGACAGGGTCAAATTTGAAGGGTTTCAATTGATTAAAATGCTATTGAAGTAGGTTTGCCTGTACTTACAAATGAGGCGTGTCGTGGGAAAACCGCGCTTAATGCATGTGCGTAAAGTGTCATCCCGGATCAGCCTGTGCAGTCCTCAAAGGCTAATCCAGGACGACACTTTCTGCCTACTGTGGATTTATGTTTAAAGGAGACTTTCTTGAAACAGAAAATACCATGAAAGCGAAGTGTCGTCCTGGATTAGCCTGATCCGGGACGACACTACGCACATGCATTAAGCCCCATTTTCCCACGATACGCCTAAAATGTAACGAGATTGTTTATTTATTAGCTCAGTTTTGGATTGAGGCCCCACAAAATTGAGAAAAAAATGATGCCCCAAAAATGTACAACAACTACAATGTGCTAAAGTATCATTATCATCTGTGGCATACCGATGACTCAGAATAAAACACGTTACTCAACAAAATTTACAAGGTTTTCCATTGTTCATGTAAATGTTAGCGTAGGAATTAAAATAATACCATAATTATACAATATATAACATATTTATATTTATGTTCCTAAAAGCCAAGACATCTATCCATAATTATCTAAACCATCTAACGACAAACTTTTTTTAATACAACTGGTAGTTTTAAGTTATTCATATCATATCATAGGGGTTATTAAACAACAATTACTGGAAAATTTTACATCTTTCTGGCTAAATCCCACTGACCTATCTCTTACAATCTCAATCTTAAAAGATTACAATGATATGACAACATATGACAGATGCTTTACATACAAATCTTCACTTTTATATTTGTCAGAGCATATCACCATTTGCACTTGATATTTGCATCTTAAATACCCCCAGAGTGCTCATTAAATGAGCGTGAAAGAGTTATGCGATCATGAGCGTGAAAGAGTTATGCGATCATTTTATGCTTACTAACATTGTAAAAGAAAAAATCCATTTTGTTTATAATTTATCGTTTGGCATGAAATACAATATTTACAAGAAATCTGAAGATTTTATCATTCCATATAATTACTTTACATTCTTTAAACGGTGTAAAATTCTTTCAGACATTTAATACATTCATTGGAAGCAGAATCACAATAAAACGGGCATTGTTTTCTGTTCTTCCATTTCCAATGTCTCCGTTCAGATATGAAGCAAGGGGAAGGGGGACTGTAAAGCATCTCATATTAACTAAAATTTCATATTTCCATATCATCAACTTGTCACTTTTAAGCAGATTTATGGTTATACGGGTGTTGGTGGTCCCAAATAAAACAGTAGGGTGGGAGATTTTAAGCTTTTGATGCAACTGCAATATTTTAAGTACAACCACAATGTATCAAATCAACCCAATAGGGATTTATTTTTTTGCAGGCATAAAACAATATCTCAATTTTTTTAGAAAGCCTTTTTGACTAGCCTTTTTTTTGGAGTCAAACACACCGACACAATTTAATTAACCTTTACATTCATATTATTTGATGATTGGAGTTCAGTAAATTAATAATATGATGTAAAATAAGCACAATCCAAAGTGCATTTATAATGTAATAAAGTATCTTTTGTACACGGTATACAACTTTTAATAAATGACCATAGCATTAGTTCAAAGTTTATTGTTCAGCTGAAAGTCTACTTTGTTTGTTTGTTTTAACATGACCAATGCGCTTATATTTATTTGCAATAATAGTTTATAGTTGTTGCTTATTCTATATTGATGTTGCAGTTAACATATCGCAGTTGACAATTGACACTTCAAAACATGGTCATCCAATTTAATGTTGTACAACCAATCAAACTTGCAGAATATTGTGTGGTCAAAAGTTACAATTTGCTATCATCGTAAAATTTTGTTAGTAATACGCAAAAATTCAACACACACTTCAGTAAAAGCTTTTTCCATCAAGAGAAATTATGGGGACAGAAAATGAATGCAAAAGTATCAAATTGTGTTGAAATCCACAAAATAAAGTTCCACTGCAAGCGCCGTCGTTAATAAGGATGTTTCTGAGACAGCATCTGTTCTTGTAGCAACATTCCAAATTCTTTTAGCACTGCATAAAAGCTTGCCTAATCTAAATTCCAAAGCAGTTCCTCACTAGAATTACACAGCCTGCTGAAAACTGGTGTCGTTTATAATGATGACATTCACACTTTTTTATGGCTGGCTGGCAATCGGCATGCATGCAGTCACCCGCATGAACATTCATGCATGATGTCTAACATTGTTTTTGATGCAATCTTAAACTGTTTACATCTGTCTGTCTGTCAGTATTATGTATTATTAAATATTTGTTTGTGAAGTTACTGCACCTTACGATTGTTTGCATACATAATATGTCTGGATGACTATTAACCCATCATTTACTGGCTTAGGTATTGATATAGCAGACAATGGTATTTGATGGTCGACCATGGTCAGCAGTCAAACACCATGGTCGACCATCAGGTCATGAAAAAGCAGACCATGGTTAACACCATGGTATATGATGGTCAACCATGGTTGTCAGTCAAATACCAAGCCGACCATGGTTGACCATGGTCATGATAAAGCAGACTATGGTCAAGACCCTGGTATTTGATGGTTGACCATGATAGTCCATGGTAGGCAGTCAAAGACCATGTTGACATGATGGTGGACCATGGTGTAATTTTCGTCTGGATATGTTTTGGAAAATATGTATGACTTGCAACTTGTGCAGTTTGGGACGTAGAGCCAATTTTACAATAGCAAGCTTTGAATATGAATAATCAAATTTGATAATATGCAAAAACTATTATTACAATAATTAACTAAAATCCAGCATAAGTTATTAAGATATTTAACTTATGGTCCTAATGAATATGTGCCCTGGGCCCGTATTCACAAAGCTCCTTAGGGAAAACTTGAGGACATTTCTTAAATTCATAAAGCTATTTAATTCTGTGGCTGTTCCATGTATAGGTCATTTTACTTTAAAATGGTCCAAGCCATTAAACAGTGTTTGTGTCTTTCATATTTTACCAACTAGTAAACATAATATTATATCATTGGATTTGACATAGAAATTTTCACTTAAGTTCACCTTAAGTTAAGATTTTCATTAGGAGCTTTGTGAATACCGGCCCAGAGCACGCATACACACGAACACACCCGCCCGTACAATGAATACTGGCCTGCAGCTTGAATAAATATTAATAAAGAAGCATAAACCAGCTAACTGTCTCAAATCTAATCACCATAAATCTCATAGAAGTACTGTATACTTAACAAGCAACAATAAAACCAACATTCATACTAGTGTGGCCAATTATTTGTTGTTGGGTGTGCATAATAACAAGAAGAATTGTAGAATCTATTTAACGTTAAATGCAAGAATGGGTCAATTAGATACATTCTACGTTCACACATACGATATTTAAGCGCTCACATCAAATATCGCTCTCTTTATAATCGCAACAAATCCCTGGAGCAACAATATGTAAATCATTATACTCTCGATCTGCATAAATCCAACTTGACTTTAAGCTGTCATACTTTATTATAGGCTGATTGTATCTGATGACTTTTATAGTTTTATAGTCATTTGACCACTGTGTTTATACCTTTTGATAATAACGATGAAAATCAACCCAAAATGGTCCGAAGGGGATAGAAAAATAACATTTTTATACTTTTACAATTACAATTCAACATGTATACCACATATAACATTTTAATAAAAGCCCTTTGCTTGCATTCGTTTGTTTGGTACTTTCTGAAATTCTGGGATTGACTTGATAACTGCATGACCGATTGATATATATGACAATGGTTTTAATTGGTTACTTATTAAACTAGATGCTAATTGGCAACATGTCGAGCCCATTGTCAAGAAAGCAACTTGTATTGTAGTTATTTTAAAATCTCATTTTGTAACAAGCAGATCTTCTCATTTGACCCCTAAGTGTGACCTTGAACTTTGAGCTAGGGACACAGGTCTTTTTTGCGCAACACGTCGTTTTCACATGGTGAACATTTGTGGCAGATTATTTTAAAATTGCCAGATGAATGAGGAAGTTACAGGCCAGACAAGATCGGACACACGCACGCACTCACATGCACCAAACCGCCATTGTGACAACTAAGTCTAGCTGACCGCAGGCGGGCTCGCAATAAATGGGTTCAGTTATACACAATAGGAATATAACATATTCCTGATGTTTGTCGTTCATAATTTTATACCACTAAACACAGAACTGTCTGACATAAACTGGGTCACAGCATGAAGAATGTGGTATAACTCGTCATGTTTTTATGATATTTAGACCATAAAGCATTGTGAACTCAGTTAAAAAATGTAGAAAAAAAATTGACAAGCAAAATGGACAGCATGGTTATTTAAGCTTCAGTGTACAATTTCAAAAGGGCCATAAATCCAGTGGAAGAGTTAAAACTAAAACAGTTTCACTTAATAGCCTGGATTTCAACTATCACAGTATATTTAAAATATTCTGATGAACCTGATTTCATTATCCCTACTTTGAAACAAAATAGTGCTGACATTCTGTGTGTGCTTATTTACAAATACTGGGTATAACACATTGAAAAATACAGATCCTACTGCCTCACTCCATGAAAATATATTATAACTGTTAAGTGCCCAATGATAAACAGTCAAAATTGCTAAACTCAATGCAGAATGTGGAACAAACATTGTGTATTAACCATGTAATTATCATTTTAATATTGTCCTTATCGCTAAATCAAAGCATTAAATGACATGTCTTCATGCAGTTGCGCTTTCTTTAGGCAATAAATGACAATTATCCACCTGATATGTCAGTAAAATTTGATGCATTACGTTTATAAAATTCAGCACAGAATATAAAATTGATGCATTACAACAATTTGCATTTATTTCAGGACTACAAATATGCGTTGCCATATTTACTAAACAGATGCAATCTTATTTATTACTGACTGAATGATAACACTGTCGTTTATTTTTAACCAAAGATGTAAAAGAAAAATTACACAGGAACATAAAGATGTACAGTCATAGGGACTCCACAAGATGCCTCGGTATTTTCGAGATGCCAGGACCAGCATAAACGTCAATATTATTCTGTTGTCAACAAAATGTTTCATAATTTTTGGAATGCGTCCCATACCCATTAGACTTGGTACAATATGAGTCATGAAATCTTGGAAAAACACTCAAATTACAAACAATTAAGTTTAAAAACATGAATAATGTGCAAATTGTACGAAAATTACACCATGGTCAGCATGGTCTTGACCATGGTCTGCTTTAACATGACCATGGTATTTGACTGCCGACCATGGTTGACCATGGTCGACCATCAAATACCATGGTCTGCTTTATCAATACCATGGTTAGCATGGTCATTGATTGTCAACCATGGAATACAATGGTCAACCATCAAAAACCATGATCATGATTCGAGTGCATTTACTAGATAACAGCCAACAGTTATTTGAAATACAAAATATCTTTATTGTTTCAGATTTTGATCCAAATAATAATTCAAAAATTAAAAATTCTAAAATCTGGCTAACAAACAAACCATATATTGATATACATTTCAATTTAAAAGGACAACTAAAATAATCTAGGACATGAAAAGTATTATAAAGCTGCAAAAGATGCACAAAGCTGTGACATGTGTCATCATCATCATCATCATCGTCATCATCATCATCATTATCATTCTAACATAAAAAAAAAAAATGCACTGAGTTGACCATGGTCAACCATGATAGTTCATGGTTCTGAGACCATGGACTACCATGGTCCTCAACCATGGTCTTCAAACATAGTCTACCATGGTCGAGAATTACCCATGGTCGACCATGGTACTTCAGACCCATGAACTACCATGTAGGCCCGGACCCACTACATGTAGGCCTTGTAGGCCCGGGCCCACTACATGTAGGCCTTGTAGGCCCGGGCCCACAACTGTTTCTCAAACGTGAAAAAAATAAATGGCCTAAAAATGCAATAAAAATCGAATGCTAAGGGGGGTTAAGGGTAGAACGATTTAATTCCTTATTGAGGGATCGACTATAAGACGATCTAAATATAAAACATTTTCATTTATAAAATGTGCCTTTTAACATAAATAGAAATAGACTTAAGCAGATTAATTAAAGTAAGTATCTGAATAGTTTAGCTTTCTTGGGATCGCAAAATGGTAAAAACTGGATCAATACGCTTTTTTTTGTGTTCGCTTCGATCGCTCATATTCGTACAATACAAAAAAGTACTTAGTAAAACATACCCTGTTCTAGCTTGCTACCAATTCTTAAGTAAATAAATCCACACCGTAGTACCTGAGCCAAGGTTCAGTGAAAATTTTTAAATTATAGACAGTGGGTATATATACCTCTGTTTGGGGATGCTATATTATTGTTTTTGTTTTCTAAATATTTCAGATTATATATATATATAAAGATGTCAACAGCAATAAAGATTTGGCACAGGAAATACCACATTAAAGACATTTATACTAAATATGTGATTTAAAGTTGAAATTAAGTCAAATCAATGACTGCTTTCGCGCTTAAACAGAATTGTTTCAATAGATAGTTTAGTTTCCAAACATCAAAATTGACAAACATTTGTTCAATGTTACATTAGGCCATTCTGTTTTATTACTTTGTTAAGCGTCCACGTGCACGTAGGTTTTGAGGTCCGTCAGCCGAAAAAAAACATTTTGATAAGAGTTAAAAAGGCTAAAGGACGAGCGTCTAGTCACTCTGATCATTGAGATTTACTTTTGCTACCACCACGATTGTGTGCTTTTTCTTCCTTTTCCGGATATTTTATATGCCATTTTAATAGACAAAAGATAGTGCCAATAGCATTGGTGTTGTTTAACCTTTTGTATACAATAGTTGTCGCCCTTTGTTCCAACATTGCCATGGTACAGTTTTGTCAATAAAACACATTTTACAAAGTTCGTCGGAGCTTTCCTTCCTTTCTGGCATGGTGGCAGTGGCATTAATGAATCAACTAGGCATATTCAAGATTCGAAAATCAGTATATACGGCAAAAATACCATACATGCTCAGAAAGGAACTTTTCTCAGCCTGAGAACGACGAGACGGTTCTTGTCAAGTAGCTGTTTAATCTTTGCATCTTTCTTTGACACATAAACCACCCGGTCAATCAGTATCTCAATGGCTACTCAACGAGCCCCTAAGCAGTGGCGTATCACTGAGAATGAAAGTACTGTATGACATCGTTTGAGTCATGGCTTCAAAACCTACAAAAAGGCTACAGTACACTCTCCTTGGACACAACTTTCTTAGTCAAGGGGTAAGATGGACAATAAGGTTAGCACAAACCCTCTGCATGGTTTCACCGACAATGGAGAGAACGTTCCACAGACAAGTCGCCGCACGGCTGCACAGAAAGTTACTCACCTTGAGTTAATGAAAGACGAAATAGCTAACATTTGCCCTGTGATATCAAGAAAGTCCATAGTGAACAATTCCACAGGATTGAATGACATCTGTCAAGCAATACTTTCTTCCTTCCTGGTGTAGCAGTTAAAGTTGGCAAGGAGCCTTGAAAGGACTAATCATAATCACTGCAGGTTTATTTGAATGCAACATACAACGCTGGCAAAGCGGTGCCACCAGGCACACACATACATACAATGTGAAAAAGTAACAACAATCTAGGATTCAGTCAAAATTGAATGGGGTTGTCTTTGAAAAACTGCTTGTGTGAATGTATTAACTTTGATCTCAGAAAGTGCCTCTGCAATTAATTTATTATAATATTGATGAAGTGCCTCATATTGACAATACTTGTATATTATCTATACCTTTTTGTATAACATACATGTAATCTTATATAAAACTATGTGTATTTATTTTTTGTTATTAGGCTAAATTTCTGTAAACACAACTGTTGAAAAGTTGTGGGTTATATTTAAATATTTCATTAATTGGTAGTCTTTAAACTAGTCAGTAATTTTAAATATGCTTCATATGCTGCTAGGATTTACAAAGTGAGGTTGACACTTAACAAAATGAGTCGCGTTGTGGGAAAACCGGACTTAATGCATGTGCGTAAAGTGTCGTCCCGGAATAGCCTGTGCAGTCCGCACAGGCTAATCCAGGACGGCACTTTCTGCCCACAGTAGATCTTTGTTTAGAATAGACTTTCTTGAACAGAAAATACCATAAAAGCGGAAAGTGCAGTCCTGGATTAGCCTGAGCGGACTGCACAGGCTAATCGGGGATGACACTTTACGCACATGCATTTAGTCCGGTTTTCTCACGACGCACCTCAAATATAAAAACAGAATGGCAATAGCCATCACACCAAATTTCATTTTGTTTTATACATTTATAAGGAAAGATATTAAATACGTGATAAAGTTGAGGGGTGCCCAAAACGTTGGAAACATTTCCGAGCGATTTAATACTTTTCAGGCACCACATGTCAGCGAAACGTAAGTGACACAATGTCGGCACCACTTGCCGTATTGGTTCGCAACGCAATCATAAGAGTATCTTTCACAATAGTTGGTGTAAAAGACATGTTCGTCTGTTCGTCACTTTAAAAGGAGACAATTACACTTCGGTAAATAACTAATATATATAATTCTTGATGTGAATGTGCGTGTGTTTGAATGTAGTCAGCTATGAATTTCACACGTTTAAAGACGTTTCTTACATATATAACATTGAATAGCAGACAGGCTTTCCAGCCTTGCAATGATGCACATAATTGGGAGAAAGCTACTGATATTGAAAGTCATTAATACAATTGCAGGCGTCAAAAGTTGTAAAATGAAGTTCTATTAAAAGTGATGACTGACATAATTGAAACTTAAACTGTCTTGCAGTGAGCCACTTTAAGCAATGGACATGAAGGCATATAGTTAAAGCCAATGTTAAACACATTACATGTATACTTGTTTATACTATTTTGTTTGAAGGACCTGTAAAGAGAATTTGAGCAAGAATGTGTTGTTTTATATTTATCGGTTTATACTTTCACATATATCTGCATAATTCATGTAGTTTATAAACGTTAAAGCATAAATGTCTTTGACAAACTTCTAACTTCGTATCTTGACCTTATGCCCGGGCCTACAACACGCAAATGGCCTAGCTACGCCACTGACGCTAGAACATGTTTTACGAAGCAAGGTAGACTGACAGGCTCTCGAAAAGTATGACACAGACTGTCTAGTGTCTGAGTTACTGTGCAAGTGACCTCTGGTCAGTTGATGAGTGACCCTGGTCATCTGAGGACAGCTGGACAGTTGACCACTTCCTGATATGATACAGCTGTTCGCAAATTATTTGTTTTTATCTTGATTTTAACATCCTTTAACAAAAAAATAAATAATTGTACAATACATTTAATTGTGATCTGTTTTATAAACACAACTTGACAAATGAAGTTTATCTTTTCAATACTGTCAATAATCTTTTTAGTTGTGCTGATGTTGCTGTTTTCATTTTTGTCCATTTTAATCATAGCAAACAAATCATCATGAAACATATAGAGGACATGAATTTTGTTGATTTTGGAGAATGATGTAATTTTCATTCATGAACATATTGTTTTCAATAACATCTTTTGAAACAAAATTGCATGAGATATGACAATATTTTCCACCATATTAATTAGTGACAACTTGAACGTCACAAGTTAATGTATTTGAATGTCATAATATGATAATATTTTCCACCATATTAATTAGTGACAACTTTGGACTCATTTATGATGGCAATATTTATGACATTCGAATACATGAACTTGTGACGTTTAAGCACATCTCGTGCAATTTTATGTTCTGCTGAATTACATTTTTATTAAATTTTATAATGTGTTTTCTGAATCTTACATGCCAAGGGGGGTAAACCACTATCGGTATGCTATTTATAGAAAAAAGTCCATTTTATGTAATAGTGCAAAATATAATTTACACAGTTCCAACTGAGGAAATATATAATTTTATTTCACCAAAGAAATTATATATTTCACGGAAAAGCATAAAAAAACATGTTCAAATACAATAAATTGCTCCCCTGATTAATTTAGTAGGCAAATATGCTACAATTGGTTACACAAATTAAAACTTTCACCAAATGAAATTTTCTATTAAAAAAAACTACTAAATGATTACATTTTGCGTGTATTATTAAAATTGAAGTATTAATTGAGATTATTATTTCTAAATAGAAAACTGTACCGATATTGCTTGCAATGACAGATCACAAAATTGTGATTTAAATGGAACTTTGACATCTGTCATATTATCTTTTTTTCTTACTATAAAGGTTCTTATAATTAAAAACGAATAATCTAAGAAATTATTTCATGATTACTTATATCGTGTAAATCAAAAATATGGCCATGAATCCAAACACAAGAGCACCGCCTACGGGTGCTGGGCGCTCAACTGTTTCGTATGTGAGAGTACTCTAGCCTCAATACCTCCTATAGATGTTGACAAATTTTACCTAAAGCTAAAATTCTAAGTTGAAAAAAGGGTAATAATTCTTCCAAAATCCAAGATATAGTTACCTCATCTTGTCTACAAAATGGGTTCGTAACTGTGATCAAGTATTTTGAGTTTCAAGTCAATACCTCTTGTAGATACTGAGAAATTTGACCTAAAGCAAAAATTGAAAGTTGAAAAAAGGTTAAGTTGAAAACACAACTCCAACAAAATCCTTGAAAGGGTTACCTCCTCATGTTTGCAGAATGGGATCAGCATGATAAACAAGTATCTTGAGTTTCAATTTAATGTCTTTGATAGATATTGAGAAATTTTATATTTATGATCTGCTACATTTCTAATACGTTAGCGTCAGGTATACGCTATGGTAACACTCGATTACAGGCAATTGTGTATGTTTCTTTTAAGATTTTAGTACGATTAAGGAAGATTTATCAACATGAACCTTTGAGCAGCCAATCATTCTCACCCTTCACTACGCTTCAAGGTGATCTGGACATCATGATGCCTCGTGCACAATCATGGAACTAACTTAGACAAACGTAGTGAGTGCGTAGTATCATCGTGACAAACTGTGCAAACAACGCGACCAATCGTCGTGTTGTCGTGGTCTTTTGTGTATACCAGTGTGAGTAGTCAAAATAGTTGCTGCAGAAGATCCTACTGGTAGCGCAACTTAACCATAGGGAAAGTGTAGAAATCCGTATCATATACGTAGCAAAACGTATCATAAAGTAGTACAGTCTTTTTATTATAATTATACAGTCACGATTACACACGAAAAGGCCACAAATGCCTATATGATGGCAGTAAGAATAAGCCAGATTGAGATAAGATTGCTCCAAGATGATTCCTACATATATGTTAAAAAAAAATCGTGGCATCGCAACAATATTCGACGTATGTTTTGAACATGTTCAAAACTGTTCCGGCGCTTCTCGGATCACCCAAGATTCTTCAAGATTCACAAAGATGCCGGCACGTATGTGTTCACGCTTTACCAGGCTTCACCAAGATTGTGTAAATCGTGGGTAATCATAACCAAACTCGTGACAGTGTGGCCGAGACTGAACTTAAAACGCAGAATACTGTGGAATCATTAAAACTTATATGCAATCACTTTTCTCTACATAATCAGCTGCCTAAAAACAGATTTTTGGAGAAAAGAATTCTACATTCTTATTTAGCCTTTACAAATGGCAAAGATTGTCCTATTCTAATCCTCATTTTGCAAATTTCTAAATGCTGAGATATTTTTGTTGTCTGTGAATGTTTCCAATACAATATCAGATTAACTCAGGTGGGCAAATCTGTGTGTAGGCAAATAAAAAGCATGTGTATCAGAGACTCACAATCTTCACTCACATTCCTAATCATAAAGCACAATAATTATGTTCCTTGTATAATTTATCAGTCAAATTATCTTTTATATATTAACATATCTAGCCATTGTATTTTGTGTTCTGTGGCCAAGTTAAAGGATACAAATACCAGTAGGTAAGGCATAAAAAATAAAATGTTTGTTTCAGGTAACATTAGGGTAGGTAGGTAGGTCGGGATTTTTTTTTTTTTTTTTTTGGTAAATGGTCAACTTGAAGATTCTAAAACGGAATAAATATTCAAAACATATCAGTAATATCCTTAAACATTGTTTATAAGTGGATACTATCAAAACAAAACACTTATTTACCCAAAACACATTTAATTATCGAAAAAGGTAAATAAAACAAAAATAAATCTGACAAACCCAATAAAATGTTCTAGGATCGGGTCATTTTTTTAGGGTAGGTTGGGTTACCTGAAACAAACATTTTTTTTTTACGCCTAATTTAACCTTACCAAAAAAGTTACGCAATAAATAAATTGAAAAACTCTACAAAGTTTATCATTGGATAATTTGGATTTTAACAATTTGGATTTGGATTCTTAATACAAAGGAAGAAAATGTAAAAAGAACCTCCCATGAAAAACATCATCTAAGCGAGTTATTAAATACCAAACTACAGTCACAAATTCAGCACATGTATAATTATATTAGCTAATTGACAGTGGCTGTTTTAGGCTACAAAACATATTAATTCAATGAACAAAATAAACCTGATCAATAAAATGTTTGTTTTATTTATACAATATCTTTTAGTTTCCTATCGAGTTATGTTTTTGGTTTTCTTACTGATTCATTTTGTCATTTAGCATGCTAAGAAATGTTATTTTTCCCTGTTTCCTATCTTATTTCAAGTTATTGTATCAGTACAATTAGGTAGGACATAATATATTGTCAATATGTCAACGTCCACTAAAAACATTCATACATTCCTCATATTGACAACTATAGCTGTATGGCATATAATTATAATCTCAGATTTCCATCCCTAGTAAATGTTCCCATCCAGAAAGTAACACTGGGCTGGCAATGTTTTCTCCAATCACCCAGCCAAAGTGGCATATCAGCTACCTTATGGGTGATTTACAACTCAATTAACAAGATAATTAGCCATAAATAAATGATAGCGCATAAAACAAGTGTTTTGGTACTCTGTTTTGGTCCATCGTTTACAGTCAGTATGAAAGTCGTCATTGTGAAATATGAAAATAATAAATCAGTTTGCATGATAGTGACTCAAAAAAGTTGTTGCAGACTATTTTAAGCTTTAGAGACATCAAGAACTGACAAATGAAGTTCAGTGGATAGAGCTACAATTCATGGCAAGCCCCCCCCCCCCCTAAAAACACACAAACAAATAAACAAACAAATATAATGAAAGCATTTGCAGAGGGGGAAGAAGAAGGAATTTGAGGATTTGTTTAGTTATTTTTACAAGGAATTAGAAATAATATGAGGTGTGTGGGAAAATCAGGCTTAATGCATGTGCATAAAGTGTCGTCCTGGATCAGCCTGTGCACAAGGTATTATCCAGGATGGCACTTTCCGCTGACAGTAGATTTATGTTTGGCAGAGACTTCCTTAAAACAGCAAATAACATCAAAGAGGAAAGTGTCTTCACGACACATGCATTAAGCCCGGTTTTCCCACGACACGCCTCATACGTAAGACCTGGTATCACACTGTGCTACTGCAAAGAAATACACTTTTTACATATCGGAAAACATTGCTGAGTTTCAATAAGGATCAAGGATGAAGAGATTGCAGTGGTGTATTGCACTCAGTCTTAGGTTGAGAGTTTGATCCCTACTGCCGCAGCATTCACGTGATCTTTCTCAATGACACCATGTACTGGTTCCACCCAGCAAACTGACTGAAAATTGTCAAGGACCCCAATGAAAATAAGCTTTTGGGCTTTCAGAGGCCATCTAAGATTCCAACTAAGATTACAAATAGATCCTAAACAAGAGATGTTTGTAAAACATGTATGCCCCCCGACTTGCAGACAAGTTGTGAATATGTGCAATTGTTAAGAAATTTTTTTAATATGCAATCCCAAGCGAGGTCTCGGTATATGGTATCTATGCATGAAGTTTCATTAAACTATCTCGATGCGTTCTCAAGTTATTGAGCGGAAACCGTTTTTCTACTTTTAGTAATGGTAACCTTGACCCCACCCACCCCATATGAAATCCCAAGAGAAGTCTCAATATAAGGTATCTATGTATGAAGTTTCATTAAAATATCTCGATGCGTTTTCAAGTCATTGAGCTGAAACTGTTTTTCTATTTTTAGCAATGGTGACCTTGACCCCACCCACCCCATATGCAATCCCAAGCGAGGTCTCGATATAAGGTATATATGTATGAAGTTTCATTAAAATATCTTGATGCGTTCTCAAGTTATTGTGCTGAAACCGTTTTTTTTATTTTTAGTAATGGTGACCTTGACCCCACCCACCCCATATGCAATCCCAAGTGAGGTCTCAATATAAGGTATCTATGTATGAAGTTTCATTAAAATATCTCGATGCGTTCTCAAGTTATTGAGCTGAAACCGTTTTTCTATTTTTAGTAATGGTGACCTTGACCTTGACCCCACCCACCCCATATGCAGTCCCAAGCGAGGTCTGGATGTAAGGTATCTATGTATAAAATTTCATTAAAATATCTCAATGCTTCTCAAGTTATTGAGGGGAAACCGTTTTTCTATTTTTAGCAACAGTGACCTTGACCTTTGACCTGTTGACCTCAAATTTATTGGGTTCTTCCTTTCCTCCGAAGTAACCAGCGTACCAACTTTCATGACTGTAGGTCAAAGCGTTCTCAAGATATCGAGCGGAAACGAAATGGTCTACCGTTTTTCTATTTGTAGTAACGGTGACCTTGACCTTGACCCCACCCATCCCATATGCAATCCCAAGTGAGGTCTCAATGTAAGGTATCTATGTATAAAGTTTCATTAAAATATCTCAATGCGTTCTCAAGTTATTGAGGGGAAACCGTTTTTCTATTTTTAGCAACAGTGACCTTGACCGTTGACCTGTTGACATAAACATTTATAGGGTTTTTCCTTTCCTCCCAAGTAACCAGAGCACCAACTTTCATGATCGTAGGTCAAAGCGTTCTCAAGATATTGTGCGGAAACGAAATGGTCTACCGTTTTTCTATTTTTAGAAATGGTGACCTTGACCCCACCCACCCCATATGCAATCCCAAGCAAGGTCTTGATGTAAGGTATCTATGTAAATAGTTTCATTAAAATACCTCAATGCGTTCTCAAGTTATTGAGGGGAAACTGTTTTTCTATTTTTAGCAATGGTGACCTTGACCTTTGACCTCAAAATTTATAGGGTTCTTCCTTTCCTCCCAAGTAACCAGCGTACCATCTTTCATGATCGTAGGTCAAAGCGTTCTGAAGATATCATGCAGAAACAAAATAGTCTACGGACCGACCGACCGACCAACCGACCGACCGACCGACGGACGGACAGGTGCAAAGCAAGATACCCCCACCCCACTTCTTCGAATGGGGGCATAATTATCATCAACAAAGCCATTCAGCATTATGTTACAAACAATAATGAAAACTATTTTTTTTCAATATTTGACTGACTCTTGTTTATCTAGTGCATGTTGTTAAAAAACAAAACCGTTCCTGTGTTGTTCGGTTCATTACAAAACAAAACAACACCAACAAACCCATAATTCAAAAGCAGTTAAAAATTTATACCAGTTAAAAGGAAATTTAAATTAAGTTCTTTTGCTGCAATCAATGCTGTATTAATATGATACAAGACATTTTCTTTAAATTAACAAACTAAACTGTTAATAAACAATTCCCTATTTTTTAAATTGCTTCAAAAATATGCTTTGTTTAAAACACAGTCAAATTGATAGTTCATAGATTCTATTTTCAGAAATAAAAAAACAACCACTCAAACAGATTAGCAGTTAAACATAAAATGTATTGAAATGTCAATAATTGTCTACATAAAGTTAATATTTTAAATGAAAACCACTCCTGTCTTTATTTGGCAATCCTGTTTAATAGTTTTTGAGCAATTATAAGGCAATTAAATACAATATGTCAACAGTTTCTCATTCATAATAATTTTAAAATAACTGCAACTGCACAAATAGTTTTGTCTATTTTTTGTACTTGATTTAGGCTATTAAATCAGTATCACAAAAACTTTTTTTCTTCACTTGTCCCATGAATTTAAATGTCACTTCCATTTAATGACATTTACAAAGATTTCTGTTTTCAATAAAAAAAACTCCAACAAATATTGTTGAAATAATTCCCCAGTAATCAAAACATAAAACCCCCCCAAAAAAACATCATACCCTGCGGAAATGATTGCGGTCAAACCATGTATAAACCATGTTTCAAACATGGTTGTTCATGTATCAAACATGTCCAGAAAACATGTTCTGGCTTTGAGATTGTTATAAACATGTTTGAAACATGATCGATCACGTTTGTAAAATGGCCACCATATCCAGAACATGTTTGATCATGGTCAACAGAAGTTATAAAATGACCATATTACAGCAACGAGTTTAATACCATTATATGGTAACGATATGACCATCAAAAACTGCTATCGAAATGACTATGTTTTGGTCGTGAATAAGAGACATTGATAGAGCTTTGTTTTGGCCATGTATTGACTATGTTTGAATCATGTTTTGATCATGTTTCTAAAATGGCCCTCACTGTCAAAACATGTCTTTTCATGTTTGGCCATGGTTTAATCATGGTCAAACCATGTTGCAACCATGGTCATTGAAAATGTTTTACCTCTGTTACGGATATGTTATGACCTTGTGGAACCATTTGGACCATGGTCAAATCAGTCCCAGATCATTTCCACAACATAGACTTAACATGGTTATATGAGAGTCTAAAAAGATACGTTTTAGTCTTGATGTGGCGATGTTTTATTTCCATTACGTGGTCAAACCACGTTTTAAAACATGGACAGATTATGTTCACATTGGAGTCATTTGTATTGCAAGTTTCTGTCCAGTGTCTGGCCAGTTTTCATAACCCTATTGCCAGACCTGACTACAAATAAGTCAGTAGCTAAATCATAATTTAAACAAAGATATAAAAACAGTGAAAATAGTCGTAAACATTTTACTACACTAATGTCCGAAATGTTTGTCCGAAAAATTCATACATTTCACTTTTTTAAATTTGATTTCAAATAAATTGAACAAGATGTTCCTTGATATCTACCATTTTTTGAAATAATTCATACCAAAACTTATTCAAAATTTAAAATGTTTCTACAAGAAGTGGAACATTTTTATAAGCTGTTAAAAAAGTAATTAAATTTACATACCTTGCAGTACAGTAGACTTCCATTTTCCCTCCCTCTATGTAAACATTTGAAATTGACCAATCAGAAACGACATACTTGCACATTCAATTACATTTTTTTTACAAATTCAATTAGATGGAAATTAAACACTATAAACACAATTACTTTCAGAAATTCTATTATTTGGATAAAATACATACACAAATAATATATTTTGTATTTTAAATTTTGCAGTTGTAAACATGATCAAAACATTGTCACAATAGGTTCATTTTCAATGCCAATGTTTTGACCATGAAGTGACATTGTTCCACACAGTCAAGTTAGAACTGACTATGATATGGACATGATCAAAACATTGTCACAAGAGGGTCATTCCATATGCAATTGTTTTGATCATGAAGTGACCATGTTCCAGACACTATTAAGTTAGAACTGACTACGATATTCACTGATATGGACATGATCAAAACATTGTTACAAGAGGGTCATTTTTAAATGTCATTGTTTTGACTTTGAAATTACAATGTTCTAGATAATTCACAGGCCTGGCTATGATAATCGCTGATTTGGACAAGGGCGTTCCTGGGACGAAATTGAGTTTATGCACAGTAATTTTTTTTTACTGTATTGTGTCATTTTATGTAATACTTCTGAACAGATATTGGATAAGCTTAATAAAATGTCCGATTCAAATCTAATAACATTTCTTTCTTTCCTATAAAAGGATACAATGTTGTTAATCAATAAGGGCCGATTGTATGCCAAGCTCAATTTGACCTCGGTTTTTGATGTTTGTCCTAACAGGTTATCACTTTCAACTACAATTTATAATTTTCAATTTATATGCATGTGCGTATAGGAGTATGCGTAGTTACGCCCCTGTTCATTGCTATTAATTTCTATGATGGCAAAACATCTCCATTTCATTGCTGACCATGGTCAGGACATGGTCATCCATGATATGGCAATGTTAATTTCTGCAGGGATAATAATTTTTTTTTTATAAACAATAAATTAACAATAAAATAAGTTAAAAATATTCATCTTAAAATATAACACTATGTGCATACTTCTTTGGTACAAAAATACAAAATGTACGCCTAAGACGAAAACCTTTGGCCAAAATTATAAGAACTAAAAGAAAGCAAAATGATTCATACCGAAATGATTTACCAGTTACCCTACAGTCATAAATTCATACATAATCTACAACCAATATGGCATGAGAACAGACTCAATATTGAGAATTTAATCAGTTTTTGACACGATACCATTTTATCGGCAGATGGATGAAGCAAAAAATTTACCTAAATCAAGTAGATCTAATTGTTATGCCATCCGATGTCAAAGGATCTGTTGAAAAATGTGAAAAGCAGGGCATTTTTCCCTGACTTTATTACAATCGGGATCATGTATTTTGTCTAAGCACCAGTGTTTTTCCATCTCAATCGGCTGGTAATGGATATTTGTGGTAAAATTGTCATAAGGGATTTTTCAGTCTTCGCCAGAAAAGATTGCACGTTTTATTGTACCAGTGATTATATCTAGCACCGGTCAATTACTCCAAGAATATAAATGCATACAGTAACCAGAATTGCAGACTTCGTACTGCAGAACACTGATAGGGAGAAGCTAATAACACCTAGGTCCAATGGCAATATTTCAGCTTGCCAAAAAATCCATTTAGAATGTATTAATCATATACTCGCTAGCCAATACATCGAAAGGTTACTATAACTTACACATACTTACCCTTATTTCAGAGGTAACGGAGTAAGCTAAGAAGTATAATTTCCTTCATTATTATTATAGCTATATTATACTGTCTATATAAAGATTACAAACAGGTTTTAACCCTGCACAATAGGAGAAATGGATCCTGAGTTTGTTTTATTTGTTTTCATACCTTTTGTTAGCTTTTGTTTGGGTTCACAGTGCAAAATGCCGAAAGTTAAAAAAAATAAATTTCACATAAAAATAAATCCTTTCAATAAAATTTTTAAGCCTTATATTAATTTAATATGCACATTTATACCAATTACCATTTTAGATATTAAATGCTAATGCTTAATACAGACCATACAGAAGTAACATTAACTCATTTTTGACAAAGAAATTTCACTACATCCTTAATAAAAGACAAAATAGTGTTTGCACAGAGATTTTTTCTATCCAGTTGTCATCCTGTCATGCCCTATAAGCACAAACAAGGACATAATCAAAGAGCTTAGTGCCGGAAACCCGCAGGGACGGACAAATCAAGTCACTTCTTACATGACCTAGATTCTTGGGCATTTCCCATTGAGACCCCTTTGACATATAATCTATATCATGATACAACATTTTTTAAAGAAATTTGTATTAGAAAAATGCAAGAGGACAGTAATTGCTGTATAATCTTCGTGACAGGGAATTTATTATTTTATTGGATACAATGTCATTTTCTTTGATGTTTGCCATTATTCTAATTTTAATAATCAAACCAAACTGAAAGAAATACATATGATGCACACTTGTTTACATCTTGATACATGATCATTTAGTTAAAGATTAATAAAATTGCATTCAATGGCATAAATACATCCAGTACACGTTTGTTTTTTTTACAGTTAACATTTGTTCTGAATTCAAATAATTTTTATTATTTGTTTTTAAGTTTTCATTTTTACTTCTCCACTGACTTCTACAAGTCATTGAATGCAATAACTACTCCCTTCAAAATTTCCAAAATGCATGTGATCATTGTGAAAAGCAGGAAGTGATGTCATCTGGATAATCAGTTATGCAAATCTATGGCAGAAGCCACAAATTATATAAGCAGAGAAAATGTTGGAATGCAACCTGCCAAAAATGTGTGGAAAACATTGGACAGGTAACAAAATATGTGAAAACGCAACAAAATATATGGCAATTGTTCATTTCCTGTGGAAAGTTGCAATTTACAATGGATAGGGTTTCACCATGTTCTACAGCGCACTGCAAGAAATTTTCTGTGAAAAACTGATGGATAATAATATTGATGCAAAATATAGGTCCTCAATACAAAATTATAAAATCGTAAAATAAATCCATAAAACCAGTTCAAAAAAGTTACTGGAGCTGTATAGAGCTAAGTTAATTCTCTATGACAAAAATCTGTTCTGATGTATTTCTGACAATTAACAGGAACATATATTTCAACCACAATACTGCTAAAATGAACAATTATTGCATCTCAACGGGCCAATAAAAACCTGCTACATACTCTGTCTGCAATAAATTTCCAATTTTTGCAATAACGCACACACTGATTCTTTCAATTTGCACCATTTCTTATGTCATTTTTATGATGTATAATCGGTTAAAAAGGTAGTCCTATTGAGCTAAACATTTAATGGATATAACGCCTATTACAATTGACATAAACAACATGATTATGCCATAAGCATATGATAAAACAATAAGAAAATGTGAAACAGCTGTGGCCAGCAAACCATAGGTTATCGGATATTCAAGATCAACTCATCTTGCAACACTTTCCTATGTTGCAGATGTTCCGCACAATTTCATGCACTGCACCGCTGCACCGCTTGCAATGCTGCGCATGACTGTATCTTCTATTTTATTTAAACATATTTGTAGGTCAAAATTCATAACCCAAGAATGCCATCAGAAATTATCAAAACCAAAAAAAGGTTTCAGAAATTTAATTGTGGGTGAGAATGTCAATAGTAAATTATTGTCTTCTCCTGTAAAGGTTTTACTCCTTGCATTAACTAGTGTTATCATATTCTGCATCTGCACAAATGCAGAAATTCATGCAGAAACAACAGCCACAAAGGCCCTGGATTAATTACAGAGTTTTGGCATGTCCTGTAAGTTTTTATATCCAGTTAAAACAACTAATCCTTGTTGTAAAGATAAGGGAGAAAGTGTGGCCTGCTTGGACCAATAAAATACTATCACATCATTAACTTCAGGCAGGACCTAACCACTGGATGAAACACGGTGCAGAATAACTCTGACATTCATTTTTATGAGCGGTTTAAAGGTTTCGGCCAGATATCCAGATATTCTCAAGTGGTAATGAGACCAAATCCACCCTTAATTAGGAGTCAGAAGTTCAAACCTGCATCTGTTGCATGTGAAATCCAACACACAGGTAACCATAAAGCTTCTAGGTTTATGTATATTTTTATGGTTAATGATATATATATAGGGAGGGCTGTCCAATATCATTCCTTAGTGAATGGATTCCCTTTTTGCTGGCTATCATCGCCAGCAAAACCTGTTTCTTAGCACTAACCTAGAACAAATGGCACAGGATACAACATAATCATCTGCTTCATGCATCTCATCATTTGTAATCCCGATCTTGAACACCATAAAGTATGTTTAACAGGCCATAAATGCACTTGAAGAGGCAGCGAAAGAATGGTTTTGGAAACTATATGTGCAATTTGTTGCACATTCAGTCTGCAATTTGCACAATTCTTGTATGATTTACAAATTTCAACCATCACATTATTTTGACGCAAACAGGCATTTTCCCCTACTGCTAATTCTTTTGTGAAACAATAATATATTGAGCTCAAATTTACACAATGTGTTCAGTTAATACTGTTTGCTATACAAATCTGTTCACTTAGCAAACAAGGGGAATGCTAATATACAATCAATTTTTGCCATCAGATTTACTAAATAGGTATATTAACTGTATATAATATAATATTATATAAATCTATGTATCACTCAATTAAATATATAAAATGTTTCAGTTATTTTTAATTGCATAATGTCCAATAGTTAATTTATTTTTCTTTCTTTCTTGTTTATAAAGGACCATATAAATTGAAGTAAGACTATAACAAAATAAAAAATTCAAAGGTTACTTTTATAAAACATTTCTCAATCATCAAAAGTTTATTTGTATTAATTTTGTATTTATAACAGAGATGTAACACAAAAGTTAGTTAGGTATTTTCAAAATGATCTTTATTTTACACTATCATTACATCAGACACATATTATTACACACACAACAAACAGAGATTCCACATTATGATGCAAAGAGAAGTGACAACTAAAATGCAAAATGCCAAATTGTAAACAAATAATCTGCTAATTGGTGCACTCTGAGCTTAAACGTGGTTTCAAGTCAAACGCGGAAAATAACAAATAACTAACAAGATCCACAACAAGTCGCTCTAGTTTCTACACAGTAATTCAATTAAGTCAGCTTCATTATTGATGGGAATGCAAGTTGGTGCTGCTGGTTCCGAACAATGTAACCATGACTTTAATGTTAACCCAAACATCTTGTTGCGCAGAAACAACATGCATGTGGGATATGTTAGCTATTAGTAAAACAGCTATCAACACATGCTGCTAGCACTTGTAATGTAACATTCTCCATAATGGCCAGTTGTTGTCTTGAATTCTTGCAAAATCTGTTAGCAAACCAAGAAATTGGCCTCAACCATTTTATTATTGACGTATTGTAAATGACGTGATATCGAAGAGTGATCTTTTTAAGACACTAAATAATGGTTCTACCCAGGAAGTGGTCTCAAGACTCTGAAGCCATCCAAGCAATCCATTGTCCCAAAGACACTTAAAGTATGCATTCTACCCAGAAAAGAACCCCAAGACTCAGAGGTATCAAGTTTGATGCTTACACAGAAGGCATTCCAATAACATCTTTCTATAAACAGACACAATGTACTGGTTCGACCCAGGAAAGCCTTTTAAGACTAAGAGGTCCTGAGTTTGATCACTATACTGGAGACATTCAAAGGCAATCTTTCTCAGTTATAGAAAACATGGTTTTACCCAGAAAACTGTCTCAATACTCAGATTTAAATGTGTACACAAGATAAATTCCAGCAATCTTACAGACACTATGCGAAGTACTGGTTCTACCCAGGAAATTGTTTCTAGAACCTTTCTATAAATGAGATGCTTTCTGAACACAACCAAGCTCAGTGAAATTGTAAGCATACATACCATTTTTCACATCAATGTTTTTGGAAATCAAATTAGCTTCTTTATTATTTAGTTGATCTTAATAATTAAAATTATAGTGACAGGATGCACTATCTCAGACATCCTCTTCTCGGCAGCAATGAACTTAATCATCAAATCTGCAGAGATGAGCTTAGGTCCAGTCACCATATCAGGAGTCCGCCAGCCACCGACAAGGGCCGACATAGTTGGTACAACCGCCACAGGACGACAGGGACTTGGGTGCTTGACAAGATCCGCATGGATGACAGCAACAGAGAGACATGTGGTCCAGCGAGAGGTCCGTCAGATTGAGGAAAAGGATAGGCAGGCCAAGGCAGTATCCATGAAGTCGCAAGGAAACTGGTTGAACTGGGAAGCGGCCAAAGCAAGAACTCTATCTTGGAGAGAAATCAGGCATATGGGAGACCACCGCATAGGGTTCCTGCTAGTTTTACCAATGCCTACAAACCTCAAAGTCTGGGGACTCACAGACGACCCAAGCTGCAAGCTCTGTGGCAAGCCAGCCAACCTAGAGCATGTGCTATCTTCATGCAACACCGCATTGACAGAAGGCAGGTATCGATGGCGACATGACAAGGTGCTTGCTGAGGTGGCAGCTGCAGTTGATATTGCAAGAAGAAAGAAGAGCACCCCACCTAAAGGGCTGACCTTCATCAACTTCCTCAGAGCAGGAACAATTGCATCGTCAGCAAAGAGACCAACAGGCCTCCTAGCAACTGCCAACGACTGGGATCTTCAAGTTGATTTGAAGAGACAGCTGAAGTTCCCATAAGAAGTCACCATCACCAGGTTAAGACCAGAAATCCTTGTCAAATCTCAAGCAACAAAGCAGATAATTCTGCTAGAGCTCACTGTTCTTTGGGAAGACAGGATGAAAGAAGCACACGAAAGAAAGCTCACCAAATACCAGCCTTTGACAGAAGAATGCCATTCAAGAGGATGCAAGACATGGAACCTGCCTATTGAAGTTGGGTGCCGAGGATTCGCCGGACAATCGCTGTGGAAGGCCTTCAACAATATCGGCATTACAGGGGCCACAAGGAGAAAAACTATTGCTAGCATCAATAGGCAGACAGAGTCAGCCTCACAGTGGCTATGGCTCAAGCGAGAGCAGAAATGGCTCAGTCAACCAGTTCCAGGCCAAGCTTGATCAACTTGGTCGGCGCATCTCTGGATGACGTTGTGCGAAGCGCCGAAACGTCCAGCGAAAGAGGCCCCCCACCTGATGATGGAACCGAAACGTCCAGCGAAAGAGGCCCCCACCTGATGATGGAACCGAAACGTCCAGCGAAAGAGGCCCCCACCTGATGATGGAACTGAAACGTCCAGCGAAAGAGGCCCCCACCTGATGATGGAACTGAAACGTCCAGCGAAAGAGTCCCCCACCTGATGATGGAACCGAAACGTCCAGCGAAAGAGGCCCCCACCTGATGATGGAACTGGTCGCGATGTGAAACATTGTATTATGGAAATCAACATTAAGGGTAATTTCGGCAATGTCTGTGAAATGCCCGAAGAAATATATACAAAGTGAACAAAATCGTAATAATTATTGCTGTAAAATGTAGGTTTAACATGAAGCATTTCTGCTTGTCCAGTTGAATTAATTTTAAATACAGCCGAAAGCTGATGAAAAAGTTAATGCAAAAGTGTGCACCTGCATGAAATTGTATCATAGAAGTCTTGACAGAGTTAATGGTCCGAAGCAGTATTCTGACAACTATTTACAAACAAGTCTACCTAGAAATCCTTTGAACCTTGTATACTCACTTCTAGAACATTTTCAATTATCCATGCTCCTTTTGTTCAAAGACAAAATGCAAAGAGTCTCATTTTCTGGAGCTATGGGAATGTCACAATAAAATTGTGGTACACCACTGAAAAGCAAGCTGTAAACTTTAAACTGCTTTGATTTTCTTGACAAAGGTACAAAGGGTTAGTGAGGCAGGTCTAGATTTACAACCAACTGGACATAATGTTAGAAAATGCTTTGATATTCTTGACAAAGGTATGACTTGTTAGCAAGGCATAGGCAAGATTTATGACCAACTCATGGATATAATACTTGAAACTACAGGTAGATTGGTTTAACTGAATGGGAGGATTATTATCAAAATAATCCTTTCACACACTTATTTCAGATATGTTTTTGTTCTGATAGATGGACTAGATTAATACTTTTAGCCCAAACAAATGAGCTAAGAATGAGTGAAGTTTTACAAATAATGTATACTATTCATTATTAATTATGATTTTTATTACAAGGGAAATTTCCAATCAAGGTTAGTCCTTTGAAATATATTAATAGTTAATCATATAACTACACTGATAATTTTACTTGATGCAAAACAAATGTGGCTCTACCTATGTGCTCAAAATTAAAGACATGATGAAGGTTATTCAAGTGAAACAAGTGTAGTTCCATTCCCAATATGGGGTTTGTGAATGGGTATGAAAAAAAACTAATGTGACTCAAGCATAAAATTAACATTATGCTAAAGGCAGGCGAAGATGTAGAAATCTTAATGGATCACTTTTGGCAAATACTATCACACGATCTTGCTATTCCTCACTGAGAAAATCGAGAATATCACACTGAGACATGGCCACCCATTGTCTGTGCTATATAAAAAAGTGTTTGACACATAATATGTATATTTGTTTTGCAATTTTTATGGGCACACATCACCTGCATTGCTCGTGTAATCCGAGTTGTTGTTTTTCCCTCATTAAATGCTTGCCGAACAAATCAATGAAGTCGTGAACTGTTTTTTGTTTGCTGAAGCAACACCTTTCATTAAAATATAACACCTGTTGTTTACCTCAAAATTTATGCATTACCTATAGCGTAAAAAAATGCTCATAACGCTAACAAATGCGAAATGAACTATACGGAACTAGAAAAAAAAAAGCAGATTGTTTGTCTTCCCAAATTTCAATTTGTGAAATATTTCAGAAAAATAGTACTTGGCATTTATTTATTTTTTTAGATCCAAATGCCTGTATGCATTATTTCTTGGGATGAAATAATAATACATTTTAAGACAGTAGTAAAACTTACTGAAACAACCCAACTTGTCAATCTTGCAAAAGAGAAACATGCACAAAATCGGGGCACAAATTGCAGGTTCAGTTATTGGCAATCGAAGCATTCTATGAGGCAGGAACCACAGTGGCCATGTGACTTAATTAACTAAAGTTCACAATCTCAAACTTAGTCTCAACTTAAAATATTAATTAATTATAAGATTGGATTTTCATCCATACATGTATAGTAGCAGTGGTGTCTGCCTTGTGACTGGGAGAGTTCAATCCCAACCCAGGGGTGTGGGGGGGGGCGTTCAAGTGATCTTACTCAAAGGACACCAAGTACTGGTTCTACTCAGAAAACTGACTCAAAGATGTCTCAATGAGCATTTGGCTTTCAACACAATTTGAGGCGCGTCATGAGAAAACCCATCTTAATGCATGTGCATAAAGTGTCGTCCGCACAGGACGACACTTTCCGCTTTTATGGTATTTTCTGCTTCAAGGAAGTCTCTTCTAAACATAAATCCACTGTAGGCGGAAAGTGCCGTCCTGGATTAGCCTGTGCGGACTGCACAGGCTAATCCATTCCGCACAGGCTAATCCGGGACGACACTTTACGCATATGCATTAAGACCGGTTTTATCATGACGCACCACCTATTAAGCTAAAATAAATAGGTACCAACAAACGGTAAGGAAACTCCATGTGATGTGGATAGCGATCTTAGCATGCATTATAGTAATAAATCTGACCACCTTTAAAGAGAAAGAATTGATATACCTCTACTATACATCACCTACATTTCTTTGACTAATGAAATGCGTCTTCTGTTTTGATGCAAACTTCAAGAAATAAAACAAAATTCCTGACAGAATTTATTTCTTTAACTATATTCCCAGAAATATGGTCCAACAAATTACTTTACCACAGCTTTGGCTTATAAATAAATGCACTTCAAAACTGTTTTAACAATGTTTCCTTTTTTTAGCCGAAATCCTATAATACATGTATCTGATTCATGCCTGACTATTTTTATTTAGGGTTTTTAAAGTTTAAATATAAAAAAATCAGCCATTATAATGTCACAAAATCACTTAAGATAAAACAATTAATTGTTGTTGAAACTTTCATCAAAATCACCATGATACATGTATCATCACGCACAACCACCATCTTCGTCATAATTATCTTCACTATCATCAGTTTTCTTCCTCCTCCTCATCATTATCATCATGAACTGTACATCAAATGGCATCAATAACAATAATAGTTATGATGATGGCAATAGTTATGATGATGATGGTTATAATGATGATGATGATGATGGTGATGAAAATATCATGATAACTTTATACTGTGTGATATATGCACCCCCAGCATTAAGTGTGGTAAACCCCTTTAAAATGGAGCAATGTAAACAAACAAGAGCTGTCAGAGGACAGCGTGCTCGACTATTCAAAGTTATTCAGTTGGTACATATTTTGGATAGTGGAAGGGGCATACATTTTTTAAAATACAAAACTTTTAAGTGAAGCCTTGTATAGTTTATACATTTTTGGAACAAGAACTTTAACCACAAAATCTATGTAAAACGTGTGCATAACTCTGTCAAAATACAAAGCAGAGGTATGGGTAATGTTGCCCCTGATTAGAGTTGATGACAAAGGTTAGTTCCAAGTTTCAAGTGAATAACTGATGTACTTTGTAAGTTACAAAACTTTTGAATATAAATTTTAACCAGAAAATCTATGTGAAAAAGGGACATAACTCTGTCAAAATACAAAACAGAGCTATGGGTTATGTTGCCCCAGATACTAGAGTTGATGACAAAGATTAGTTCCCAGTTTCAGGTGCATAACTTTCGTAGTTTTGCGTAACTCTTTCAAAATACAAAGTAGAGTGATGGGTTATGTTACTCCTGATACTAGATTTGATGACAAAGGTTAGTTCCAAGTTTCAAGTGAAAAGCTTATGAAGTATGGAAGTTACAAAACTTTTGAATATAAATGTTAACCAGAAAATCTACGTGAAAAAGGGGCATACCTCTGTCAAAATACAAAACAGAGTTATGGGGAATTTAGCCCCTGATACTGGAGTTGATGACAAAGGTATATTCCAAGTTTCAAGTGAATAACTTATGTAGTTTTGAAGTTACAAGACTTTTGAATAAAAACTTAAACCAATTATGACGCGAACGCGGACACCGGGGGTAGTAGGAAAGCTCACCTATTCTTCGAATAGTCGAGCTAAGATAAAACAACTAATTGTTGCTGAAACTTTCATCAAAATTCATATGAGGCTCGTCGTGAGAAAACCGGACTTAATGCATGTGCGTAAAGTGTCATCTCGGATCAGCCTGTGCACATTACGATGATGAACTATAAATCAAACGACAACAATCACAATGATAGTTATGACGATGGCAATGATGGTTATGATGATGATGGTTATAATGTTGATGATGATGATGATGGTTATGATGATGATGATGGTTATGATGATGATGATGATGAAATTATCATGATTGTGTGATATATGCACCCCCTGCATTCAATAGCTTAAGTGTTAAACCCCTTTAAAATGAAGCAATGGTACCAAAAAATGCCCATACATCATGTCCTGGTGACATTTTCAAAATACACACTGTCAGGTTTGATTAAACAGAATGGAGATTCAAACTGATGATAGAATGACCTAAATACAGATACCAGGTATTACAGGGGCCACGAAATGAAAATAAATTTGCTAAAATATTTGACATTTTATTGCACATGACTCCTTCCAGACAGGTCTAGACATTGCAAAAGAATTTAATTAAAAACAACACCAGCGTTAATCCTCTCTTAGTCTCATATAAACATTAATATAATGAATTGCATATCCATTAAATGCCTCTTCAATGTTATCGTAAATTAAATTTTTCTGAGTGCAGAAACTTGGTAAATCATATAAGCAATATGGTGTAAGTTAATTGTTTACTGCACTTGCACGTTTTAAAATGAAATGAAGGAACTTTCTGTTTTGATGATAGAATATTAACAATAGCTTGTAGATTATACATTATGCTTAAAATGAAATGAAGGAACTTTCTGTTTTGATGATAGAATATTAACAATAGCTTGTAGATTATACATTATGCTTAAAATGAAATGAAGGAACTTTCTGTTTTGATGATAGAATATTAACAATAGCTTGTAGATTATACATTATGCTTAAAATGAAATGAAGGAACTTTCTGTTTTGATGATAGAATATTAACAATAGCTTGTAGATTATACATTATGCTTAAAATGAAATGAAGGAACTTTCTGTTTTGATGATAGAATATTAACAATAGCTTGTAGATTATACATTATGCTTAAAATGAAATGAAGGAACTTTCTGTTTTGATGATAGAATATTAACAATAGCTTGTAGATTATACATTATGCTTAAAATGAAATGAAGGAACTTTCTGTTTTGATGATAGAATATTAACAATAGCTTGTAGATTATACATTATGCTTAAAATGAAATGAAGGAACTTTCTGTTTTGATGATAGAATATTAACAATAGCTTGTAGATTATACATTATGCTTAAAATGAAATGAAGGAACTTTCTGTTTTGATGATAGAATATTAACAATAGCTTGTAGATTATACATTATGCTTAAAATGAAATGAAGGAACTTTCTGTTTTGATGATAGAATATTAACAATAGCTTGTAGATTATACATTATGCTTAAAATGAAATGAAGGAACTTTCTGTTTTGATGATAGAATATTAACAATAGCTTGTAGATTATACATTATGCTTAAAATGAAATGAAGGAACTTTCTGTTTTGATGATAGAATATTAACAATAGCTTGTAGATTATACATTATGCTTAAAATGAAATGAAGGAACTTTCTGTTTTGATGATAGAATATTAACAATAGCTTGTAGATTATACATTATGCTTAAAATGAAATGAAGGAACTTTCTGTTTTGATGATAGAATATTAACAATAGCTTGTAGATTATACATTATGCTTAAAATGAAATGGAGGAACTTTCTGTTTTGATGATAGAATATTAACAATAGCTCGTAGATTATACATTATGCTTAAAATGAAATGAAGGAACTTTCTGTTTCGATGATAGAATATTAACAATAGCTTGTAGATTATACATTATGCTTAAAATGAAATGAAGGAACTTTCTGTTTTGATGATAGAATATTAACAATAGCTTGTAGATTATACATTATGCTTAAAATGAAATGGAGGAACTTTCTGTTTCGATGATAGAATATTAACAATAGCTTGTAGATTATACATTATGCTTAAAATGAAATGGAGGAACTTTCTGTTTTGATGATAGAATATTAACAATAGCTTGTAGATTATACATTATGCTTAAAATGAAATGAAGGAACTTTCTGTTTTGATGATAGAATATTAACAATAGCTTGTAGATTATACATTATGCTTAAAATGAAATGAAGGAACTTTCTGTTTTGATGATAGAATATTAACAATAGCTTGTAGATTATACATTATGCTTAAAATGAAAAGTAAGATTTGCTAAACAACATTAATATGGGACAAAAGAATGGAGGGATTGATTCAATTAGGAGGGATTGATTCAATTAGGACTGGTGGACAGACGGATGGACAAACAAGGCGGCAACTATAATTACGTTTTCCCTACGATATCACAATAAACCGAAACTCAGAAAAATATATTAAAAATAGTATAATTATTATTACAATGCAATTCCCGAGAATATTTTACTATATTACTTGTCGCCTAAAGAATCTCGAACCCAGTGAAACAATACAAGTAGACGCAAGACCAATACATTTATTTGTATTTGATCTGCAAGTAACCAAACAGAGTATTACAAGGGTTGTTTTGCCAAGATCTCCTCCCAGAGATTATTGCAGACTTTGATGGACTGCCTGTTGGCCAGATATTCCACCAGGGACGTCTTGCTTGCTTAGAAGATGACTGTTTCATTGCTTTTATAAGCAATAATCACTTGCAATTCATTTAAATCTGTCTACCAAACAACCAGGGAATAGTATGTGTGTTGAGCAATAAGGAAAAATCTGAATGTTTTATCCTTTATTCGAACTTATTTCACTTGCAATTCAATTACTTATGCCTACCAGATATCATTAACTATAGAATCATTCTATTGTGGCAATGAGGTATCATTACGAATATTCTTTTTTTTGGAACTATTTTCACTTGCCATTCATTAAAATTTTGTGCTTTAGTAGGTGAAAATAAGTTAGTTACACTGTAAGATAATCATAATATTAGTCTTTACAATAATATAAATTCAATAACAATTTTATTTTGACTAATTCTGATGTTGTCAATAAATTATACAATTATTTATAATATTATAGAATTGTAAAATTCTTTTCATTATCACTAATATTATCCACTTATAATTCCATTAACATTTCTCATCAGATGGAAGAGATAAATTTATCTATTTATCATATCAGATGGAGGGATAACTCTATCTAATTATCATACTGTAGGGTAAAATCTGCAACATCTTGTATTACAAAAACCTGCTGAATGCAACAAACTCACTGTCAAATAGCAGAATAATGAGGCAGTATATAACTAAAAGCCCTATATTTTATATTTATCACCCTGTCACCTATGATTTCCATAATAATGCGATTATTCAGGAATATAACAGAGGATTCTGGGATAAATAATTGTGTTACATTTCCATATTGGGCGCAAACATGCAAATGTGGGTTGATCTGGGGACCAATAGATCCAAGATGCTATTATTATTATTTGATTAGATATTATACTTAAGAGCTTATTATATTATCATCTATTAGTTTCACCTACAATTGTGAAGAATATTATTCGTGTCATGCTATTTACAAACATGATTGTGACATTATCAATGATTTATTGATGCCATATATATGAAGCATTATTTGTCATAAACCAACACCAGCCTCCGGAATCAAGCACATCTACAAAATGATTTCAATCAGCTTCACCACTACTCAGGGAGTCTTGTGCCCACTACTCAGACAGTCTTGTGCCCACTACTCAGAAAGTCTTGTGCCCACTACTCAGAAAGTCTTGTGCCAACTACTCAGAAAGTCTTGTGCCCACTACTCATAGTCTTGTGCCCACTACTCAGAAAGTATTGTGCCCACTACTAAAAAGGTATTGTGCCCACTACTCAGAGTATTGTGCCTACTACTCAGAAAGTCTTTTGCCCACTACTCAGGGAGTCTAATGTGCCCACTACTCAGAAAGTCTTGTGCCCACTACTCAGAGAGTCTTGTGCCCAATGCTCAGAAAGTCTTGTGCCCATTACTCAGGGAGTCTAATGTGCCCACTACTCAGAAAGTATTGTGCCCACTACTCTGAGATCTTCAATCCTGCGCCCACTACTCATGGAGTCTTGCACCCACTACTCATGGAGTCTTGCGCCCACTACTCAGGGAGTCTTGCGCCAACTATTGAGGGAATCTTGGGCCCACTACTCATGGAGTCTTGCGCCACTACTCAGAGGGTATTGCACCCCCACTACAATGGCCTTAATGGAAGCCCAGAATCACACCAATATTATACAACCCCCCCCCCTTCCCCCAGACCGCTTCTCAGGTTCCACACCATCAATACCTCCATTTTGATCAGCTTTAGCACTGCTCAGAAAGTCTTGCATGGCCTCAGGGAGTCTTGTATAGCATTTTCAAGTCCAGAATCAGTAACCACATTGATACAAACCACCCACCACCTCCACACTCTGGAACCAACTGTATCTATGAAATCATTTCAATCAACTTAAGCACTGCTCAGAGAATCTTTCAAGGCCTTTGGAAGCGCTTCCTGGTCTAAATGTGTCTTATGGGGGAAGCTGTTCACCTATATCACCCATTACTGTAACACTTTCTGTAGATATGCAGTGTTAGATATTCAGTGTCCTGTAATTGCTTTTGTCAAATAATACCCATTCTACCTTTGGGAATTCTTTTCATTAGCCAACAGTGATACATTGTATAAAAGTGTCCAATATCAGGTAGTTCAATGTTCAATTTCAGGACTGCGGGATATTGGTGGGCAACAGAATATACAAGTAGCTTTCTAATAGTTTCCATGATATATGCAAAATATTTTACACATTTTTATGCCCACAAATCTTTCAGAGAATTATATTGTTAATAAATCCACTGCCTGTTACAGACCAGAAAATAACTGATACAAATGCATTCCACTGAGGACAAACCCCCATGTTTTTTCATGATAAAAACAATCGGAGTCACAACCGAAAAGCTTTTAGAAAGCCCAATATTTGTCATTGTCCAAGAAATTCCGTGTCACTTCAGAAATTGTAATTCGATTATCAGGAAGATGGTATTTCAAATATTCATGTCTATATCACGTCATAAATCACAGATGTGATTTTCCGAGAGGAATGGTTCCCAAACCCTGAGGGTTACGCGCTTTATCAACACGGGAAGGTCCTCAAAATGTCCCCGAGAAATGTTTTGTAGTATAGACGAAATATTACATACAATATATCAGTCTGGCTCCAATATCCTGTCACATGTTATTGCCAACCAATCACATTTCAAGTGTTGGAAAATCACTGCATGAGATATGAGAATGGCATATATCCTGCGGAAATGCGCAACCTATGACATTTTTCATAGAAAATCTGGATATGAGTTTTCCTAATTTCCTAATTAGGTCACTGATTTTCCAGTTTGGGGAAATTGATTTTGTACCTGTTTAATTCCACACCTTGTTCTGCACCAGAATTGTGATGAATATGACACGGTGACATGGAATGTTAAATCAGAATTATGAAAGGTGATATGCACAATTTTTCACAATAATTTATGAGAAAGACTTGCCCAATTGGGTCAACAAATTTCAATGGAATTTAAATCTGCAGTAAACTATCTGCATAAACGTCTCCGAAAGAGGATCTGCCGGTTTAAATACGTACAGATCGGATATGATCAGAGTATAATTATGAGAGTTATTATTTTAGAATAGTATATGTAAAGAAATACACAAGCATTATTATATATTTTGAACACAATTTCTGGACTAAATGATATTATTGACTTTAATAATTCCATAAAAAATTATTTCAAGAAAACTATCTGGAATTTGGTTGAACATAAAACCAGAATAACTATTTCTAGTCTAGACTATTAAGCTCAATTAGTAATACAAGCGATTAAACATCCCATTTAACTAAATTTGTTTATTGCCGTGGATGAATTATGACCATTGCTATTACGCACTGCTACGAATTTCTAGATCAATTATTGCTGTATCTTTGTAACCCATCTACCTGATCTGTCAATTCGAATGTTTATAAAATATGATAAAATCTTATGTCTGTAATAAAATTAATCTGACTGACTTTGGATGACCTTTATCATAGAAGATAAATATTATAAGTAGTCATTAACAGTACAGACATTTAACGTTGTTATATATATTTAAGGATATTTGTTCCAATAAAATATATGCGATAAAATTCCAACTTTTCTTATCTGAAAACCACAAAAGATAAATTGCAAGTAAGTTTATTACTAAATCTTCATAATCTTATTTCACCATAAACCCAGCCTTCTAATTAATCAAAGTCACTCTTTATTGACAGCATTTTTCTGATTGGAAGATTTTGAATGCATATTAAAAATGAATTTTAGAGAAGTTTGGCATCTTCCCATAAGAACAAAATAACGAAAACAATTAGTGTTAAAGACTGAAATTAATGAACTTACATGATTCCATAGCTAAATGTTTGTATATTACTTTTTTTCAAAATTCGACACAGTATACTTAAGTATAAGTAATGCTGCAGACAGAAATCTGAACTTGGTAATGTCAGGGGCAATAACAATGGTGTGAATTCACCACTCTGACAGAAACTGACAATTTTCAAAACACAATCAGGACAATATCTACATTGATATAAACAAAGAGCGAGTTCATTCAAACATTTAAAATCTTACAAGCTTGGCTCCCCCTGGCTAAAAATTGTCCAAAGTCAAATTAACCTTCCTTTGTTGAAACTACACTATTTGTGACAATTGTGTAGGCTTGTATAAAGGAAGTGTAGCCCAACTGAATTTTGTTTAACCAAATTTACAAAATTTCAGCAAGGGTGCAGTGAGAGACCTGACTGGGACAATATCTCAACAAACCTGGACATCAAGTGATTTATTCCAACTTTCGGATTGTTAATTCCTACCACAACAGCCAGTTCTTACCTGGATTGTCTGTGTCTGCAGACTGAAGTACGACGTCTCTAGGGGGAGCGAACCTAGAGGCAGCAGACATGAATGATCCATGTTTGCGGCTCGCGACGTCCGTCCGCGGTTTGGCATGACCTACGTGAACCTGAGAATTCTGGTACGAGCGTTGGACGTCATAGGCTCCGGGGGGTGGTACTTCCTGAAAGTTACAACGTTACAATTAAAGAAGAGGGAGCGATTATGATCTAGAAAGGTACAGATTGATGCACAAAATGGGCAGGGGAGGGCAGGGGAGGGAGAGGAATCAATTCTCTGACATTTTCAGAAAATTTGGTATATCTAGGGTTTTATAATGATTGAATGCTTCTTGAAGATTTTTATACATGGTCTCTTCATTTGTGATTAACTATTTGCAACAATATATTAAAGATATTCAACATTCCTCTGTAGTCCAGACCAGTGAGGCAGCAGAGGGAACCAAAAAGGAGCAGGGTAGCTATTTAACTCTGAATCTTTATTTCTCTACATGTAGCACACAGCCAGTGTTTGTCTGCTTTTATGGTGGCCATGCATTTATCACGTGCAGATAAAAAAACGTGCCTGTCATCAGCAACCAGATGATTCCGATTTCATAGATACAGATTCATGTAACAAGAAGGACGAGAAAAAAATGTACCTGTAGGTTTTAAGATGATGTATTCCATTATATTAATCAAAACCAAGATTACGCCCAATAATGCATCTTGGATATTTTGTTGGGAGCTCTATTTTTTTGCTAACCAAATTAGCTCCCCATTTGAAGACCTAATGATAATAGGGTGATGAAGTGGTTACCATCAGGAGCATCCACATTCAGCATGCAATCTCCTACATCCCATCCAAAACCCCATCCAAACATCTTCAAAAACCTATTTAGCCAGTAATTTTTCAGAAACCTATCTCTTTTCAAGTTATCACTACAAATCTGCCAAGAATTTTTTCTTTCAAAACTAATTTCCATAGTCCTTAGTTTATAGCTTAGAGTTTTATGATGGCCTTTGTTGTACCCTTATGAACATAAAGGCCAACAAAAAGGTTGCAGTGGCATACAGGATTAGGATGTCTCCTTGTGCCATGGCGAGATTGTGAGATTAATCCCTTCTTTGGGAGAATTTAAACAGGTTGCAGTGTTATAATGGATTATGGTGTTTGCCTTGCAATCGGGCAATCGATTTTATCAAAGAAAGTACCGGTTCTACCCAAGAAAAGGACTCGCGTGTCTCTGGAATTTTTGCCTCAGGCTTTTTATAAATTAATCAAAAATATATATGTGTCAACTAAACTAAATAAAAACTAGAACTCCGCAAGTCGGATGTGTCGCCTGACGCCAGATAGCTTACGTGAATCCGAATGAAGAAGCACTTAAGGTTAATGCTCAATTATTTTTTTTTACAGATTGATTGAAATCTTCAAAAGCACTGCAATCTTGCTAATCAGAGTGCAGTGCTTTTGAAGATTTCAATAAATCTGTTAAAAAACATTTGCAAAGAAAAGTCTAATTAAAACCAAAAATGGGACACAAACATAAGTATGAAAATTTACAAAGGGCAATAACTCTGAAAGTATGAGGTGCAGAGTAACGTTTTTTGTGCACCGCACTTCTCCTCAATGAGATCTATCTACCTATGAAGTTTCAAGTTGATAGCTTTCATCGTCTTAGAGTTATGCTCCGGACAAAAATTAAGTATGAAAATAAACAAAGGGCAATAACTCCAAAAGTATGAGGTGCAGAGTAATGGTTCTTGTGCACTGCACTTCTCCTCAATGAGATCTATCTACCTATGAAGTTTCATGTTGATAGCTTTAATAGTTTAAGAGTTATGCTCCGGACAAGCGAAAGAGGACCAGCCGCTGCCGACACTGCCGCCTCCGCCGCCGACAAAAGTAACACCTATATGTCGCCTATTCAGGAGACACAAAAACTAGGAGCTGTTTAATGAAGTTGGATGTTTAATAAAGTAGGAATGATTTTATATTTAAACTACTGTCATTAATTATCTTTTTCAGCCTGTACTTCTGGTACTGATATTTCACATACTCACACAAAGTATTATGATCCACAGATCTGTCATGAAGACGAAACAAACAATATGGGTGACTATTACATCAAATTAATTAATTATGTACATGGACAAAGGTTTTCATGTTATTTATCAGAAATCTATTCAAACTTCAAAGAATGAAATAATTTGGACCACTTAAACATCAAAAACACCACCACCAACAACAAAACTACAAGGTGCCATTGTTATTTTAAACTGTTTAGATCTTTAAATAGCTGGTTTTTTGTTCATTGCTATTGTTTTGCCAAATTAATGCAAACACAAAATTGAATATAAAAGACAATGAATTTAAACCTGGTGCATCAGCAGAAGAGACACTAAATAAACAACTAAAGGTGTTGTATTTCATGCAAATTGACATATTCTTACATGACACGTGCAGAATTTTCTATCGACAAAGAACAAAATTCACCATTGTTAAACTTCCAATAGACAACCCCCCAAAATAGTTCCGAAACTGTAAATTATAGTTCGCATTGTAATTGCAGAACATGTTGTCAGGTCACGTTAGTATCAACATAACTTTCGCATGATCGTCGTTTAATGGCAAATTTTTTAAACACTGATTTGTCGTTCTGATGCTACATTATATTAAACCACTCTGACTAACGCCCTCGTGGTTTAATCCATACGCATCAGAACTCTAAATTGTAGTTTATAAGCCAATAAACAACTGTAAATCAAAAATTATTGTTTAAGTATATACTGCATGCAAAACGAAAAATGTGAAACAAACATAAAACACACAATTTCAAGAACAGAGAAACCTGTAAGAAATTCTATTCAAGTGTTAAGTACCAATGCCTTGAACTAACACCTTATCAGAAATCTGAGTTTGACAGTTTAAATAAAATAATGTTGTGCAATACACTACTCTTCTATGATACGCGGGCTCTACACCAGTATCCCACATCCACTGAGCCGAAAACCATCATTCTGATATAGCCAATGCTTGTTAAGCAAACAAATGTGATGTGTTAAAGATAAAGTTGCAGATAACATTTAAATATGTCTTTCTCCGAGAAAAAGTAATTGCCACAACATATGTGTTTGGAGGACGTAACATTTAAAACAAATATCATCACGTAAGCAGATATTCAGCCGGTTTGTTATGTTATCAGTTATTCACCAGGTTGGGATCATAGTCGGATATACCACTATTAGCGACAACCGACAAATTAGCGATACAGTATATTTTAAGGTTATCAAAAAATCGCTAATGCTTAATACCTATTTGAGTTGAATTTATCCATTAGCTACAATTTCCAAAACCATCAATTCATTCTTTATGGGTATACCAAATGCTGATGGGTTTCTAACGTCATTATGGGAGATGGTAGATTCTGATTCGGCCCGTTAACAAATATGTTGTGTCAACATTTCAATTAGTTATTAGATAATGCTGCACCATTTCGAAAAGCTGTAAGTTGTAACATACCATATTGGCCGTTAACGTACAATAAGGCAATTGTAGAATTTGCAGATAATAAAGATTACTAAATGCATTTACATTTTAAATTACTCAAAACTGATAAAATATTTTGCAGATTCAATGCAAACACACGTTCCTTTAAAATAATGGAAATTTATGATCCTAATGTTCTCCATCTAATAATATTACTGTTAGGGTTCTAAAAAAGGACCATTGCAAAAAAATAAATCCAAATAATTTTGCAAATAAAACAATTAACATAATTTTGCACTCAGCCATCAAAATATTCAGCAGACAATCACATGTCCTATGTAGTTCTTAGTCAATGTTACTTAAGTCAACAGTGAAATTTGTATTCATTTAAAAATACAATGGATCTGATAACAAAAAGTTTACTATTAACATTAGACACTAAGTCATGAAATTGTTTCTACGGCCATTCTCCCCCTACCTCTGATTCAAGTAGGGCAGTTGTCAGTTACTTGCTTAGGTATGTTCACTTAGTACTGCTAAACCGCTTAGATCGGCTAAGCTTGCCTAGGAAAAGTGTGAGTAGGTTAACTGACCGCCATGATATGACTGAAACAAAATACTTATAATGTATCAGCCAATAAGAACTCTGACATTAAAAACACTAATTTAACCAATTCCCATCAGACCAACAAATAAATAAAAACCGTATTATTTGGGTCAAAGATTAACCATAGAATACTATGCAACTTTATGTATCAACTAACTAGGACAGTTGTTATTATAATAACTAGTAAAATTGAGTCCAATCAAATGCAAAATAAACATTATTATCTGCGTCACAGGAGTAACGCCATGTCCTCGACCAAGCGTCAGCATGTTTGGCGAACAATTAGCAGATGTAAACATGTCATTTGATGGCAAGCCAATGCGTTTCAAACATGCTGCAACTTCCACAACATAATACCTTGACGCAGAAACAGAAACATGTCCGTTGAAACAGATTCAAAGCTTTACGGCACGAATATTACATATTTATTTCTGGGATCTCTTATGCCCAGCAATTTAAGTGCACAATAAAATAAAGTTACCAATAAACAGTGTATTTTACAGCTTTAAGAAATAGACATACAAGAAGCACTTAAGTCCGAAGTGCACAAATGTTGGAAGGCCATAGTTTACCGTGTTCACAAAAAACACATTAAGATTTTCTATGCAACTTGGACAAAAGTATATGGCATAATGTTTCAGGGAAACTGGGGTAGCCTTGCTTGATTGGGACGTTGTTTCTATAAGGACTTTAAAATGGAAATAAAAAAGTATTTCAGTGCAATGTTAACTCAGAATTTTCTGAAAGCCTTGTGACAAAAAACTATTTAGTTTTTTGGGAACTTAGACAAAATTATAAAAGAAAAACGTCGATGCATCAAAGGGTACCATTATATAATTGTCAAGATTGAATTTTCTTTAAGCATTAAGAGACTTACAATTTATGTCAGTATACACAAAATGTTATTCAGAAACTGCTGAGAATGGCAAAATAATTCATGTTCTTGACTTAACATGTTATAATCTCTGTTTGCTTGTTCTAATGCCAAAAATGCACGGCACTTCAGGCAGAAGCATTTTATAATGCACATTATGCAGAAATTGTAGCTGACTAGTGAAGTTGCAAAAGTAAATTACCATGACACTGATGACAAGAGCAAGAAACAAAATTCGACATCCCAATTTATTCACACGCAATTAAATATAAAAGAAACATTTACAAACAGACAGAATAAATTTCAATCCAATGAAGTCTGTAAATGAAATTTCTACAACCAATTTGAAGTGCAAATTGAAGAAAATCACTCTGAAATTACACTCAGCTGGTGTAAAGATACGTTTTTTATCTATGAAAAGAACTCTTATCCGGCAATTTCCTTTCCGCAATCGCTTGTTCTGTGGATATCACTGCAGTTTGATCAATCCATGGGATACCAATAGGCTTCAAAGTTAAATGAGGAAAGAAACAAAACAGGTACAGGTACCAAAATTTGAAAACTTACAAAACAACTAAAGAAATGTCAATTTAACATTTATGCATGTTCCATTATAGATCTTTCGGTATTTCTACCTATAGTAACAGTAAAACTCCTTCACAGCTATTGTTGAAGCTTCAAAAGTGTTTCATGAGGCCCAAAAGAAAAATAGTCCAGTTTCTGGTCTCCCGACCGACCCTTTACTATGGTTGCCGACCCTACATATTTTTGGTCCAAAAATAATAAAGACTGAAAAAGACTGTTACCGTGTACAACACAAACCATTCTCCCATCATTAAAAAAATAAAATAAAATAAATAAAAATCCCTACCTACCGACCCTTATTGTTTGGGGCAGGAGACCAGAAACGGAACTTTTTTTTTTTGGCCTAAGCAAAATACTACTTTTTTTTCTAGACTAGGTTAACAGTTAAACATGTGATATCAAAGTGCATTTGATTGGATTAAGCAATAAATTAATTTCCATATAAGTGACAGTTGTGGAAACATCTATTTCCTGAACAACATGGTACAGAAGACAGAAAACACCAACAATATAAAACACTGAACATACAAAAATGACTGAGGCTTACAAATTTAATAATTCTTCTTGAGAAATATTATACTTCAGGATCTGGACCTTTCACAGAAAACATCAAAAATTATTCTTCCAGTTTTTTCTGGAATATCACAAACCAAATTCAAACCAAAACAATCACATAAGAGTTCAAAATATTGAATATTGGCACAGCATTATTTAAGGACAGTGCAACACTATTATTAACATCAGGTAAGGTATAATTGGAAAAAAACTTTTGCAATGTGGTTCAAGAAACATAATAGATGTGATATTTTTCCTTCAAGTTAGGTCATAAATCTGGGATAATTTTCGAAAAGCACATCCATCTAGGTTCTCAATCATTGGAAAAAATCAAGATCTAGACCATGTTTCCTGCTGGGAAAAATGTATGAGTTTTTAAACATCTTTGAAAGGGAAATAATAAACATATATTTTCTGGACTGCTTATCTGGAGCATTGAAAAATTATGCCATATAAATCATCCGATTCTTTGATCTGATAAGTATATGAAATATGAATTTTTGATAATGAGAAAATTATAATGATAAATACAAAAATTGGGTGATTTACAACATAATTGTGAACTAAATGAAAGAATGATGACTTTCAGGAGTGTTTGGAGAACATTACAGTCCCTCTGATGTGCTCTGGATTTGTTTTTGAGCAGGTAAATATTTACCCAGTTCCCCTTCTGTGATAAATGGTGTACTTGTTTTATTCTGGCAGACCACTTGACCACATGGCCCCACTTGATTGAACCAGATACTCAGTTAAATGGTTAAACCAGTTCCACTTCAAAATTGATATATATACAGAGTCCATGGAGACCTTTAATTGTTCCCAGAAACAATAGCACTTGGAAAACAGTCTGACTGTTATCAGTATAAATAATGTGCTGGTCTCCAACAGTTATTTTGGCCAATCAAATTAATGACATACTTAAAGTGCTATTAAATATTGTTATCATGAGTGTCCTTAATTGTTATTTATAGCAAATCAAGATAAATATATTACTGGATATCACAAATGACACAATTGTGTCTGAGATATTGAACATATAATACAAGGACAGATGCAACCATTTACTATTTGTCTTTAATGTAACAGACTGTCCTCGTTAGAAATTTTTAGTTTGTGCACACAATAAGAAAAGCAAAAGCTAAGTTGCTACTTCTGCATTATCTAAGCTAAGTTGCTACTTCTGCATTATCTAAGCTAAGTTGCTACTTCTGCATTATCTAAGCTAAGTTGCTACTTCTGCATTAGCTAAGCTAAGTTGCTACTTCTGCATTATCTAAGCTAAGTTGCTACTTCTGCATTATCAAAGATTAAAAATCCAGACAAATTGAGTTCCTTACTTTAAGACAAGACTTTATTCTGTTAACTTGAAGATTACATAAAATCTTTATATACTTACATGTACCATACATAAAATATCCTTTCAGTATATGGGGTTTACGTTTACAAGGGAAGACGCATAATACAACCATGAAAATACATGCAGTCTTAACTAAAATATATATAAATTTTCGCATTGGGGTAAGGGAAGAAACTACATGAATTCAATTCAAGTGGTAAACCACAGGGACATTCAGGGTTCAAGGTCAAAATGTATTACTTTTATTTCCACCAAGCTGATATATTACAATGACAGTTTAATACTGGAGGCATACATTGAGATACCAAGAAACAAGATTAGCAGCAAAATTAATCAAACTGCTCCAATTACAAGAACCATTCTTGATCTCTAAGCACGGTTCAATAGGTTTTAGACTCCTTGTACTTTAGGAAAATGACCATCACTGATGGGCTGATTGATAGAGGAACTGCCCACACTGGACATTCCAATACACCATCAGCAGCATCTTGACCACAGTGGTCAGTCAGTATCTTGACCAGAGCTGCTGGTCAGTATCTAGTGACCATTTCCAGAGCCTCAACAAGAATTCCTGTTTCATGCATTGGCTGATAAGCAATTTTATTGCCCCTGTAATTGCTATGGCCTAAGTGCCTAGCATGTCATCCATAATCAGAGCAAAGTGCAATTACTGATTGAAATGAGTGCACATGTACTTACTGGACTACCAATTATACCATTTCCTCCCTGTTCTGAGCACTTTCCAATAGTTATTTTATATATGGATGTCAAATCAACTGGTGCTTATCATCAATACAAAACAAGTGCCAACTGTTGGGTATGATTATTTTAATCCAACAATAAATTGAACTGCCAACAAGAGATGCAGGTAAAAGCTTTTGTCAAAAGTTCATATTTTTTGGCACAATGTTATGGAACTACTTCTTGTCACAATGTCATCACAATTAAAATTTCTCACCTTTTTACGTTTGACTTAATGTCAAAATTGTTTGTTTTTTTTTGCTTTTTTTTTAATGTGACACTACTTATTGTCACCAAATTATATTTGACCACCTTTTCTTACGCGTGTATCTAAGGGTTATTTAAATTATAAAGATAATTTAACAGTCTTGAACAAGTTATGTATTGCCATGAAATATAACAAAAACATCCACAGGCAAAAATAATTCTGTAAGACAAACATTGAAGACCAGTTTCAAGTTCTAGAATGCATCGAAAACCAGTCTAAACTTACACTAACAGTATGCTAATACCACAGTCTGACAGATGCAGACCTACAGCGGAACCTAATTGAATATGATTGGATAATGAAACATGGGGGAAAACAGACACATAGGCAAACAGTTTGACTGTAATGTCATAGCAGTTCTGGCAAGCAGGCCAATCTAACTCTGGCAATGAATACATAACTTGTTCCAGACTCTTAAATTATTTCTAAATTACCTCTGGGGACCAACAAGACCTCAATTAATTTCAAGTTATCTACCAAATGACCAGATCCCTGGTCTCCAAGGACCCAGAGACCTTCTGAAACAATCCATAGACATTAGGCAGAAGACATAAACCATTTTCCAATGTAAACAGCCATGGAATATGTCTGTCATCTATGTAGGAACAAGACTGGGAATTAATGCATTTACATCAGGTTTTCTCTGCTTTTCAGCTCTTTTAAAATTTTCTGATAAATATTTGATATATAATGAACATTTTTCCTGCGGATTATCTCTTGGAATAGGGCTGTAACGGGTACCCGAAATATAAAAAAAATCGGAACCATTTCAAGATTCGCAAGTACGGATCCATCTTTCAAAATTTTGGATCCGGATCTAATCTTGTTGACTGTAACCTTTTTAACTTCCAAATGTTCGTGTAGTCAGATTCACTGCCAGTTTCAGCACATTGACTTTTGACGGTTGATAACTGGTTTTGATTCTGTGATACAAATACGCTTATTTAGCAATATTGTTGCGTGTAGGACAGTCTATTTAATATATTATGATTGTTTTATTGTTTATTTCGCGATTCAATATGGCTGGTAGAAAAATTAATAACGCTCCAGAAAAGTTAACAGCTCCTTTTTGGGATCCTTTCGGTGGCTTTTATATGAGAATCGAAAACGGTAAGAGCTGCTTGACAAAACGAGTGCAATATGCAGAATCTGCAAGATCCCCTTTGACAACAGAACATGCACAACCTCTAACCTAAATAAACATCTGGAAACTTGTCATCAACATGTCAAATTGCAACAGAAAAACAAACAACTGGAAAAAAAACATGCTTGAATCATGTCTACATTGGACATTTTCTGCAGATTTAACATATTATATGTGCTTTTTGAACAATTACTTCTGAAACACCTGGTGTATCAGACATTTTTAGCTCACCTGAGCACAAAGTGCTCGTGGTGAGCTTTTGTGATCGCCCCTTGTCCGTCGTCAGTGCATCCGTGTGTCTGTGCGTCAGTCGTCAACTTTTTATTCAAACAACATCTCCTCCTAAACCACTTAGCAGATTTTCACCAAACTTCACAGGAATGATCATTGGGTAACCCTCTTTCAAAATTATTCAAATCGTTACGGTACTCTGCATATGTAGGTCACCAGAGCTAAAAATAGATTTAACAAGTGTAAACTTCAAAAATCTTCTTCTCTGAAACCGCAGGGTCCAGAGGTTTCATATTTGGTATGTTACATCCTATAGTGGTCCTCTACAAAGACTGTTCAAATTATGCCCCTGTGATCAAAACGGGCCACGCCCCCGGGGTCACATGGTTTATATAAAATAGATAGCAAAATGACTTTAAAAATCGTCTCCTCTGAAACCACAAGGCCCAGAGGTTTCATATTTGGTATGTAACATTATATAGTGGTCCTCTACAAAGATTGTTCAAATCATGCCCCTGGGGTCAGAACTGGCCACGCCCTGGGGATCACATGGTTTGTAGAGAATATACAGCAAAATGACTTTAAAAATCTTCTCCTCTGAAACTGCAAGGCCGAGAGGTTTCATATTTGGTATGTAACATCCTTTAGTGGTCCTTTACAAAGTTTGTTCAAATTATACCCCTGGAGTCAAAACTGGCCGTGCACTGGGGGTCACATGGTTTATAAAAAGTTAAATAACACAATGTCTTTAAAAATTGTCTACTCATAAAGCGCTAGGCCCAGAGGTTTCATATTTGGTATGTAACATCCTACAGTTGTCCTCTACAAACAATGTTCAATTTATGCCCCTGGGGTCAAAACTTGTCACGCCCCAGGGATCAGATGATTTATATAAACTTAAATAGCAAAATGTCTTTAAAAATCTACCCCTCTGAAACTGCAAGGCCCAGAGGTTTCGTATTTAGTACGTAACATCCTATAGTGGTCCTCTACAAAGATTGTTCAAGTTATGCCCCATGGGTAAAAAATTACCACACCCAAGGGGTCACATGGTTTATATAGACTTAAATAGCAAAAAAACTTAAATTTCTTCTACTCTGAAACAGCAAGACCTAGAGGTTTCATATTTGGTGTTTAACATCGTATAGTGATCCTCTACAAATAATGTTTAAATTATGCCCCTGGGTCAAAACTGGTCATGCCCTGGGGGTCACATGCTTATATAGACTTAGATTGCAAAATGACTTTAAAAATCTTCTCCTCTGAAACGGCAAGGCCCACAGCTTTTCTGTATTTGGTACGTAACACTGTATAGTGGTCCTCTCCAAAGATTGTTCAGATTATGCCCCTGGGGTCAAATCTGGCGACACCCCGAGGGGTCACATGGCTTATATAGACTTAAATAGCAAAATGACTTTAAAAATCTTAATCTGAAACTGCAAGGCCCAGAACTTTGTTCAAGATTGTTCAAATTATGTCCCTGGGATAAAAATAAGCCATGCCTCAAGGATGCAAATTTCTATTTGGTTACAAGGTATCAGGTGAGCATCCTAGGGCCCTCACTTTTCATTATAATAAAGTGTTATGTGTTTAGATCAAGTTTTCTTCAATATGTTTTAAGTAATGCAACTTTTCTTCAGTAATGAGGAACCGGATTCGAAATTAAAGTAAAAACCTAATTTGGATTCGGATTCGGATCGAAAAATTTTTTGGGATTAAATACAGCCCTATCATGGAAAAATATTCTCAATGGTAGGGAAAAATATCAAAGCGGCAGATCTGATATAAGAAATTATCTTCTTTTTGGGATTTTGTAACAGCTTTGATAACAAGGTGTGTGATATGTGCATTTCCAGTTACAGTTGATTCATTCATGCTAAGATTGACGATCGATGCAGCATCAAAGTCATAAGGTACATGAAAGGGGCATATTCAGAAATTTTGTTATTAAATACAAAATGGATCACACTTATTAAGCACCAGACAAAATACAAGAAAATGAGACATTTTTTTACTTCAGATTTCCAGCATGCATGATTAGCATTCCATTCCATTTGGCAATGCATTTTACCATGATGTAATAACCATATAAATATTTTGCCTAATGAATAGTAAGTAACTTTCATTATTTAAATCATACTAATAAATATTATTGTAATTCCTTTATTACAGAATGATATACTTATTAATATGATTCCTTATCAATCTTTGATTACGTCAAATTTTATAATCTGCATTTAAATAATAAAAAATACAATAAACAAAATTAATAATAAAAAAAATTACTAAGCGTAAATAAATTAATCAATAAATAAATGGTATAAAAAACACAATCAAATAATAAATAAACGAATAAATAATTTAAATAACAATAAATAAATACCATTACAAAAGACAAAAAAATGATTAAAGAACACAAACAACACCATGCCACTTGTTTTTGCACCCCAAAATGGGCCAGGCTCTATATAAATCTCCGTACCGCTAGTGAATGACATAACACATTAAGGCGGAAGAAGCTGGGAACCAGTGAGCTGATCCAGCCGTGAGATGTTTGGGTTAGTCGACAGCAGACGTGAGGAACCACGGCCAATAGGTCCCGAAGTAACGGAACTGTTTTAAACAGATGGGACATGTCACGAGACAGACTGATCCGCCCACGCCTGTGATATGGACTCACCCCTTTTTCTGAGATTTTAAGGCTGGCTTATACTCACCCATGAAATGGACTCAACCATTTCTATGATTTATTTTTTATTTATATTAATTATTTATATTATTTAGAAAGACTGGCCTGCCCCTGGATTAAACCATTTCATTTTTTTTGTCTGAACGAGTCTTCCATTCTAAAATTTTAGATATGTAGGGTTTATGTTAAAACCAAATATGAACGACTAGTATGCCAATTCACATGTGAAATAGTTTAAACCATTTTTTTGAGATTTTATTCTGTGAGATTATTCTGTCTTCTATTTTAAAATTTAGAGATATTTGGTTTATGTTAGTAAATTTGAAATTGCACTGATGGAAATACTGATGGAAATAAGAAATGACTAAATTTGTCTGGTTGTAAGCAAAATTGAATATGAATCAGAGGGATTCGTGTTTCAAGACTTGTACACTGGCAAAACATTTTGTTATCTAAAGTAATTATTTAGGTCATTCCTAAAACATTTCTTTCTTACCTTTAAACCTGTTTAAACCCTCCGTCATGCTTTAAACTGGCCATTCATAGGCCATGGCCCCAGTTTCCTGGGCTTTTTTCTTCAGATCCATGCTCAGAGGATGGGACCCAGGCCTCAAGTTTTGGAGATAATTACCATAATGAATTAAATGGTAAAGGGGGAACAAAAATTCAGGTGTAAAGTCAGCTTTTTGGGAAAAATACATAATTTTAAAGACATTTTTGCTTGGGGGTTTTACCTATATCAGCTCCTGCGATTTAAGGTGAAAAAGCCTTGACTTGAATCATTTTGGTGTATTGTGTCTGTTTTGTGTGTTCTGAGTTGTATAGCCAATAATAAACCACAATTCACAGGTCACGTAAGTTCACTAAAAGAGTGTTTAATGCTAGTTTCTATAATGCTGATGCAGCCAAAGTTTGGTAATCTTTAACACTTGTATGTCACTTATCAACTTCATCAAGGGCTGAGATCTGTTATTTTCCAAATTTATGGTAGAATAAAAAAAAATGTCTGAAACTTGCATGCCATATCAATGTCCTAAAGTGAGTAAAAATGTCTCAAATTTAGATAAACGTGCGAGACGACGAAACCCTTCTGTTCTTATTTTTCCCAAAGAAATTCTTAGAATTTCCATAATAAACATATCAGAGCGAGCTAGAACCGAGAAATTAACCATTTAATTGGGTACGTCACTTGAAAGCATAAAAATATCCATCCATCATCCTTTAAAAAGTGCAACCCGTTTTCTGCACTCGGTACAATTTGAAATTGACAACTGACAATAAAGGCTCTTACATATAAGTCGACCAATCAAAGTGTTCCGAGATGATTGCTAATTAGTTTAGGGCATGCCTTCGGGCTAATAAGCAACTGCTCGGGAAAGCATAAACATAAAACTGCGGATTTGTTGCAAAGACTAGAACAAAATTTGGTCCCAATGCGTACAAATATGCTAGCAAACAGTTCAGCGAATTTCCAAGAAATTACAAATGCAAATTAACTGCATGTCACTATTTTTTCGCTGAAGAAAATTATGCTGATATGTAAAAAATTGTAAACATCTATAACAAGGTATTATTATGTTTTTTGTTTAAGTGATTTAAGTCGATACCGACTTATCAGCAGTAGACATAAGTACCTGATGACTCGCTGAAAAAGATTTTCACATCTGTATGTAATTTTATGGGACGGTTTAATGAAAATACATATTAATTTCAGATAATATTTAAATTTGAAAGACTGTATGTAAAATAAAATATTTTAACATTTTTGAACCGGAATCACTCAAAATAAATTAAAATCCTGGCATATAGAGAATACTAGGTTAGTGTTAAATACAGATAAGTTTATTTAGCGAGGCTTAGAAAACCTAAACCACTGGTTTTCTAAGCCTCACTAAATAATTCTTTCATGCCGAGCAAATAAACATATCTGTATTCAACACTTACCTTTTATTCAATTTATCTCATCAGTTTCTGTCTTTATTTTGAAAATAAACAATAGAAAATCACTGAACAACACCAAAAACATCAAATGACATCACAAAAATAAACAACATGACATCATTATAATGGTCTAGGGGAACAAGGTGGAATACAGCTATGTTTATCCAAGGGGGTGTTAGTTCGTCAATGCAGGCATTGGATAAAATTTGTTTAAACTTTTATTTATGGATTATATTTCCTGTTTTAAATAGCCACATTTTCTTCCTGCCTAAAATCACAAACAATTCATCCCATCCCAGGTTCAGGCAAAAACAGTATCTAAATTACCAATAATTCTGACAATTCAATATTGACCTATTAGCATTTTGCTTCACAATTCCATTAAAAACCTGCAAGATTTCTAGCATCATTGTTCTTTCCGAGACAGTGTTTATATGAAATTGAGCCTCTATTAATTATACAAACCCTATTATTTACTGCCAAAAAGTCCTCTCCTTTAACTCTAGAGTTTTCTAGATCTTTGGCATCATGAAATTGGAAATGGAGATTTTTAGGTATTCAAATTGCATGATTTCTTTTTTCTGTTGGAATTGCATTATTATTTTTTGTGGCACTTAGATAATTAACTCTATTTACGCAACATGAACATAGTTAGGATAACATGATAAATTTGCATGTTACATGGTTAAGGAATAATCAACTAGAGCGACTCTTGAAGGCAGATGGATTTTAAATTCGATAGAGAATAAATAACGAAGGAAATAATAAAATGTAAATCAACAAACCATTTCCTGGCTTTTGCATTTTACTGGTGTGGTATAGCCAAAACAACTGTTGACTATATAAGCTTATATATTTGTATTAGAGTTTTTGACTGTACAGTCACAAACTATTTTGGATAAAACAAGAGCTGTCAGAGGACAGCGCGCTCGACTATTCAAAGTATTTCAGTTGGTTCATATTTTGGATAGTGAACGGGGCATAAATTTGTTAAAATACAAAAAAATTAAGTGAAGCCTTGTATAGATTATAAATTTTTGGAACAAAAACTTAAACCACAAAGTCTATGTAAAAAGTGGGCTAACTCTGTCAAAATACAAAACAGAGTTATGGGTAATGTTGCCCATGATACTAGAGTTGATAACAAAGGTTAATTCCAAGTTTCAAGTGAATAACTAATGTAGTTTTGAAGTTACAAAACTTTTGAATATGAACTTTAAACTGAAAATCTAAGTGAAAAGGGGGCATAACTCTTTAAAAATACAAAACAGAGTTATGGGGAATGTTGCCCCTGACACTGGAGTTGATGAAAAAAGGTATATTCCAAGTTTCAAGTGAATAACTTATGTAGTTTTGAAGTTACAAAACTTAAGAATATAAACTTTAACCAGAAAATCTAAGTGAAAAAGGGGCATAACTCTGTCAAAATACAAAACAGAGTTATGGGGAATGTTGCCCCTGACACTGGAGTTGATGAAAAAAGGTATATTCCAAGTTTCAAGTGAATAACTTATGTAGTTTTGAAGTTACAAAACGTTTCAATATGAACTTTAACCAGAAAATCATTGTAAAAAAGGGGCTTAACTCTGTCAAAATACAAAATAGAGTTATGGGGAATGTTCATCCTGATACTAGAGTTGATAACAGGTATATTCCAAGTTTAAAGTGAATAGCTTTGTATTATTGAAGTTACAAAACTCTTGAATATAAACTTTAACCAGAAAATCTATGTGAAAAAGGGGCATAACTCTGTCAAAATACAAAACAGAGTTATAAGGAATGTTACCCTTGATACTGGAGTTGATGACAAAGGTTAGTTCCAAGTTTCAAGTTAATAACTTATGTAGGTTTGAAGTTACACAACTTTTGAATATAAACTTTAACCTGAAAATCTAAGTGAAAAAAGGGCATAACTCTGTCAAAATACAAAACAGAATTATGGGGAATGTTGCCCCTGACACTGGAGTTGATGACAAAGGTATATTCAAAGTTTCAAGTGAACAACTTATGTAGTTTTGAAGTTACAAGTCTTTTGAATAAAAACTTTGACCAGTAGGAAAGCTCACCGATTCTTCGAATAGTCGAGCTAAAAATCACCTAATATGCATTTTTCATTCCTTTAAACTTGGCTTCCATTTTATAAGAGACTTATTTTTGAAGAATTTAGCTTCTTTAATCAACGATCTGATGTAGTATGCAGCATAGGATTCTTGAAGAAATAAACTGTACCCTCAAATAATTGCTTGATGCATTTCAATTTCAATCAATTAAAGGTTTCAAGTAACAGAGTAGATCTGTATGTAATATAATTATTTCTGTGGTTTTATTATTTTTAATCGTTGTTTGTATCTGATTTGAAATAGTATCCATTTCTCATGCAATCCAGAGATTTTCTGGTGCCTTTTAGATCCAAAAAAGTTCAACAAACATGACATCAATTATTGATATTTTCAGCTAAACGCATTAGAACAAGAGCATCAAAAGAGATTAATAGATTATTTAAGTGATAAAACAATATATAATTTCCACTGGGTCATATTATAAACTTTTAATACTAATTGCAGAATAATTAATTATTGATTGATCAATGATACAATATTTTATAATTCTGGCTTCAATGCTTAATGTTGTGCTACAATTCAATAATTCTTCACTTCTTTTACAATTAAACGCTATTGTACCATATTTATTCCACCGTTAATGGTAAAAGATTCAGCTTTTAACGGAAAATGGTCAATCCAACATCAAAAGCCAGACTTGTCAATCAAGCACACCACCAAAATATTCATGAATTATTATGAAAGTGCCAAAAATGCTTGGAATCAAATATGGTAGTGTTCAATAGTTTTTACTCAAGTGTTTATGTTAAATATGCCTCCAGTGACAATTATACCGTATAATACACACAATAAATATGCTATTTTAGGTGACTTTATTGGCATTTTCTCTAAAATATTAACATTTATGAAGTAACATACTTTATGCATACCGTTCAAGTTTTGATAACACTAGTTGCAATTACATTATAAGCATTACACACATTTTTCAGTTGGACAGTTCATATATTAAGATCTCGGTTTTAATACATTGTAGTAAGTAGCACTTTCTTCTTCCGTGTAATGGTGTTGACTTATATGCACCGACGTACAGGTGTGTGCCTATAGTTACGCCTTAATGGCCTCCAGTTATTTTCCTTTTGTATCTGTTAGTATATTGAGTCTTGTTTAACAAAGAACCATACTACTTACTTAAATATAATTTTGTATTTGTTTTATGACGTAGCGCCATTTCTTTTGTCTCATGTGTAAACTTTACCCCAACCACTTGGGTTCTGGAGGGTTACAGTGTTAGTGGCAATTTAAATCAACATGATAAACATTATTGTATGCTATGCCTGCAATTGTCATTGAAAATATATTCTGGCCTGATCGTTATCCTTTCTCAAATAAGAAAACCTATGTTTTAATAAGGCTACAAACGACTTGTTTTCTGTACTTTTTTTAACAGATATGACAGTTGCCATACTTTCTATTGGTTATAAACAAAAAAAGCCATTGTCAGTCTTTTCAAGTCAAGTGCAATAATAGTTCACTCATATGTAAGAACATTCCATTCTTCAAAGATACAATTATCATGAGCTAATCACTGGAATTTCTGGAGGCCCCATCCAGTCAAGCTTCAAATGTTCTTCTATAAAAATCTTGAACAATTTCTTATAATATTGCTCTGTCTACTTAACAACAGAGGCGTCTTTGGCATTCAAAGGCGCTCTCAATTGCCGCAGACCGTAAGTCATAGAAAAATTAATTGGTCGGCTTCTAGTTAACAGTCGGATAAGTACCCCTCGAGGGGTATAGATGGAGAATAAAACATGTCAGAAAGCCCAAAATGCTGGAGAAAATCTTATTACAGCAGCAATGTAAGCATGGTAAGGAACTTGGAAGAAGAAGAATCTGTAGTTAACGTTAACGTTGGCCTATTATCGCTTTAATCCCACCAGTCTCACTGGCAACATGGCATTAAACGTTCAAAGTCTGCGTAAGGTTCGTAAGGTTCGCAGGCTGCACTTGAAAGAATGCTTGGAGCATGTCGACCATGCAGGAAATGTTTCAAGAAATTAGAAAATGCAGGAAATATGGATGTAATCCAGGAGATAAAAATTAGCAAACGACGAGTGAAATATAAAAGAAAATAACTAATTTAAAACATGGTTAATAAAATTGATATTTCCCATACATTTTACAAGTTTTGCTTAATTCTAACAAATGAACAGTTTTTTTCATAATTTCTTAATTCATGCATTTACATCTAACGATTTCCTCTAACATTTTATTCAATATCCTCAACTAACATTTAACATCAGTTAACATTTAAACCAAAATGCTTTGAATTTTAGGATTGATTAATTAAATGATAAATAATTCATAAGGGATGGAATTTAAGGCTATAATGTGTTCGAAATGGAAATAACACATTAGGTATGAGATAGATAATACCAATGCATTAGTACATTATTTTCTGACGCTAATGGTTGGAAACAAACTAAAACAACATATCGTATTTTCATTTTCCAGATACATGTACAACATGTTGCTCCCTCCAAAGTGATATCATTACAGAAAGAGGCCTGGCAAAAGGTCAAAACACACGGAAATCAGATATCACTATATATCATGTTTAACAAACATTCTCACATATCTGAGTAAACAAGATCCAATAAATAACAAACAACCATGATTATAAATAATAGAGGTATTTGTTGGTGGGTATATCAGATGAAAATGTGCCAAAGGCCAGAAGCTGTTGGCTCATGCAGGAAATATAGCACCATCATCAAAATTGTAACCCCTGACATTCATACAGAATTACAATGCTGTTAAAACAATATAAGCTCCAAACTATCATCTTGGACAGATAAGAATTATCTCCATCCAAAAAAATTATGAACATATCAGCAATTTCCATCAGAAAGCAACAGAATCCCTGGTCAAGAGGATCCTAAATCACAGGACCACTTCAGAAACCCCATAAACATTGGCTCCAATTAAACTGAGACTCCCTGGCTGACTGGAACAATTTATTTCATGCCAGGACAATGTATCTGAGGTGCAAATAACACCCAAGTAAATGGCCAAAAGGCATTTTTATTGGCATCTGAGCAGCAGGTCTAATCTGGGCTTATCAGTGATACGGTTTGCAGTTTTCTGGTTTCAAGAGTCACAGTTGGTGGGACGCAGTGGTTGGGATCCCACAGTGTCCAAGTCATGAAAATGTCATAAGCTCATGAAAATCCTAGCTAACATTTCTCATTGCTGGCATTTGTGAGATTTCCAGTATAAAATGCATGTTGAGAAATTGACCGTCATAAAAATCAAATAAAAATAGTCCCTAAAATGCCCCTCAGTGTTATTGGTATCAATTCTGATGCAGAATATTCTTAACATGAAATATCATCCTTAGCAATGACCAGTATAATCCAAATAACGTGATTCATGGAGATCATTTTGTAATTTTAAGGCCCTATGTAGAAAAAATTCCCAAATTCCGAGACAGTTACCTTCCTACATTGAACACTTTAATATAGGAGTATTTTGAAAATTTAAGTATCTGCTGTATTTCCAGAAGAACGAGTGCTAACGAAGAAAAACTCAAGTTAATTTCAGTTAATTTGTGGGTTAGAGACATGGGAGTAAATGCATGCTCCAATAATGACCCCTTTAGCTCATTCCATACTAGATTGGCCATTGATTTAAACAATGAGTCGCAAAAAACAACTAGTCTAATGAAATTGCTCAGAAATTGGGAAAATGGGGAATGAAAATGTTTCCTTACAGAGACTGGCTCATTTACTGGTTTGTTCCTCCACAAAATAAAAGACTGACATTGTGACTTCCACTTAATGTAATTTTCTCTTATCTTGTTTGAACAGAAAGTATCTGGAAAACAATCCTGCAAGCCTAGTGTACTGCCCCTATCTGAGAGAACAGAACTTATAAAAGTTCTGATTGTTGACATGTTTGCAGATAAATCCTTTGAGGCGTGTCTTGCGAAAACGGGGCTCAATGCAAGTGCGTAAAGTGTCATCCCGGATCAGCCTGTGAAGTCCACACAGGCTAATCCATGACGGCACTTTCCGCCTACAATGGATTTATGTTTAGAAGAGGCTTCCTTCAAACAGAAAATACCATAAAAGCGGAAAGTGTCATCCCAGATAAGCCTGTAAGGACTGTACAGGCTGATCCGGGACGACACTTTACCCACAGCCTGGTTTTCCCACAGCATGCCTCCTTTTATTTCTATAGATACCATGTCAACAAACAGTATGACAAATTTACATTAGTTTCTTGTCATGTACTTATAACGAGGAATTTATTCCATGATTTATCTTTTTTATTCAAAAACTGCATAAACATTTTTTTCTAAATTAACAGCCCAAACGGACTCAGGTGGGATATTCATGTAACTAAAGCTCCTTAGCAATTTCTTAATTTCAGATGGAATGAAATTCAGGTTAAAAGTTCTGTGTACAAATGTACGATTAAAGTTGAATTTAAATAAAATTTCCTGAAGTCTGTGCACATGTGCTCATTTTATTTTTTACATCATTTGCTTATATTCTTTAACGTCCAAAAATATCAACTTTTTAAATCTTAAATAAAATATTACCAGAATGTTTGAATTAAGTTCATATGAAGTTACAACATGACTTCACGGCCATCATGAATTGGGGCCCAATGCCTTAAAAAGTGAGGATAATTAACAGGATGTACATATGTACCTAGCGTAATTAAGTTAAGCACCAATGCCCAATGTAAAAATATCAAACTATAATCTTTCAGTTTTATTCTCCAGTGTGTAACTTGATAATTAATTGTAACTAACACAAATTGAATAACAGATTTATTACATATCAGTAAATTCAGAATTGAAATAATGCACACAATATGAAAACACTCGAAATAGGGAAAATGTCCCACAAGATCAATTTACCGAACCCATACGCACATATGATGCATCGGTGCTGTCAATGTACACAATTTACAGACAATAGGAGTGAATATATGTACCTAAAACAGCTCCATTTTGTATATTAAACCCAGATTTGCAAACAAAGCTGCACATCAATCAAAGGGGGACAACTAGTGCATTCTGCTCTGCCATTCTCCACAAACTGCTTAGAGAAAATTGATGACACCGCAAAAACACACGCACAAAACACAACAAAAAAAAGCAAATACAGGAAATGGGATTCGGTTGAAATTCTTGTTTATGGGGCCCTTACATGGAATTTTGCCATCCCGAAAGAAAAATGGCTGATATTACCATTCGTGGACGTCGGCATAAAACACCATGCAGACCACCAATAATTGATGACATCTGACCTCTTGTATCAATAACATTGCGGCGAACAATGAGCACTTTGTCATTTTTTTGTCAAATAATATCAAAACACTGACAGTGATAGCTTTTTTGTTAATTAAATTAGGAATTTTTAATGACATGATGTATAGAAACTGCAACATTTTCTGTTCATTTTACTTCGCAAAATTTGAAATTTTATTGAATTTTTTTATCAGCGATCAAAACAAAAGGACTAATTTAATTATTAATTAAAAAGGATAGATAACAGATTATTGATTATTGTGTCATTTTTTCCCCATCAATTCATCAATTCAGTACCTTTCAACTGTTAACTTTCAACAATGGATACTTCTTAATTTATATGGAAATTTTACATTTAATTCAAATAGATTATGCAAACATTATATATTCTCAATCAACAAAACATTTCATTTTGAACTTTTATCTTAATATTGAAAATTAACCTTGGCAAAGTTATTTCATCGTGATTTGTAAAACCACATATTCACTGGCTTATTTTTTAAATTAATCACCAACAATTTGATTAAGAACTTTAGTGTTCTTCAGGTAATATTACATAGCAAAATAACAACAACAATGCATTATGGTACATTGATTCTAAATAAAATCTAATATAACATGAAATAAAAAAAAAAATTCTAAGGACATCCACATTTCAGAATAACAACACAATATTGCATTGTTACTAAATAAAATCTAAAATTACATTCTGCATTAAATGTTAAAACAAACTGCATGGCAGCAGCATTTGACTTTTCCCACTAATTTTTGACAAATATTTTTTCACTACTGAACCTGTCAGCGCAGACACACAAGGTTAAAAGTTTGTAATTGTTCACAAAAACTCAACAAAGATTTGCAATGAGATTTCCCCCACCCAAAGCAGAAGACTGCTTTGAACTGTCAATTCTAATGTTATCCGCATATTGAAACAAAAGGAGATTTCTGAAATTTTAATGAAATAATGAAATCCTCACAGATTCTCCCGATTTCTTGCGCCCTCATCTTCAATTCGTAACCTGCATGTTGTTGTCAAGAACATCACCTGAAGGTTCCCATGTGACTTGTCATGTGACTCCAGTAATCAGTTCATGTGACTAATTAATGTGTGGAGAACAATGCCTGTTTCTTTCAAACCGTCAAAACTGAGTGGGACAGTTTAGCCTTTCATGGAGATTAATTTCCAAGATTATTGTTAATTATGTTGAGCCACTAGAATGTATGCAGTAAAATTATATAAAATAGTGGTTCAATAGTTGCCCCAAGAAAAGATTGTACACAAAAAAAGAATTTCCTTGTTATTCAAGCTTCAAATAATTGCAAGGACAAATCAAAGACACAAAATTTATTAATGTGCAAGATTTCGCTAATCAGCAATAGATTTTAGATCCATGTCATTATTCAGGAGCAACTGAGGTTTTTACAAGAGTTAATAAACACTATTCCATACTTACACACTGAACCAAATTTTCTGGGATGGAATCCAAGCAAACTTGCAGGAATCCCCTAAATTTTATCTAGAATCATAATTCTTGGTGTTTAATTGCCTTATGACATTATAATGGGCTTGTGAGGGAGATGGGTTGAACTCTTCCAAGTTTTAATAGCTATAAATTTGGCATTTTTGCTCCACATTGAATGTATTATTTATGTAGCCAATCTCTTTTCCATATAAACCTCTGGATTGCTGATGGGGAAGCAGTTTTTCCATAATCATATATAGCGAGGAATTGATGAAAAAAGATAATAGGTCCAAAGATGAATTCATCAAATGTCTATTCCATTCATTTTTAAAATTTGTCAAGAAAAAAAAAAATACAAAACTGTTCTTAACATGTCTACCTTTAGAAAGCACTTAAAGGACTTAAAATTGCTGAACTTAGGTATTCATTCTTTGCAATTCCTTTAATTGTAAATCTCAGATAATTATGTCTAGGTGGTTAAATATGCCCATACTTAAAATGTGTTTTTCAAAGAAAAGACACAAAATTTGGTGAGAAATTCCATTTGTTTTACATTATTTATTTGAAATTTAATCCCACAGTTTTCCAAAATGACTTTGCAGCCGGCTATTTGCTATCAGTCTTAGAAAAACGGACTGTACTATTTCTTACAGATAAGCTAAGCTTGAACTTAGATTTGAAGATTCACAATTCAATTCACCTTAATCACCGCTTCAGTGGCTGCTTAAAATCTTCAGAAATGTATAAAGCCTTTGAAAAATGATGACATCATATTACAAACTGCAATGTCTGGAAAACTGTGAATTATTCTTTCACCAAAGCTCTGTTGCCATAACCAATGAGGAAATTACGTGTCATATTTGCATCCGAAATATGCAACACGAGACGAGGCAATGGAGACAACATTGTCTATAGTCAGTGCAAATGATAGTACATGTACCCATATACTGATGACGTTGCAACAGAAAGTGCTACGTCGGTGTTCTTGTTAAGTGCGTCGTTCGCTATGACAGACCCGGAAAATATTTCCGTTGAGAAATCCAATCAATTTCAAGTCATTTGATAGATGGTATATATAGGCTTTTTCAGTGCTAAACATATTAAACTGTGTGTAAATTTTCATTTGTGTCTGACGTTAGTTTCTATTAAACATATATGTTTATATATTAACAGGGGTGCAGAAATCCCATGCCACACATTATTGGGAAATTTTGTTTTAAGATGCAAATATTTGTAAAAATGTTGAGTATGATACAGGCTCTTTACAACGGATAATGTTATATGATAATTATAACAAAACAAACAACATTTGGATTACTCTATCTTGGATTTAATACAACTAAATTAAATATTTGAAAAATAAAAAAATGTGTTCTTATTATTTATACTTATTAAAAATTATTTGACAAATTATGTACAGAACACCCAGAAAAACTCTTATATTTTATTTGCACAAGTGAAATGGGGTTGCGGACAAGTAGATTTTTGCAAGAAATGTTTCCACAGACCGGAGAAGAATTTTACTATCTCCACTGCCCTGATTGAATTGCTGAAAGAATTAATTTTGCAAATACATGTTTATAAATAAAGCAGAAAATAGATAGCAAGACTAAAATAATGTAAATATTGTTAACAAACTTATACATTGGCAAGGTGATGCTATAAATCTGATCAAACAGAATGTGTAATTTATTATTATGGAAAATACAACGAAAACACAAAGTGAAATAGCAGCACTGACATTTCTGATATCTAAAATAACAGACAACCTGACGTGACACAACTGTCATTAAAACAGTAAAAATATGGGATCACTTTATTACAGAGATCTGATTAACTTTGAAAGAAACCATTAGGGGCCAGACAAGAATTGTGGGACACACTATTCCTTCTTTGATTGACAATGTGGTGCAAGAACAATAGCGAGGTCCTGGGAGTTGGACCCCTGAAAATGACAGAGAATTTGGACAAAACAAAAATATCCTTTAGCCGCAAAATAGCGAGTGGATGACAAATGTAAAATGCTGTTTTCCAAAAGTTAGTTACATGGTTTCTGCAAGATTTTTAGAGCAATTCATAACAAATAGTTGCAAACTAGTCAGCGGATGACAAGGGTAAAACGCTGCTACGCAGAAGTGAATTACACGATTTCTGCACTATTTTTAGCACATTTCATATCCAATGGATGAAGCATTGATCAACGCCATTGTTATTTGATTAAGCGGCTGGGGACGTCATTTTTTTCATAGAATAATTAATGACATAATGATCACTTGTGAATATTTAAAATTATCATCATGAAAGAAATGTCATGATGTTGCAAAAACATGAAGGCAATGAATGTTAAAACTACAAGGGAATTTGAATAGTCTTAATTAATTATCCCGATCTTCTTGAATATGCCTCAATATGCATTTTTGTTTTTCAATACAATATCATAGTTAAAATTATCCCAATATCAAACAGTACATTATAATATTATTATATATTAAATATTACACAAAATCAGTCACATGAGTATATGTTTTTTTAAGATGTATACCGGTAGTTATTACATAATTCAACTTTTTTCATATTAAAGTAAAATCATTTGCATATACATATCAACAAACAATGGTTGAAAGGTATTGATCACCCTTTGTAATTTCATGTTTCTGTTTTGTTCAAATAAGTTGAAATATAAATAATATTATACTTCATTTACTGAATGTATTATTTTTATATGCATGCAGGACTGAACAATCCTTCATACGAAAGCGATCAAGATAGCCTGGTACCAATTTGTGACAAACAAACTGGGCCCATTGTGAGACAGAAAATAATTGAGCCGTGTCATGGGAAAACCGGTCTAAATGCATGTGTGTAAAGTGTCGTCCCAGCCGGATTAGCCTGTGCAGTCTGCACAGGCTAAACCGGGACTACACTTTCCGCCTACAGTGGATTTATGTTTAGAAGAGACTTCCTTGAAACAGAAAATACCATAAAAGCGGAAAGTGCCATCCCGGATTAGCCTGTGACGACACTTTACAAACATGCATTAAGTTTGGTTTTCCCACGACGCGCCTCAATTTAATTAAAATATATCGCATTTCAGTGCCATTAACATAAAATCAAAGAAATCTCATTTGTCCATCCTAGAACGACCCTGAAAGAAGACAATCAACGGCCGAAATTGCACCATATGGAATTGATAGAAATTAACGGAAATTGAACTCATAAAGACAATCTTTCTAATTTCTATTGTGATCATATATGGTTATGATAGGGGACACAGAAGTGGTCATAAAGCCACCTCGAAATTTCAAGGGTCTCGTCTAATGGTGGCTGACAGAATATGAACGTTTCATGACAAGACTTAGTATTCTGTTACCATGAGATTCATCCGATTTTTTTATAATTTATTATGTGACATTTTCTCCAAAACCATGCATGGGGCCCTAAAAGCACATGGACACTCATACGTTTTTGCCTTATCAAGCTAAAACAGATGTTGTTGAAAATTCAAGGAATACAGACTTAATGGGTACAAACAAAGAAAATTATGGAACATCCACGCTCATTAAATCAAAATCAACACAAAATCTATTGTTGGACATGTATTTGTTAAAATGGTCATTTATATTGGAGGATCAGCAGGAAAAACCACTAGGTCCAGTTGTGTAATTTTTACTATTATTGCAATAAACTCTATTTTTAATGCATAAGTAAAACTCTGAAACAAAACCTTGGAAACAACACAAATTTGTTACAAAATATCAGCGCTCAATTTGGTCCTCACATCCACACAAATAAGCTTACCTTGGGGTTGTCGTCCTTAAGTCGTGAAGTGACCGAGGCAAACGTTGACGACAGGTGGGCATAGCGAGGCTGGAACGGTTTCTCTTTCACTTGATAGTGGTTCGGGCCGGGCAGGTCGGGCGCCTCTTTCTTCGTGATGTTGTTAATTCGGACGGACGTTGTGCCGAACACCCCTCGTCTCGTGCTCTCGATGTAGGCTTTCCGAATACTCTCTGAACTCATGCCGTTAATGTTGTACGCACCTGGGCCTGCATAATATAGCAAAATTGTGGCAATTTCAGGAAAAAAATGCAATATTGTTGCAAATTCAGGACAAACAGTTAACTTTTAATTTGAGATTTTAACAATTACCATACATACAATCTTGATATTTTCTTATATTTAAACATGTAATATGAAAAAAAAATCCAGCATTTTTAAACACAGACTTTGCAAATGCAAATGATTGGTGAAACTTATTTTGGTTGATTTTTTTAAATATAAACTTTTATGTAAGTTAAAGCCGATGAGTCAAAGGCAATGAAGTTAGAAATTCTGGGGTCACAACAGTTGTCAGTGTGTAATATTTCAAACCAAGGCCCCTTGGAAGGAATGTCAAACTAATGGCAGGCTTGATACACAACTGAATTTCTGGGACAACATAATCGCCATAATTAATGTCCAGCCTGACAGTCAATTCAAACATGTCATAGACAATATTCCATTGTCTTCAATTGTCTTCCATTCCTGAAGAAAAAGACAACTTCTGTAAATAAGGCCACTTAAAAGTTTGTTTCAGGAGCTTATTTTGAGCACTGTGTGCACGCACAAATGCTGAAATAACAGTGTCTACAAAATCATTACTTCAGTTTGCAGTGAAAATACATGGTCCAACTTTCAATTTTGTGTGGTGAATCTGAGTCAGTGTTCCATTGTTCCAAAAAAAAAAGAGATACTTCATCAAGTGTAAAACTTAAAGTTGAAATAAACATGCCAGGTCACCTACAAAAAACTTTCTAAACAAGATGCAATATAAAAAAAAATGGAAAAACACACATCAGAATAATTATGCATGAGCACCTAAAAGGTTAGAAGATGAAGGGTGGCAGAATTTTTTTTTTCATTATGAAAATGAAAGAGAAAACTGCAAGTAAAACATATTGTTTCTTAAAAAATGTGACAAACTGTTCTAAAATTCTCTAAAACTTACAATACAAACGTGTGAAACCCCCCCCCCAAAAAACAACTACTTTTTTTCGGTATCCGGACACCGGTACCCATGGACATCCGATCAGACATTATTTATGACCTAGGTGGACATTGGTTCCTACATGATTATGATACCCTGGACAATGACATACCTACAATATTTAGACAGCCCAAACATTTGCTCCTGCAAAATTTATCACCCTGGACAACCAGTCCTCTGTAAGATTATTTTCAATATATTTATCTTCTATATCATTAGAGTTACAAATCAATATTTTCTTTCAAACCTTTCAAGTATTGGTCGTGAAGACTGGTCGTGAATATCAAGTGTTCATTATGTACACAAAAATGGTTGTCTGGGGTGATAGAATAATGTAGGGACAAATGTTCGGGCAATCAAAATATTCTAGGAACGATTGTCCGGGCTGTCAACATATTGTACGAGTGTTTGGGGTGTCATAAACATGTAGGAACCAATGTCCGCCTATGTCTAAAATAGCGTAGGAACAAAGGTCCGTAGACACCGATGACTGGAAATCCTTTTTTGCAGATGGCCTAGACCAATTACTCAGTAATGGTCAAATATGGGGCTTGTTCATCAAATAAATAGAAGCTGCTCATTAGCTGACAGGCACCACCATTTCTTAGGACTCTGGAATGACTGCATGAGAAAATGTAGACCTTTAAGAGTAACATATGGATCAGAGATTTGGGGAGTTGCTGAATGTGAATTTCTATGGTACCTTTACAATGGACATGGCTACTTTATTTTTCTAAAGGTTTTTAGTCTTTTTATGTCATTTAAAATTAGAAAAAAATGCTTATAAAACAAGCCTTCTATTTTAACTAAAATTATGTACTGGTATTTTAAGATATAATCTCTGAAAAAAAATTATGAAATTCTTTTCATACATACAAAAACGGAAAATTTATCAGCAAGTCAAGTTAACTCAAAGTTAACTCATGTCCAAACATCAAGGTCTTTCAATGCAACTGATTCTTTTACAAGACTGAATGAATAAAAGCCATCTCTATAATAGACCTGTCAGATTGCCATATTTTGACATCAACTTCGCAAAGAACTCCATAAATGAAATAGAAAATAAGCGTAATCAAATCAAGCTACTTGATGTCACATCATAGCAATTTCTGCTCATTAAGCCATCATGTGCAAAGTCAAGATCACGTTCTATGCTTTCATGGCCATTGTGAGTACCCTATATCAAAAGTCAAGATTTTTTAATGAGATAACATGTTTTTCTAGCAAGTGCCATTCAATCAGAGCAGCATAAACAGGGCAGCATTGTTATCACAGACATCAGCATCACAATTAACGGCATCCATAGATCACAGGCTGATAATCATCTTGCATGTTTAACATCTGAGAGCCGAAAACTTGTCTAGACAAAAGCCGATTTCCTTTGACAACAAAACGAGCGTGTGTGTCGTGTCGCGGGTGACAAAAATGACCACTTGTCCAGAAGTGACTGAAGTGACCACCTTATCCCATCAATGACCATCTTAAGCGACTACTCAGCTTTCCAACCAAGTGGCTAACACAATCATCACAGCTGGCTACATGATGAACTGCTTTTTGTCATCGAGAGAACTTAAGGGGTGTTATTCTATAAACATCCTTCCACGTGGCTGCATCACAAGAATGAGCGGGAAAACTATGGAAGCAAATCGTTTCTAAGACAAATATGGGTGATTTCTAATCACAAAAGAAGGCTTGTCTTACCAATTGGGGGCCATTATTTACATAAAGCGGATTCTCAAAATGTGCCATTAATTTTAAACACATCACAGGGGTGAACTGAACAAAATATGGAACCAGCTGAATAAACATTTGAATCTGAGGGTGGAGGGGACTAGTAGAAACCTATTGACCCTGGAAGCAGCCTTTGCTATGAATTAAACATCATTTTCTGACTTCATTTTTATGATTCTGACAAGTAGTGTTTACTCTAGAAGGGCAGAGGGGCATGGCGCTTGATTTGGAAAAGGGCATTTTGTGCGTGGCAAAACTGTTAAAAAAAGGCACATTAGATTAAAATAGTTTTTTCTTGAAGTATTACTGACTGATTTCTTTTATATATTTGATGATTATTAAGTCAATTTATTAACACATTTTAATTTTCCAATATTACAAATTCCTATTATAATTAAGTTACATTATTTGCAAAGATCAGAAAAATTATATATTTATTATTCATAAGTATTTCCAATGGGCAATCAAACAAGACAACTTTTTAACTAAAACGGTTTACGGGCAAGTTAAAATCATGCTTATTAATGGTAAAATCCTATTACTCTGGAATAATTTTTATTTTTCATCTTATTTATTGTATGAAATATTTTTATTTTCATCATTATGGTTTATATGAATTATGCTGTTGATGATGACCTTGCTACTACTATTTTGATTAATGATGAAAAGCAAAAGTCGAGACTGAACATTAAGAAAACAAGCATTGAAATTCGGGTTGAAATGATTTATCCGAATATGTCTGTCCGAAATTAGAGCTAGGTCTGCATATTGTTTTATCAGGGATTTTTGGTTATTATTGGAAGAAATCATGTATACACATGTATTTTTTCATAGTTTATGAATAAAGACAACATTGAGTCTACATTTATACCCATAAAAATTCACGAAACAAAAACATGCTAGAAATTGCATATGAAAACGAGGCTGTTAAAAGCAGACAATTTACACCCATTTTAAAAACAAAATCAGCATGTTTTTATTGTATCTGGGACACAAACTCATAATCTGACTGCCCCTACTGCTGATCTTATCAGTTGGTCACAGATTAGTTTATAATAACATGCCATTACAAAGGGCCATGGTTAACAATCAATACAGTTGATAGATAAGAGGGCAGGAGGTGCTAATTGCCTTTTAAAAAGGGCAGGGTGGGGGATCAATAAAGGGGCTTGGAATGAAACATTAAGTAACTTTATGAATAGAATAATTTGGGTTACTATAAAACAAAATGTAAGCAATTTTGAAAGCACTGTACCCAGCTAAATATATGACATGATCAGATAGCATTACAATATTGTTATGTTTCAAGAAATTATATTAAATTAAACAATTTGATTTAATGAATTAAAGGATTTCAGAAAACGTTATAAATGCACCTGTACAACATACAACCATGGTTTGTGACAAACAAATTGGATTCAAAAGCAAATACCAGATTATGAAAAGTGAAGTGGTAGTGATGTCAAGGGACTTTGAATAAGTTATTACAATATAAAATACTACACCATTGGCAGCACTTATATTTCCTCTTGTTAAGTTTTATTACACAAGTTATAAAGAATCATACTTAAAGTTTAAATATGACATTCAGAAAATCAAAGAATTTGAAGACACTGAGCCAACAGATGGGCCCCATTACTTTTTAATAACATTGATTCAAAGATTATCCGGTGAACGAAACCAATCTAGAAAATGCCATAAAAAAATAAGATGGGACAACAGTCAATTTATCCCTGGGCCATTGTGCAAAGTTAGTTTATGATGGTTTAGCGCAAACGTCTGAAACATTTCCTATCCTGATCGTCCCGAGGCAATAACCGGGACCATAAAACCGTTATCACCCGTTCACCCATCTTTATTTGGCATTGTTTCATGGCCACAATTTGGTGAAAGATTTCATGACTTGCATGATAGTTTTTCTCTGCTCCAACCGTGTCCCACCTAATCTGACATCATTGAATTCCTGTTTTACATCAGTCAATCAAGTTTTTATTGTCAAAATGTGAATTGTTAAACAGAATCACTTTCAGACAACAATGATCGCAGGTCTAAATCCCATATTCAATCCACAATTTTTCCTCCCAACATCGCTGTACTAATCTTACCATGGCAACTACCTAGCAATATATAGAGAATACATGGTTGGTGCCGGGATGGAGAAAGTTTATACGGTGAGGCTTAGAAAATGAAAATAGGGCGACCTTTAGCGAGCCCTATTTTTGTTTTCGGGCCGAACCGGATAAACTTTCTCCTTCCTGGCACCTACCGTGTATTCTATTTATCCTGATTTCTATTCAATTAAATTTAAAAACACCAAACACTAATTAAAGTTTTAAATTTAAAAACATTCTAGACGGGCCTCGACCTAATAACTCGCTTGCATGAATGCGTACTACCCGGAAAAAATAGTTCTCTATTTCTTTATCACCTTTTTCGAAAAGCAAAAGTAAAATATTAATAAATCTTATTTGCTGATGTCAGTACGACACGAAAATGACGTAGTAAATTTGTTTTTGTTTTAAACCAGATTATATTTTTTTTAAAGAGTTAAATTACGTCACACCAACTACATCATTCATTTTGAGTTGTAAGTTTACACAATGTAGTCAAACGAGAACGCGAGTGTTTTGCAGTTTAAAATACATGAAATCGGAATAAATATTTAGTGTTTCTGTGTTTTGGATGGAGTATATTATGCAAGAGCATTCAGATAAAAAGTGTATGGAATATTTGCCTTGAATGGAAATGGTGAGATTGATCCCTTTTCAATTTTCTATGATTTACTCGGATAGTTGTGGGTGGAGGACAGTGTAACTGAAAGTGAAATAAATCATAAAATGTTTAGTTCTACGTTAAAAATTTATATAAAAGGTAATTTCTTTGATGAATATGCTCTGTTGGTTGACCAAAGAAAGTCTATCCACAAAGAATAAACTGCTTGCATCAGATTCAAGTGTGTTGAAATGGAATGGAACTGGAAGGAAGTTGTTGTTAACCAGTTAACCAGTTAAATGGAATGTGAGGACAAACAACTCATTTGTTGTTTAACTCTGTTAAACTAGACAACACAAAGTTTGTATCAATGAAAAACTCTGGTAAGTAGACCTCACGCTGTGTCATTCTCGACAATGTTGTTATCCGGTGCGTACGAATACCTATTGACGGTATATCACAGTCACGTGATCAACTGCCGAATATCAACAAGTTTATACGGTCACTGCTTTATTAGGTCACTGTTTGGGTTAGTAGCAGGATAAATTTTATTTTATTATATATTTTCCCCAAAAAGTATAGTATCTAAAATACTATAAGGTAATGGACATTTTCACTTATTTTTTATTAGTATCAGCAGTCAATGGCAGTTCACGGTACATTTATTGGTTAACAAAAACTGTTATCAATGAAAATATCATCATCCCCATTTATCATTGGTAGTTGAAATGTCTGCATGGTGGTCCATTTAAAGGAGCATATTGAACGTTGGCTGGCATAGTTGAAATGTCTGCATGGTGGTCCATTTAAAGGAGCATATTGAACGTTGGCTGGCATAGTTGAAATGTCTGCATGGTGGTCCATTTAAAGGAGCATATTGAACGTTGGCTGGCATAGTTGAAATGTCTGCATGGTGGTCCATTTAAAGGAGCATATTGAACGTTGGCTGGCAATAACATTTTGGTAGTTGAAATGTCTGCATGGTGGTCCATTTAAAGGAGCATATTGAACGTTGGCTGGCAATAACATTTTGGTAGTTGAAATGTCTGCATGGTGGTCCATTTAAAGGAGCATATTGAACGTTGGCTGGCAATAACATTTTGGTAGTTGAAATGTCTGCATGGTGGTCCATTTAAAGGAGCATATTGAACGTTGGCTGGCAATAACATTTTGGTAGTTGAAATGTCTGCATGGTGGTCCATTTAAAGGAGCATATTGAACGTTGGCTGGCAATAACATTTTGGTAGTTGAAATGTCTGCATGGTGGTCCATTTAAAGGAGCATATTGAACGTTGGCTGGCAATAACATTTTGCAAAAACAAAGTTCATTTACAGACAATTAATACTGAAGCATTGACAAAATAAATGATAAACATAATTATATTATTTGATATTATATAAAGTTGTCATTGTGGACACTTTCTCAGGCTGAAAATGTGTAGCAGAAGTAAAATTAATACGAATGAAATGAATAAACTGTACATAGAACATTTTGGTTATGTGTATGCACAAAATTGATATAGGTGGCAAAGCATGGAATTGTTTTATTGAAGTGCACAATTTAGTAGTGACGAGTGTGAATCTTACCTGAATCTTGCAGCACTAAATATTTTATTTCAATTTGTTGTTGGTAACTTGCAGACACATTTTTCTGAATGATTCCATCAACTTTGTAATAATTGTTGATGCTTTATTGATATTTCAAGAAAGTGGGAAGTAACATTGTGCTTTTTTATATTTGTCTGTATGTCTGTATGTCTGTGACAAACCATCAATATGGACCTTTAAAGACCCAACAAACTGCATTTAAAAAATGTGCGTAAAGTGTCGTCCGGGATGAGCCTGTGCAGTCCGCACAGGCTAATCCAGGACCGCACTTTCCGCCTACAGTGGATTTATGTTTAGAAGAGACTTCCTTGAAACAGAAAATACCATAAAAGCAGAAAGTGCCATCCCGGATTAGCCTGTGCAGACTGCACAGGCTCATCCCGGACGACACTTTACGCACACGCATTAAGACCGTTTTTCCAATGACGCGCCTCATATCATTTCAATGTCAAGCGGGTACCTTGCCATTTGACCCGAACCACTCAAGGAACCTCAAACAGCCTTTCAAGATATTGACTGACAACTTACTTGCCATATGCTAACATTTTTGCGTTATTTCAGTGATTTCAGCGATTTCTGATCACACAAAAAATAGTGGATCACAAAAAATCAATTTAGTTTTATGAATATTAAAAGCAGATGTAGATTTATTGATTTTAAAAATATGACTTTTTATGTCAGCTTAATGTTGCTTAATGCAAATTTTTATTTAATTTTAATGTACTTTTTATCTTTATAAGCATGTTTTGCCCCTGTCATCTTGGTTATTTGACTTTTATTTTAAAAGTTCAAGATAAAGAAAATTTTAATGTAGAAGGTTAAATCAATAAACGGATATTCTGATGTTGGTGTAATTTTTATGTATTTCCTTACATTAGACCATGAAGCATTCTCAAAATATTTTAGCAGAACAATATTTTAGCAGAACATTATTTTAGCAGAACATTATTTTAGCAGAACAGAACAATATTTTAGCAGAACATTATTTTAGCAGAACAATATTTTAGTAGAACAATTGGTACAAAAACTGTGTACCAAATGGTGTTTATAAAATCATAAACATTTTAAATGCAAAAACCAGACTTTTCGAGATTGTGCAAACACTTCAATATTCGAAAATGACCAGTTATATAGTAAGTACCTGTTACCATAAGTGTTAACAGCAGACTTTCCGAAAGCCAGCCGTCCTTTAGGACTCACCATCAGGCAGTTATTTACCTAGAATCGGTCCAACTGTCTGGCAGTTGTTTAAAGGTTTCAAAAACATTCCTTAAGAAAACCTTATTTTTGTCCGGTAAATTTTATTTCTGTCCTGCATGTTATTAGATGTTGTAAGACGAAATGGTTTTTTGAGCTTTCAGGAAATCTGTAACAGACATCATTTTTCTGTTCTACATACCTGGTATTGTCCTGGCCTCTTTCTGAGGCGTAAATCTCACTGACGTTTGACCAAAGGGGCTCCTCTTCAGTCCTGTGACCCTTTTGAGGCTCTCAAAGGCATTTCTGGGGTCATTGTAGCTACCAGGGGCAGGTTGCAGGGTTTTTAAGGGGGTAAACCGCTACAATTAAGGGGATATACTTGAATGTGGAACTTTGTGACAAAGGTTTAACATTATTTTACTAAGCGATAGCCCAACTGTGAACCTAATTTAATACTTTAAAGACACTTTTCAAAACACAGCTAAAATGTAAAATGAACATGCTTCCTAGAACACATTTTAAATCATGGTTAATGCGACACTTACACACACTGTTTCCAAGGTCCATGGTTAATGCTACACTTACACACACTGTTTCCAATGTCCATGGTTAATGCTACACTTACACACACTGTTTCCAATGTCCATGGTTAATGCTACACTTACACACACTGTTTCCAATGTCCATGGTTAATGCTACACTTACACACACTGTTTCCAATGTCCATGGTTAATGCTACACTTACACACACTGTTTCCAATGTCCATGGTTAATGCTACACTTACACACACTGTTTCCAATGTCCATGGTTAATGCTACACTTACACACACTGTTTCCAATGTCCATGGTTAATGCTACACTTACACACACTGTTTCCAATGTCCATGGTTAATGCTACACTTACACACACTGTTTCCAATGTCCATGGTTAATGCTACACTTACACACACTGTTTCCAATGTCCATGGTTAATGCTACACTTACACACACTGTTTCCAATGTCCATGGTTAATGCTACACTTACACACACTGTTTCCAATGTCCACGGTTAATGCTACACTTACACACACCGTTTCCAATGTCCACCCCATACTAGGGCAGACATTATATTTTGTATTTGTTAACTTTCACTAATGAATGACAGAAACCTTTCACAGCCAATCTTTTATATAGGGGATTTAAAATTGAATATTAATTAAGAATATGCAAGGCACCAACCTTGGACTGTGACATGAAAGGGGGGTGCTCCACCTCGATGCCCTCAGTGTTGACCTTAGGGGGTGAGGGGTCAAATGTCCCTTTAATATCGTACTTTCCTGGCCCTGGAACTGCCTGAAAGAATACAGAAGGTATTATCAAGGAAGTATTAATGTCCTTTCATATAGAAGTAAATTTTGCTAGTTGCAGAGAACAAATTCATAAATGAAGCCTGCTGTGGAAAACCCGGGCTTAATGCATGTGCGTAAAGTGTCGTCCTGGACCAAGACTGATCCAGGACAGCACTTTCCGCCTACAGTGGCTTTATGTTCCAAAGAGACTTCCTTGAAACAGGAAATACCATAAAAGCAGGAAGTGTTGTCGTATCAGCCTGAGCGGACTGCACAGGCTGATCCGGGACGACACTTCAGCACATGCATTAAGCCTGGTTTTCCCACGACACGCCTCAAATATATTCTTTTTACATCCGTATGAAACATGGGACAATTTATATTTGAGGCGTGTCATAGGAAAACCGGGTTTAATGCATGTGCTTAAGTGTCATCCAGGATTAGTAGGGCAGTCCATACAGGACGACACCTTCCGCTTTTCTGGCATTTTCTGTTTCAAGGAAGTCTCTTCTAAACACAAATCTGCTGTAGGCAGAAAGTGTGGTTTTGGATTAGCCTGTGCGGACTGTGCAGGCCAATCTGGGACGACACTTAGCGCACATACATTAATTCCGGTTTTCCCACGACACACCTCATTTAGTTTTAAAATCCAAGTTTAAAATGATGATCATAAAATATTTGAAATGTCAAACTTAATATATATTAACTTAAATTTATTTCTACTACATTTTTTCATTCCAATACTCTTTTCATGTGCCAAGTTAAACAACTCTATTGGGCTTCAAAACTTTACTTCAGATCTGTTGAAGGCAATTAAATTACCAAGATATTCTTTAAATCATTAATTTGCTGGGGTTTCTTTAGGAAATTTAAAAAATGCACTCCTGTGCATTGCCACCCATCTGTTAAACCACTTTGCCGACCTTTTTAATTCTTCCCATTCCAAAAACATGACCACTTATGGCTGGTAAATAATGGCTCAATGAAATCAGTCCCTGGTGGCATTGACTGAAACATTCTAAACCTCTCGAAAACATTATAAACAGACTGATTGAAACCACTAAAACAATTATCTACGATGATGACGGATTGGTCTTCAAGAAATTACATAATATCAACATCGGCCTCTATTTACGATACACGAAATTACGCGTGAATAAACCAAGACAGCCTTAAGGGTTTGTTTTGCCCGAAACGCCGTCATTAAGGTACGTGAGCATCAGGCAAAAAACGAGCCTTTCAAAGTTTCGAATGATGGAAGACAAACATCTTCTAAAGAACAGATTAGGACTGTTTGAAAGCTACAATGGCTGGCTAACTATGAAACCAATGGTGTTTATACAGTTTACTGATTCATTGTAAACAAGGCTTTATGGAAAATGGGCAACAGTAAGAAATATGCACTCGCTCGGAGACTAAGTCTCGAGACAAGCAAGACTGTCTCCAGACAAATCCCTTAAATACCACCTGAAAATGTTTCAACCAAAGTTCTTAACAAATATCAAAGTTGTCATTAATTTTCTTCAGAAATAGTCAATCACTCAGTTTTTCTTTCATAGCATTACATTTTATTGTAATATTTTATGCAGCCAGACTGTTTTGTAGCTTAAAAATATACAGGACACTTGAATCTCTGCTAGTCTTCAAATTTTGCTTAAACATATTTTGTAGATGACTATGCCTATATTTCAAGAATAGAAGACAGCTTTTCATTAATTACTGGTATTGAAGAAAAATATGTAAAAGATATTAAAGAAACAAAGATATGCAGGAGACCTTGTCTCGAGACAAACCAATACTGTCTCCCAACATATCCCTTAAGTACCACTTGAAATTTGTTTAAGCCAATGTTCTCAACAAAGTATCAAAGTTGTCATTAATTTTCTTCAGAAATAGTTTATCAATAAGTTTGTTTGTTTTTGATAGCATTTATTAAAATGGTTCACTCACCAATATTATTTATAGTTAAAACATCAAAGATACAGGACACTTGAACCACTGCAAGTCTTAAAGCTTTTGTGCATACACATATTTCTATATGACGATATCTTTTGTTTATAAATTACCTCTCTTACAAAATTGACCCCAACAAAATCAGCATTTCAACAAACATAAAAAACAAAGACTTGTCTGAGACCAAATGACTCCTGGAGCTTATGACTATGTCGCCATGCAAGTTCCTCAAATACCACTTAAACATAGTTTAATCTTTAAGTTTCAACCATCAAATTAGTCATTAGTTTTCTTAGAAGAAAACAAATTAAATATGGAGCAAAACATAGAAAACTGCCTTACTGGAGTGTGGAGATTACATAAATATAAAAAGCTAGGGTTAGGACCTAATGTCAACTGACAAACAGCCTACAAAATGCTAAAAAGAAGAATCCCAGCATAAAGTACACCTGAACAAAATTTAATGCAATTCCAATACATGTACAAAGTGCCCACCCATTCATTCCCACACGTCTGATAGCATCATTTTGCCACATCATGTTGTTGTTGTTCATCAAATACTACAAGCGTTGCAAGCAAACCACTTGAAATGCCCAACACTCGAGCAAGACATACAGACGTACAAGACAAACTACCCGACAAATAGATCTCTAATAAATATGGTGCAGTGTAACCCCGCATGATGGAGTGCAACCTGCCTCGGGGTGTTTGACATGCGAGTTTCAAAACATCGGAAATACTGCTCAAATTGAATGCAAACATTGCTGCAAACACGAGGGCTTTGTTTTTTCAAAACAAATGGATACTCTAATCCCAAAATTTTCTTTTCTATGAAAATTAAAGTCTCCAATGCACCTGCGCAAACATTTCCAACTTACAGTCATCCAAATGAGCAGTTTGGCCAAGTAAGCCTGAATTCTTGTATAATTATTCGACAGCCAGAAAAATGAATGTTACAAGTCTGCCTATATAAATCTGAGAATCTGAGCAATCCCATTTCAAAAAGTTACCCATTGCAGAGCCCACGGGCTTGGGCTAATTTCAACCACTGAACTTAGGTTTTATTATCCCAAAACAACCTCCTATCTTCAGCTTACACAGTTAAATCACATGGAAATCTTTGTATTTGACAATAAAAATACGTTAAAAAGTTGAGAAGGTGTTTTAAGCTCGTGTATGATAAGATTTTTATGATAGTTCTCCATTATCATAAACATAATGACCAAATTCAGATGAAGAAGTTTGAGTTTAAACCTATTTATTCAAGCACACTTGTGTCAAAAGACTCAGGCTTATCGAGACAAGTCTGAGTTGGTTCCTGGGTAGAACCAGTGCTTGGTTTCTTTTCAGAAAGATCATTAAAATGTTCATAAGTATGGATCGAATTCAGAATCCTGATTGCCAGACCGAGACACCATATCCATTACAGTGTAATGGACAAATATGGTGTACTTCTTTTGATTAGGAGATTCTACTAACATTGAAATCATCATCATTGTCATCATCATCACCATCATCACCACCATCATCGTCATCGTCGTCATCATCTTCGTCTTCATCATCATCATCAATGTAATGCCATCATCGTCATCATCACCATCATCATTATTATAATTACCATCCTTTTTATTGAGCAGCAAACATGACTTATATGTTGTAACAATAGGTGCAAAGTACACTTAAATTGGAATGGATGCTGAGGAAGTAATATTGGCATCAAAAAGAATATTTCTTTTCATTCTAAATAACACATAAATAAAATGTGTTTTAATCTACACAATCTACCACAACACATATACCGGTAAACAATGACTTTCAGCGATAGATCACTATTCCCAATCAGCGAACTTGAAAAATTTACCAAAATAGCACAGTAATGCATTCTTATTAACTGTCGTACATTAACCCAAGAACTTGCTGATCAGCCCCTGGACAGAAATATTCCTGCACTTAAAGAACACTTATGACAGGCATGCGGGTGGACTTATTTCAACCCACCCCAGCATGTCTACCTTGGAATCGGTGCCATCATCATTAAAAAGTTATAAACTGAAATTACCTGCAAAAGAATGTTTGTTCACTCCATGCAGGCATTCATTTTTTGAGACTTGTGGAGCGTTTTCTTATCTTTTGATTGGCTATACTGTCAATTTATGTTTCCATCTGGGCCGACAATTCAATTTTCTCTTGTGCAACCAATAAAGCAAGCATGACATGCTAATTGACAATGACTGTAAAAAAGCTGTTACTTGATTAAACTGACAAGTTTTTCGACGTTAAAATTATTTTCATTTTATATTTCTTTGTGGAAAATTGTTTTTTTTTCGCAAATAAAGCATTATATAAACGCTGTTTTTTTCTAATTACTAATTATATTACAAGCCTCATTTCAAATGAAAAAGAGCTAGCATTTAATTAACAAGATATTTGTCTGCACAATAAAAGAGCTTTAGGACAAACAATAACCATTAAATCTTCATTTTTAAATTCAGACATAATCATAAATTATAAAGACCTACCGGTCATTGCCAGTAAAATTTATATATGATCACACCACTTTACCAACACTCATCCCCCAGCAATCTTAACTCCACCCCCTCATGCCTATCACAAACATAAAATTCCCCTGCACTTCACTGTCCCAATACTCATCTCCCCTTCTCAATCTCAACTAACCCATTATTCCACAAGCCTAAATCCCCTCCCCTCCACTATCACAACTCTCCCCTCCTCTCTACAAACCCAGATATGTACAGGCCACTGCCCTCTCTACTATCTCAAGTGTCCCCTCTCAGTCTCCAACACCACTATCCCACTTTTCACCCCTATGAACCCATCCTCTTCTCCCCTTCCATAAACTTGCATATTTCCTGCACAATCCAAACTCTCCTCCGCAACTCAATCAAAACTAACCTCATTCTTCACCTTTCCAACTCCCCCTCCCCTTCCACATCCAAACCCTACCCTGACCAATGCAATCCTTTAATTCTCCCCTCTTCAAAATTACATACACACAAAAGCTCACACACATCCACACACAAAGCTTATTATTTCATATTATCTCCCCCCCTCCCCCCAATACCAACCTCCTACAACCCACACATAACACACACAACCCTGGAAAGACCCTTGAATATTGTTTACCTTCTTTTCAACTTCCTTCGTGATGGCCTCGTGGTACCTAGGAATGTTTGTCTCATATTTCGGATGTTCCTCCTTTACAGCATTCAGGTTTTCTGGGCGTAAAAGGACTTCTATGTAGGGTTCATATTCGCCAGGCCCTGGGCCAGGTTTACCCACAAAGTCGCTCCTCTTCGACGTGTACTTCCCGAAATGGACACCTTTGTAGGTCTTGGATGTTTTGGTTTCATTTGGTTTTGTATCCTGAATGAAAGATTTAAACAATACCTTAAGGATGTGATACAAAATTTACCCATTTTCATACTATCGTCATCATTGTTGCCAACATCATCATCATCATCATCATCATACATGTATCACCACATAACATCATCACCAAAATTATCATTATCATCAACTTATTTATCATTACAGGCTAAACCGAAGTTAAATAATCTTCTGACATCAACAACATGGCTTATAATCAACAACCAAACATCTCTACTAACAAACATTGCTGGCGACAATTACAGCAGTAAACTTGCAAGGACAGACATACAGGCCTCCTAGCAGACCTCAATGAAAATAAAGGTTTTTATAAAGGTTCAAAGTTTGCAATATGGAGGCTTTTTAGGGAGATTTCTGTAAACATAAAGAGGAAATAAAGTCTAATTTCGACATTCTAATATGATGGATATTTAACGAAACATACCGGTATACTGACAAAAGACCATTTTCTTCTTGTTTTAAAAGCCACTTGATATGAATTAAATCTAGTTCAACTGTAAATGAACAATAATGACAGCAAAATAAGCACTTCACACTTGATCAGATAAACACAAAATTGCAAGGATATAAATGATGGATGCTCCACAATATTCACTCTGGCAAGTTTTGGGGATTGAAATAAAATCACTTATTGCAATGCCAAATCAATAAGCAATACTCTGTTTGAGCATGAAACAAAAATACTATACAAACATGCTCACTAAAAAAATTCCTTAGCTTTTAACTTTAAGAAAATTATGTAGTAAACAGTAGTTCCAGAGAAAAAGTCCTGACACAAATAATACAGTTTGAGGTTCTTAGTAGCAATGAGTACTGCAATGTAGCTGACATGCACACGTTAACAGTAGCTACAAACATGTTAAATTCTTAACCTAAACTATCAACCAGAAAGAATGACCAATAATTTTGTTTTTAAGTCTAATGCACATAAAGTTAAAACTAGTAATAACAATGCAGTCCAAAGGACAGCTATATCCCCCGCCATGATCCTTCATTAGGTTTTAAAGGTGTCTTTGAAGTATCACACTGACCTTAATCAGTTTCATGAAAGTTCCTTAAAGGGCATAGGAGACATGGAGCTGACACGAAAATGGAGGCTCAAAAATTTGACCTTTAAGTGTGACCTTGACCTTGAGGTGGCAAGACTGCTCCATGCCTTCGGCACATCGCCTAAATGTGATAAACATTAGAGCCAAGTTTTATGAAAATCCTTCGGAGGGCATAGGAGATATGGAGCAGACACGAAAATGGAGGCTCAAACATTTGACCTTCAAGTGTGACCTTGACTTTGAGGTGGCATGACTGCCTCATGCCTTCTGCACATTGCCTCAATGTGATAAGCATTTGAGGCAAGTTTCATGAAAATCCTTTAAAGGGCACAGGAGATATAGAACGGACATGAAAACACAGGCTCAAACATTCAACCTTCAAGTGTGACCTTGACCTTGAGTTGGCGTGACTGGCTTATGCTTTCTGCACATGGTCTCAATGAGCAAAACATTTGAGCCAAGTTTCATGAAAACCTTCAAGGGTATAGGGGATATGGAGCGGACAAGAAAAACGGACACGAAAATGGAGGCTCAAAAATTTAACCTTCAAGTGTGACCTTGACCTTGAGCTGGCGTGAAAGGCCGTTGCCTTCTGCACATCGTCTCAATGGCCTAAATATTTGGGCCAAGTTTCATGAAAAGCCTTCAAAGGGTATAGGGGATATGGAGCGGACAAGAAAAACGAACACCTAAACATGAGCCAAGTTTCATGAAAATCCTTCAAAGGGTATAGGGGATATGGAGCGGACAAGAAAAACAGACACGAAAATGGAGGCTCAAAAATTTAACCTTCAAGTGTGACCTTGACCTTGAGCTGGCGTGAAAGGCCCATGCCTTCTGAACATCGTCCCAATGACCTAAACATTTGGGCCAATTTTCATGAAAATCCTTCAAAAGGCATAGGAGATATGGAGCGGACACGAAATGGAGGCTCGAATATTTGACCTTCAAGTGTGACCTTGACCTTGAGCTGGCGTGAAAGGCCCATGCCTTCTGCACATCGTCTCAATGACCTAAACACTTGAGCCAAGTTTCATGAAAATCCTTCAAAGGGTATAGGGGATATGGAACGGACACGAAAATGTAACGGACAGACAGACGGACGGACGGACGGATGAAGGGCATTCTTATATCCCCCCTCCCGATTCGCGGCGGGGGATTACAAATATAATATTCTATATCTATGATCTTGCCTATATCACAACCTGACAACTACCACTTTCAAGGCCAAGAGTTTATATCTAACTTTCTTGCTCAGAATGTAAAGAAAAGTGCAGGTATTTATTTTGCTGGGCATCACTACAAACATGTACAACCTACATGAGACATACTACTGACAAAGTAAATTATCATTTTAATCATTCGAACTTCAATTGTTTCTATTTGTTTTTAGTTTTGAAATAATTCATACAAACAAGCTTTTAAACATCATGTCTCTTCATTATCTTTGAAAACAATAAAATTCAGTGTTTCTCAAAATCTGCAAGCTACATGTACAATGTATTTTGTTCTTGACAATGGAAAGTCTCCATTTGATTACTTCTAGGACCTTCCATGTCAAATTTGGTATGAAATGATAACTGGTACTTTAATACACATGATGTTTATTTAGTATTGCCATTATACGCAGATATTGCTGTTGATAAATATTTTAGGGTTATTGCTACACTGCTATATCCTCAGCATTTTACTTCTAGTCTTGTAAAATTTAAGTTGCACACAATGATTTCAAATGATTGGAAGAACATTTGTATTAGTCTTCAACGTGTTTGTTTATATTTATTGCTACAAAAAGATGCGGCAAAAAACTGATTGAAAAAAATACAAAAGGTTTTAAGAGCAAATTACAGGTTTTTACAGGTTTTCCAGGAAAAATAAAGGTTTCAAAGGATTTCCCCAAAAATAAAGGTTTAAAAAGGTTTTAAAGGTTTCACTAGGAGGCCTGGACATATACAACAATGATGGACTAGAAATACTTTCACAGACTTCACTGAAGGTCATTAACTTGTGCCATGCTGCAAAAGATGAAAACAAAACAACCTTGCTATTGATTACAAAACATTTCGACCAATAATTATGCGTAATTATGCAAATCAAATAATGTCTGTCAGCCACTTATTTCAATAATGTGTTTTAGACGACTTGGCTGGAATAAGGCGATTATAATCTAACAGGAAAAAGTCTATATCATACTGATGAAGTTGACTATTATCTTTTTGGTTTTCATGTGTTTTCTTTGAAAGGGGCAAGTATTTATCTAGATTCTAGTAGTAAGGGCCATGTATTTATCTAGATTCTAGTAGTAAGGGACATGTATTTATCTAGATTCTAGTAGCAAGGGACATGGATTTATCTAGATTCTAGTAGTAAGGGGCAATTATTTATCTAGATTCTAGTAGTAAGGGACCTGTATTTATCTAGATTCTAGTAGTAAGGGGCAAGTATTTATCTAGATTCTAGTAGTAAGGGACATGTATTTATATAGATTCTAGTAGTAAGGGACATGTATTTATATAGATTCTAGTAGTAAGGGACATGTATTTATATAGATTCTAGTAGTAAGGGACATGGATTTATCTAGATTCTAGTAGTAAGGGGCAAGTATTTATCTAGATTCTAGTAGTAAGGGGCAAGTATTTATCTAGATTCTAGTAGTAAGGGGCATGAATTTATCTAGATTCTAGTAGTAAGGGGCAAGTATTTATCTAGATTCTAGTAGTAAGGGGCATGTATTTATCTAGATTCTAGTAGTTAGGCCAAACAAAATAAATGGTGTTTTTCGGGCTTTGAAAATTATCTATAATCAGACAAATACGGACTTTACGGAAAACAATCGTCACTAAAAACTTTTGGGTCGTTTTTTTTTTTGCTAGATAGGGTCGGAATGCCCGAAACACAGAAATCGTATTTTTTGTTGCCTAACCTAGTAGTCACCTAGGACGGTTCATGAAGGCCCAAAAGCTTATTTCCAATCGGGTGCGTTCGACTATTCGAAGTATCTAAGTTGGTACATATTTTGGAAAGTAGAACGGGCATAAATTTGTTGAAATACAAAACTGAGTTATGGCAATTATTTCATCAAACCATTCCAAGTTTCAAGTGAAAACCTTATGTAGTAAATAACTTGTGTAGTTTCGAAGTTATATGAGTTTTGAATATAAACTTTAATCAGAAAAACTATGTGAAAAAGGGGCATAACTCTGTTAAAATGCAAAACAGAGTTAAAGGGACTGTTGCCCCTGACACTGGAGTTGACGACAAAGGTATATTTCAAGTTTCAAGTGAATAACTTCTGTAGTTTTGAAGTTACAAAACTTTTGAATATAAACTTTAACCAGAAAATCTATGTGAAACAGTGGCATAACTCTGTCACAATACAAAACCAAGTTATGGGGCATGTTGCCCCTGATACTGATGACAAAAGTATATTCCAAGTTTCAAATGAATAACTTATGTAGTTTGAAAGTTACAAGACTTTTGAATAAAAACTGTAACCAAATTCAGACGCAGATGCCGACGCCGAGGTGAGTAGGAAAGCTCACCTATTCTTCTAACAGTCGAGCTAAAAATATCCGGAGCTAACAAACGTACATGAGTAACGCCGTAGAATGCCGGTCCCAGGCTCACATCCCTATCTGGGGGATCTTGTTTCTTCAGGGTACCGTCCTCACATTCCTCGTACCCGAACGCCTGCCCGGGGGTGGGGATGGAAGGGGCGTCCGGCTTGCGGTGAAACTTCAACTGACTCGTCACCAACTGCAAGAAATAAACGGGGTAATTTTTTTTAAGTATGAAGTTTCAGTTAGAACAAAAATTTAATACTGCACTGTGAGGACTAGTAGAGACGGACGGGGCTACGACTTGTGGTGGAAATTTAAATGATTGTCACCAACTGGGAGAAATAAATGGAACATTTATTTCAAAAATATGAAGTTTCAATTAAAACAAAATTTAATGATGCAACATAACATCTTTAAAATCAGCACGGATCTACCGGTCGCAGAGGAACAGCATTCTGGATATTTTCTAGACCTCAATAATTTTATAGACAAAATCCGAGATCCATCAGACTTCGTACCTTTTCTCATTCAAGTGAACAAAACTGGTAAAACTTAATCCCCAGAAATGTAATCAAGGATTAGTAAACAATTATACAAAGTCCATTTAACTTCTTTATGAGCATGCAATCATATGCAACTACAAACAAAAGATGTTTGTAAAACATGTATGCCCCCGACTTGCAGCCAAGTTGTGAATATGTGCAATTGTTGAGAAATTTTTTAAATATGCAATCCCAAGCGAGGTCTCAATATATGGTATCTATGTATGAAGTTTCATTAAAATATCTGGATGCGTTCTCAAGTTATTGAGTGGAAAACGTTTTTCTATTTTTAGTAATGGTGACCTTGACCCCACCCACCCCATATGAAATCCCAAGAGAGGTCTCAATATAAGGTATCTATGTATGAAGTTTCATTAAAATATCTTGATGCGTTCTCAAGTTATTGAACGGAAACCGTTTTTCTATTTTTAGCAATGGTGACCTTGACCCCACCCACCCCATATGCAATCCCAAGCGAGGTCTCCATATAAGGTATCTATGTATGAAGTTTCATTAAAATATCTCAATGCGTTCTCAAGTTATTGTGCTGAAACCGTTTTTTCTATTTTTAGTAACGGTGACCTTTACCTTGACCCCACACATCCCATATGCAATCCCAAGCGAGTTCTGAATATAAGGTATCTATGTATGAAGTTTCATTAAAATATCTTGATGCGTTCTCAAGTCATTGAGCGGAGACTGTTTTTCTATTTTTAGTAATGGTGACCTTGACCATGACCCCACCCACCGCATATGCAATCCCAAGCCAGGTCTCAATATAAGGTATCTGTGTATGAAGTTTCATTAAAATATCTCGATGCGGTCTCAAGTTATTGAGCGGAAACCGTTTTTCTATTTTTAGTAACGGTGACCTTGACCTTGACCCAACCCACCCCATATGCAATTCCAAGCGAGGTCTCAATGTAAGGTATCTATATATAAAGTTTCATTAAAATATCTCAATGCGTTCTCAAGTTATTGAGCGGAAACCGTTTTTCTATTTTTAGTAATGGTGACCTTGACCTTGACCCAACCCACCCCATATGCAATCCCAAGCGATGTCTCATTATAAGGTATCTATGTATGAAGTTTCATTAAAATATCTCGATGTGTTCTCAAGTTATTGAGCGGAGATCGTTTTTCTATTTTTAGTAACGGTGACCTTGACCTTGACCCCACCCACCCCACATGCAATCCCAAGCGAGGTCTCAATATAAGGTATCTATGTATGAAGTTTCATTAAAATATCTCGATGCGTTCTCAAGTTATTGAGCGGAAAACGTTTTTCTATTTTTAGTAATGGTGACCTTGACCCCACCCACCCCATATGCAATTATAAGTGAGGTCTCGATGTAAGGTATCTATGCATAAAGTTTCATTAAAATATCTCAATGCGTTCTCAAGTTATTGAGCGGAAACCGTTTTTCTATTTTTAGCAATGGTGACCTTGACCTTTGACCTGTTGACCTCAAAATTTATAGAGTTCTTCCTTTCCTCCCAAGTAACCGGCGTACCAACTTTCATGATTGTAGGTCAAAGTGTTCTCAAGATATCGTGTGGAAACGAAATGGTCTACGGACAGACCGACCGACTGTCCGACCGACCGACCGACAGGTGCAAAGCAAGATACCCCCACTTCTTCAAAGGGGGGCATAAATATTTTGGGACTTACCCCTAAAGTTTTGCTCTTCTCGGGCATTCCGGGGGCCGAACGGGTCTGCCTAAACTCTGTGTACATGTCGACGTTGTACGCACCTGGACCGGGGTTCTCCGACACTTGCTCTACGAACCGCTTCGACTTGTTGGCCAGTGTCTTACCACCCTGCAAACAAAACACATTATTATTATCAGCATATCATTTAAACATAGAAAATAATTGAACAAAAACTAATTATATGTAAGTTATAAAACACAAAACAAAAACAAATCTGTTTATAAGTTATTAACTATATTAACTAGTTATTATACTATATTTCAGAGAGTTTTCCTTGTTGTCCGATATTCAATGACTGTGATATTAGAACGTTTACTGGAAGACGAAGCCAAATATGCAAGCTTATCGTGCAATAAGTAGCGTGCAGTATATTGAAATTTATTTTTAATTTATATGAACCCTACATATTGCACCGTAAGCTTGCCCATGCCAAACGCATCACGTGACCTTGCGACAGCCTAAATTTGGAAACGACACAGATGTCAGGAATGCCAGACATCATTTGATGTCTAGGAACTGCCCATGGGATCGGCATAGTAGAAAGTTGCAATGCAATTGGTTAATACGGTAAAAAACCCTTGTAGCACCCTTTGAATCCTTGAATTGTCCATTTTTGGTTCATAAGAAATCAACATAATATGCCATAAACCTTTACAAAATAATAAACAATTAAAGGGAGGCAAATGTTAATATTAAATACAGTAACAAATGAACGGAGTTAACAACCTTGAAATAGGAAATAAATCTTTCAAATAATGCTCTACTGTAGCTGTAGAACATGCTCACTCATTTGAATCTATTAAAATGGTAATTAACATCTCGGAAGGCCCATCCTATAAAATTTTAATTACAGTAATAATAACTGCATGTTTTCATACCAAATACATTTTGTAAATGCAGGAATATATTACAAATCCATAACATCCGTAATGGCATCCACATAAATCGATGTATGAGTATTCCACTGAAAATACCGTTATGATACCAAAAAATACGTGAAACACATGCACAAACAAAACTTAGTATAAATATAGGAAATAATTCAAGTGCATAATAATGCTCATAGAGGTCATGAGTGTCAGATCAATGTGTCCCAGCTTTGTGTCTTCAGTGATTCAGTGCTTCCGTTAATGGGCGTAAGGGCGTAAATTACGCACAAAAATTGCAGTCGTACGTCCATTTTACAAACAGTGGGAGTCCTTTGTACGTCCAAATATTCACATGTACGTTGTTTACAAATACACCGGACGTGCAGAACCCGACAGGATATCGAGTCCGGTTATTCGTATTACTGTATTACTGCGCCATACTTAACCCCGTCTCCAATCAATTGTCTGAGGTGCATTGCTCAGCTAGTGGCCAATATTGATTATCCGATTATACCAATATTAATATCCGCCTACGATTCAGCTGTAAGCGTCCCGCTATCCAATCAGCCGATTAATTCGAGCGTCGTCCTTATATAGGTTTTTTACACGTTTGATTGACAGCGGCTGTTTGCCAAACTAATTGATCGGCGCCCTACAGAAGCGTTATCATCTTTTGTAATTGCCTTGGAAATAGGTTATGGTCATTACAAAAAATACGGACGTGTTGAGTATTTAATTGGTACTCGGTAAGTGAAAATCGTTTTCGGGTTTATTTGATCCTGATACGCAAATTTTTTGACTTGAATATTAAATAACAAGTTTGCCATCATTTCTTTCTAAGATGTCACAACGATCACTGCTCGATTTTGGGCTATCTAAAAGTATACATGTATGATGTTATTATTTAATTTAAGATTCAGCAGACAAAATCACTTTTAACATTTTATTGCGCTCATCTATTTTATTGATGTTGACGAATGGTAAATGTATTTGAAAAAGTTTGTTATTTAATGTTATTGAAGCTAAGAAATGAAATAAATAAATAAAATATAAACATTTTCTTTATAGTTCTTCAATTATAAATAAACAACACAACCAACAGGACAGACGTCCACAGTGATTAACATACTGAGATAACGAATAAACGTGAGACTTCCAATTTTTTATACTGGGACTTCCAAAATAAAAAGGTTGGAAGTTAGGACTTCCAGAAAAAAAATCTTAGTGGAAGCGCTGGTGATTTTTGTTAGGCCAATTTGGGGCCAAAAGAAGGCCCCATTTTTCATTTTTCCAGCTCTGGAGTATATAATTTTCCCCATAAATCTCAAAATATTCCCCCATGGTGTCTTAATTTGTAGCTTGATAAGGAAACCAACATAATTATCAGCATTTACAAGTTACAATTTAGAGAAAAGGTACATGTATTGTTTATATAATTGGAGATATATGAGACATGAAACAAATCTTGGTAACATCATTGTTTTCATGTAAAATTTACATCGAATTTCCCCAATGGCTGAAAAAAAACCACACTGATCTTTCATATCCAACGTAAGCTTTAAATATCTTGCAATACCTTGTGTGCCTTTAAGCTGACCAGGTAATAATAGGTCTCTGTAAATCACAATATGTAGACACAACAAGCACGAAAAGGGACTTATCCACATATGTAAATCATATTAAAAAAAGTGAATTATTCAATTATTGCACTTAGTCATTATTACCAGATTTGCTGTCAACCAGAAACTAAATCTAAAACAGCTTACATTATTTAGCTGCAAAAACTGGAAGTCAATGCAAGTCGTGACCCTGTCTTATAGTCAATCCGCAAAATAACCAAGTAATTATGGGTATGTAAGTTATTCTATCATGATTAAATTACACAATGTTGTAACCAATTTTAATTGAATTTTTACATATTATATGCCTATTGATATAACCATCGTAACAACTCTACATAAAAACCAGTGCACGGAACAAAAATAAAGCTGACAAAAAGTCAAATATAAACTTGATCCTATTTCGACGCCAAATTGGCTTGAAAAAAAACACTGACCGGTATCTGATCTTGCGCAAACCAAGGTTCATACTGATCTTCCAAGGGAAGGAACTTGCATATAAGCAGTAAAAAAGGTAAGATCTAGAAGAATACATGTACCTTTATCTGATCTTGAGCAAACCCAGGGTCATAATGACCCGGCCCCGGCGCAGCCACAACCTGATCACTGATGTTGAGAAACGTCTCCCTACTGGTCATCGACAAGAACGGGGCATAGCCGTCTGGCAAAATACAACATAAAAATAAATGACATAGGGTGTAGGATTGTTGGTATATATTATTTTGAAAATAAGCATGTGAAAATGGTAAACTGACTTGAAATTAGACAGAAAATAATGAAGAGAACAGTAAAATATTGAACAAATACACAAACAGTGTTGCCAACTTTCGTTTATTGATGTGATGAACCTAAATCAACTGCTGACTGAGCTTAAATGCATGTATTGAAATTTTGACTGCACAGCTGAAAACTATTGAGAGACAAAAACAAATTGCCTCACGTGTGTTTCTCAGCAACTCGCCCCACGTGTGTCTCTCTTCACTTTATATATTTCACCCATTTTCAATTGAAATTTAAATGTTAATGCTGTCACGATATTAGAAATCCAGATCACGATATATTGTTATGTATTTAATATGCTTAAGACTGATTAAATCACTATCAACAGGGCACTATTTATAGTATGTGGATTTCATTATTTCTTTCCGATGTTGATGACAGTGGCTACAAAAGTAACCTATAAACAGCAGACAGTAAAACAAATACCTATAAACAGCAGACAGTAAAACAAATACAATTATATGTACAGCACTCTCAATAGCCTGTCACCTACACCACAGTTGTTATATAATATGTATTGTGACTAGTTGCATATGGCGAAACTTTGGCCATGATGTTAAGAAAAGCATTTAAGTTGACACAGAGTACTTGTATATTCAGGGTTGAGCGTGAAACTATTGTATCTGCTTAACATTTCTATATCAGGTACAATAGTTTCGCGCTCAACCTTCGATATGTTCTGTGGTAAAACTATTTTTAACTTGTATTATTTTAAAATTGCTTTAGCCTGAAACACTTTATCAGGTTTACAGTGTTTTTTATTCACCTTTGGGGGAAAGGAGGTGGGGCCCTTCAGACGGAGAATTTTACGGCAAAAGGGGAATTGTTTTTGTAGACATGCATTATCAAATTTTTATATTCACTTTGTTATACAACATTAAACAATTGTTTTGCTACAACTGATAACTTAGATAATGCACAAACTTGGTTTGATAAAAAAATTGCTGGGATTGTTTATGAAAATTCCTCTTAGACAGTTTTTGTCCGATTTTGGTGAAGTTTTTTTTTCAAAATAAAGCTTACAATCTGAGGGGAATTTTAAGGTAAATATAGGGGAAAAATATATACTTTTAAAGCAGGGGAATGGGGCCAAATTTCGGCCCCAAAAAAACACTGGCTGAACATTTTAAGAGAATGCATGTATACGAAGCATAAATTTAAAATTAGAAGCCACCGGTACAGTCTATTATGACCTGGCTTTCAACCTTTACCCTATACAACTATCAACTTTACAAGCCGGGCCGGCTAGCTCAGTTGGTAGAGCGCTGAACTACAAATCCGAGGATCGCGGGTTCGATTCCCAGCCCGGCCACATAACTTGTGTGGGGATTGGTCATGAAATTATTTATACGGCCATTCTCCTCCTACCTCTGATTCAAGTAGGGCAGTTGTCAGTTACTGGCATAAGAATGTACTCTTAGTACTGGTAAACCAGCTAACCCAGGAAAAGTGTGTGTAGGTTAACTGACCACCGTTATATGACTGAAATACTGTTGAATACGGCAAAAAATCCAAACAAACAACAACTTTACAAATGATATATTGTTCAAATGTGTTTGTTGGTGACATCAAGCATGTTTGAAATAATTAAAAGTTGTGGAATTAATATGACAGCATTAAAATGAAAGAAAACAAGCCACCACATAAATATTGCAAAATACCAGTACGCACATTCACATCATGATATTTATTGCAGATTCAAATACTGCAATATACCAGTGTATCATGACACCCCTAATAATTGTTATTATATACTTCATTGAGCAGAGCTTTTTATGAATACTAATTTTCTAAGATATAATATACATGCTTTACTAACACATATTAATATTTTGCATATACAACTTGTGGATTAATGGGTTTGTGCCACAGTATTCTACGATTAACACATAGTAAACTGCAAATTTGGGTCAATGCAGTTTTTGACAATCTAACAATCCTGTTGGACTTGCAACACTCAGACAGGCATGTTATAATTTTAAATTGCCACATAATTTTTTTTTAATTGGGCTGATTTCAGTTAAGTGGGTTAGCAGTTATCTGGTACTCCCTGGCCTTATTTCACACTCTGGAGAGTAGGGATGTATCTTACCTGCTTTAAATCTTGCTTTGCTTGGAACATCCGCATCATATGAGCCTGGTCCGACATTAGGGGCAGTGCTGCCGTAAGGCTTGACCACTTCTCTTGGGGCACGGTCATACATGTTGAATGCTTTCGGCTTTTATTAATTTTTGTTAACTTGTTCTAAAAAACACATGCAAATAAAAGTAATAGAACATGATTACAACCCTGTATTAAATCTGAGGTTTCACTTGCTCAAAAAAGTTGTCGACAATAAAATTTATCATTTTAAACACTTGGAGAAAAGAAAGCCAATTATTTGCTAATCATTGATAATTGTCGTTATAATCACATGCAACTGAAACTTTGTATCAATGAAGAATATATTTTGCTATTAGGGAATTACATTTAAGTTTCACATTTAATAATCCGTACAATATCAGAACAATATATGCAAAAATGATGAGATACTTTCTGGTGCGACCCAAATTTTATGATATGAAGACTAGGCTCACATTTAATAATTTAATTTTAGATAGTCTCTCAATATACTGTTCATCTGTATTCTCGCTGTACTTTACCTTTAAGTAAATATTTGGAGCAAAAAAAACAAACATTTTCTTTCAATAACAAGCTATAAATTTAACCTTTTCACGTAAATAACAACTGGTAATTGTGTTTAAAAGTAAAGTATTCGTTCTTAAATTATTGTGTTTTTCAATGCACCATTCGGTCATCTGTAATCTCGCGGTAAATCTTTTGTTTTGAAATAAATTTGCTGTTAGTGCATAAACAAACGCAAATACACTAAACATTGTTGGATCGTAGCTTTTTATAAATATAACAAAACAGTAATTTTAGTCTTTATTTATATTAACTCAGCAAGCAAAAGTGTAGACATTAACCCCCTCATTTCTACTGGTTGCAAGCTGATACGAAAGTTATTTATATTTATGGTTTCAAATCATATTATACTCTATTCGGATGGAGTCGCGGTAAACAATAAACGTCATCTAGCGGACATTTCTTGTAAACAAAACCCACCTGTTTTTCTACTCTGAGCTTTTTATTATGAAAACTATCTGAAAATGCATAAAATATTGCAAAGTACATTCTTTATTGCATAAACATGCTTGTATAATGCATTTCTTCTAAGAGTTTAATCCGATTTCATTGCAGAATTTAATAAGATATTGTGTTTACTCTGTTGTCTGTGCCAAATTAGTAGGAGTTCCCTTGGGTTTTGTACATAAGTTATTTATAAGTAATTAAGGTTATACTGAACACTATTTATTTTTCAAAACTGGCAAGGATTGCTTCCCTTGTTACTGATTACCGCGACTCTGTCGTCCAAGTTGCCAAATGTAGCCTATAGACCTTGTTGTGTGGTTTGGTGTTTTGCAGGTATTCCAAATGAAAAAATTGTTTTTTGTTGAAGAAGAATACTGAAGCCAAGTATACTAGCAAGGTTTCCAACTACAAATATAAATTGCTATGGTGGATAATGTTAACATATCAAGGAAGTCAACATTCATTAAATCAACTGTCAAACTGAAAAGTGAGTATGAAATAAAACAGTTTCAATGAATGCGTTAAAAGGAAAACGGGTGCACATAATTAAAAACCAGTCAAATAATAACATTTCCCCACCTACTGATTTTTGCATTGCACAAATGCATTATTGGAGTAATCTTACCATACTCATAAAGATAACAGCATTAAAACATACAGAAAAGTTATTTGCATTTATATTTCCATACACTAAGTGCCCTTAATATATTTATTGGCGCATTTACCAATTTCTGATGATTTCTAGCCGAAAAGCTTGGTCGTTGCCATGGTTCAAAATGGCGGATAAACACAATGAGAACGGTTTATGGTAAAGCAAAATTGTGCTCGATCTTTATCGATTGTAACACTTTTTTTTTTAAAGAATGGCATATTTCACCGTTTAATTTTATACATATAAGTGTTGTAATAATTTTTTGTTTATTTTAAAATATATGCTTTCTTGTATTGAAGTCGTAAACTTGTAAAGGTCAAAAAGTAGTACAACAACAACAACAACTACTAAATTTTTTGTTTATGTAACTTTAGTTGCTACATGCCTATTTAAACTAAGCAAAGAATACTGTCTATTGAAAGTTAGTATCGAATGAAAGTTTATTTTTTAATTAATTAGTAGATGATGTACGGTATGTAACTAACATTGACTGATAATGATAATATGAATGCCAACTTGCATATTTTCACACACAGCCCAGTTTGCATTGTAATTTGTAGTGAATATGGTCACTTCCAACAGCCTCGCTGTTGAGCTAGCTTTTCAGTGATGGGGTTAAAGTGTACTGACTGCGTTTTGAAGTTAAGCAACATCAGCTATGGTTACTGCCTGGATGGGTGACCGCTAGTTACATCAGCATTATTTTGGACTCTAAACTTTTCATATTTGATTCTGTGTGAAAACCAACTCATCATGTCCAATATATTAATACTGTATTTCATAAGTTTTCTAAAAGAAATAAAGATGGCATAGAGTAACAAACTTATGGTCGACTATCCAGTTTTCATGGCATGAACAGTTTTCGGAATATTTTTGCATTGTCACCTCTTACATCATCGCTCATGCGCTCGACTGAAATATTTTGTTGCACAGTTAGTCAGCTCTTTGTTTACATGTGCAAAATGTGTTTAAAACATATAGGAATGAGTAATACCATTAAATTTGATTCTCTGTCTATTATTTTACATAATTTATCTGCCAATTTATCACTCCACATTTGTTTCCATTGTTTATTTAGTGCTAAGACGTCCAGAGAATAAACGCTGTATTTGTAACTGTTCAAAGATGACGCAAGCAACCCAAGATAAACTTTATCGAAGATAAATTGGACCATTTATGATATTTCAAATGCATTTTGAGTTTCGCCACAACTAAAATGGCCAACCATGATCTGACACAAAGCTTAAAAACAACGATGTGGAAAGAACTGTGAATGTTTTTAAGATACAAGGAAAATTGAATAGCATTGTATTATCATAGTTTTGTGAATATATATCAAGAAACAAGATAACACAATCACCACCATCCATTAGGTAGCTTAGTACCACGAAAATTGGGTGGACCATCATACTATGAGTTTTCACAGCATTTACTCTGGGAAGTCGGTGTCCTCCTACAAGTTTGTGTGTGAAACTGTGACATTATTTTTGGTTCTATAATGATATCTTGTGTTAGAATTCTTGTCTTTAGTATCTGAAACATGGTATGGTCTGATATATTTCTTGCTTTATGTTTTGTATGTTTTATATTTTTTATTGACTGACCTACACTAATGTGTTAGAAAAATTAAGAGTTTATGCTAAAGTAAAACATTCTACTGGCTCAAACAACTTTTTCTCTGACCTAGTTTCATTAGAGGGCTCTAAATTAAAAAACTGACAGTGACCCTACTATCCCTCGTACATTTTTTTTCCACAGATGGTGAAGACGGATGCAGAGAAAGATGGCAGCCAAAAGGGTTCAAAGGTCAAGGTTGCAGAAGCCACAGGTCCCCAGGAAGTTCACCTGGTGACGGGTGGTGGGGGATTCGCAGGCAGCTGGTTGGGACGTAGACTCGCAGACCAAGGTCACCGTGTTATTCTTATTGACGTCAGTGCTCCTGTGTCTGCGATAAAAAAAAACATGGAGTTCCATCAGGTAAAATTAATTAATATATACATTTCAACAAGAATATAATGATACAGTACTACAAGAAATGTCATCAAGAGATTCTTCAGTAAGAGTGTCAACTCAACTAGTTCTGGTATAGACTGATAAATATGTTACATAGTGTTTGGTGTTAAAGTCCCATTATGTTAGGTCTAAAAAAAACAGTTATGTTTCAAGTTGCCCGACTGACCCTAATTTTTATATAGACTTTTCAAAGAAAATGCAAGCTATTCTACTCGCTGCGGCGTTGGCATCCAAGCTAGGTTAAAGTTTTTCGGTAAGCTAGTTTCTCAGGAATGGCTTGAGGGATTTCATTTAAACTTCAAACATTTATTCCCCATATTACAATGAACCTATAGGCCAAGTTTGGTAACTCTAGTTTAAAATTTGTCAAAATGATGGGCCTTTTTACACTTAGAAATTATACATATAAGCTATATGGACAGGTTAAAGTTTTTCAGTAAGCTAGTTTTTCAGAAATGGCTTGAGGGATTTCATTCAAACCTAGAACACTTATCCCATATATTAAACTGAACTCATAGGTCGATTTTGATAATGCTAGTTTAAAATTTGTCAAAATTATGGGCCTTTTTACACTTAGAAATTTTACATATAAGCTATATGGACATGTTTAAGTTTTTCGGTAAGCTAGTTTCTCAGGAATGGCTCGAGGGATTTCATTCGAACTTAAAACACGTTTTCCCTATAATAAAATGAACTCATTGGCCAATTTTTATAACTCTAGTCTAAAATTTGTAAAAATTATGGGCCTTTTTACACTAAGAAATTTTACATATAAGCTATTTAGATAGGTGAAAGTTTTTCATTAAGCTAGTTTCTCAACTTTTCGTTTCCGCTCTCTAACTCAAGAACGGATAAAGCTATTGTAATGAAACTTCAAACATAGATACCTTATAGCGAAACCTTGCTTGGGATTGCATATGGGGTGGGTGGGTCACTGTTACTAAAAATAGAAAAACTGTTTCTGCTCAATAAACTTTATAACATATTGAGATATTTTAATAACATTTAACACATAGATTCCTTATATCAAGACCCCACTTGGGATTGCTTATGGGGTGGGTGGGGTCAAGGTCAAGGTTACTGTTACTAAAAATAGATCTAAGCTGTTTACCACTACTAAGTGCACATACTTATGCCAGTAACTGACAACTGCCCTACTATAAGCAGAGGTAGGGCAAGCATGGCTGTAGGAATAACTTCATGACCGGTCCCCACACAAGTTATGTGGCCAGACTGGGGTTCAAACTCACGATCCCCGGATTGATAGTTCAGCGCTCTACCAACTAAGCTAGCCGGGCCCGGGAGTTATGGGACTTCGAAGATTTCTGAAATCAGTATAAAGTGCACAATTCTTCACTTTCTTGTCTGGGCTATTTCTCAGCAACTACTTGCTGGAATTCAACAAAACTTTATGGGAAGCTTCACTGCCAAGAGGAGGTGTGCATGCTACCAGGACGTTCCGCTTCAATGATTTTTTTCAGAGTTATGGGACTTTGAAGATTTATGAAATCAGAATATAGTTCACTATTCTTGACTTTCTTGTCCATGCTATTTCTCAGCAACTACTGGCTGGAATTCAACAGAACAATATGGGAAGCTTCTTTACTAAGAGGAGTTGTGCATACTACCAGGATGTTCCGCTTCAATGATTTTTCTCAGAGTTATGGGACTTTGAAAATGTATGAAATCAGAATATAGTTCACTATTCTTGACTTTCTTGTCCGTGCTATTTCTCAGCAACTACTGGCCTGATTTCAATAAACTTTTATGGGAAGCTTCATTGCCAAGAGGAAGTATGCATATAAGCAGCATGTTCTGCTTCAATGATTTTTCTTGGAGTTATGGGACAATTTCTGACATATAGTATGTAGTGCACAACTCTTGTCCGGGCTATTTCTCAACAACTACAGGCCAGATTTCAATGAAAATTCATGGGAAGCTTCATTGACAAGAGGAGGTGCGCATATAAGCAGGATGTTCCACTTCAATTATTTTTCTTAGAGTTATGGGACGAAATTTCTGAAATATAGTATATAGTACCAGGGATCATATTTTTCTAGAAAGTCAATCGGTCCTGAGGTCCGCCGATCACGCTCGTGTTGTGTCCGAATTTTGTTTATCCAAAAATAGTGCATGTCCGAAAATGCATATTTTAAAGTTATCTTCAAAGTTTTCACGCCTCAAACTTCAATAAATTTTCATGTCTATGTCTTTTGTGAGTTTGAACTTCCCAAAAATGTAAAGATAATGCAATTCAATAAGTACAAAATAAAACACCCATTCTGTATCCGAATTATGTGTACCCCCCAAAAAAAGTATGTCCAAAATTTTGTTTTTTAATTATTAATATAAAGTACAAAGTTTACATCCCTGAATCCTAATAAACTTTCAATTTTTGAGTTTTGCTGAACTAAAGTTAAAATATAATGTAATACAATATGGTCACTTTGTAATTTAAAATTAACTACATGGCGTCATGAAAGTAAATTAAGCCAACTAACAAATAAACTAATAGTCTTAAACTATGTTTTCACTACGATGTTTAGATAGATTTCATATTAATATTTTATATTATTATGAATGCAGCACAGTACATAAAATTATTATGCAGCAAATGCACGCTTTCCACGACGATTACATGTGGCTGCTATTATCAGTCTCTATAGTAACCAGACACAATTTTTGAGAAGTACAGACCGATCGGTGTCAGTAATATAACACAGTCAAAAGCACACCAATTAACGATCGATAGTGACATGACTGGGGTCATTAACGCAACACTGATCCACCGACGTTCGCACCTACAGAGCATTTGGGCCATAAAATGCGTGTATTGTGTATTGAAATCAGGGGATTGTCATGATGTTTATAGTGACTGGATAAATCAAGAAAACTGTTTGGACCGATTACTAGTCATTTCAATCGGCCTTTTTTTAACCCATTCGGTCTCAGACCGGCAATACCGAAAATAATACGATCCCTGTATAGTACGTATTTCTATTGATTTTAAGTCATTTTAATATCTTTGCCCTTCTCATTGCATTTATATTGCTTGACAAAGCACATTGGGGAGCATCCATCAGTTTTACTGATATCCTTGTCTTGAAAGTGGTGGTCATAAAATACATTTAAAGCATTAAATTTAGCCTCAGATAATTTACACAAACCAAAGTTTTGTCCTATCAAATGAAAAAAATCTCTGACCTACTGACCATATCATATGTTGTTTGGCCATGCCACCAGCTGACCTACCGACCACATCATATGTTGTTTGGCCATGCCACCAGCCGACCTACCGACCATATCATATGTTGTTTGGCCATGCCACCAGCTGACCTACCGACCATATCATATATTGTTTGGCCATGCCACCAGCTGACCTACCGACCATATTATACATTGTTTGGCCATGCCACCAGCCGACCTACCGACCATATCATACGTTGTTTGGCCATGCCACCAGCCGACCTACCGACCATATCATATGTTGTTTGGCCATGCCACCAGCTGACCTACCGACCATATCATATGTTGTTTGGCCATGCCACCAGCCGACCTACCGACCATATCATATGTTGTTTGGCCATGCCACCAGCCGATCTACCGACCATATCATATGTTGCTTGGCCATGCCACCAGCTGATCTACCGACCATATCATATGTTGTTTGGCCATGCCACCAGCTGACCTACCGACCATATTATACATTGTTTGGCCATGCCACCAGCCGACCTACCGACCATATCATACGTTGTTTGGCCATGCCACCAGCCGACCTACCGACCATATCATATGTTGTTTGGCCATGCCACCAGCTGATCTACCGACCATATCATATGTTGTTTGGCCATGCCACCAGCTGACCTACCGACCATATCATATGTTGTTTGGCCATGCCACCAGCCGATCTACCGACCATATCATATGTTGTTTGGCCATGCCATCAGCTGATCTACCGACCATATCATATGTTGTTTGGCCATGCCACCAGCTGACCTACCGACCATATTATACATTGTTTGGCCATGCCACCAGCCGACCTACCGACCATATCATACGTTGTTTGGCCATGCCACCTGACACACAACTAATATTATTAAGGCCTTATCAATGATCATGTTTTCTGTTCTGAAAGAAAATAGTTCCAAACAATAAAAGAACAATACAATTTGCGAATATTTAATTAATTTACGTAGTTATTAAAAAACATCTATAAAACATTGTATTATGTGAAGTTAGAATAAGACATCAAACATAGAATGGGCATGATTTTTGTTCTTTTTTCATATAAAACTGAGCATTTCATGTTGTTTATGTATGTTTGTTATAATCTGTGAATACTTCTGTTAGAATTTGCATTTTTCCATGACCTTTTCATTAAAACTGATTGTGACGTGATCATTTTTGCTGTATTTATAAACTGTGTTCATGCACGCATGGACACAGTTCAATTTTTGTGTGAAAATTTTGTAAATGCATACAGGTATATTGTTTTGTGGTAAAATCAATTTTTCTGATGCAGTTATATATGCAGGTGTCTATTGCACTAATTACTCTGCAAAATTCTTAAATTACAAATGGTAAACTGCATTTAAAACATTAATGTAATAAAACAGTTTATTCTATGTTTGATGTCTTATTCCAACTTCACATAATAGTGTGTTATAAATAGATATATCCACAACAGGCCAATATGAAAAAGTGTAATGTTAATGGACCTTTTAGTACTGTGTTGATGTTTTTGGATTTTAAATGTCAGAATGTATCAAAACTAGATATGTATTAGTTCATAAGGATTTAAATTGAACACATTAATGATATTTTCATCCCAAGCAAGACTTTACTTCTGTTATGTCATATAGAGGATATTTGTTGACTTTCGTGTAAGATCATATTTTATTTCACGAGTGTTCATAGAAAATGATATTTTCACAAGTGGCGCAGCCACGAGTGAAAATATCTATTTTCTATTATCACGAGTGAAATAAAATACGATCTTACACCGAAATCTAATTTTTTATTAGTTTATGCTTTTGGACAATAAATAAATAAAATTGTACGAGAAAAGCTTAAACGTTACAAGTTTGTGTATTCTGACATCATAAAAATGACATCATAAATGATTCCGAAACTGTCACTCGTTAGTATGGTGGGAAAAAATTATGATTGTGTTGAATTTTATAATGTGTTTTATGTAAACACATGCATGTATATGCTGTACATGCATATAAATTTGCCAAGGGTTGTAAACCCCTAGTTGTAGATCGATTCTATTTATGGAAAAATAGTCCAACAATGAAAATATATAAAATAATTTCACCAATAACATTCAACATTTCACTGAAAAGCATATAATAAAGAGTAATTTTAGTTATTTTCTTGTTTCTTGAAGTGTGATCTCACTGACCGTGATGCTGTGGTGAAACTCTTCCGAGGCGTCGACTGCGTCTACCACTTGGCGTCATACGGCATGTCAGGCCGAGAACAGGTTTGTTGGGACTATTATAAAGATTTTTTTTCTAATAATTTGTTGTTTGTCAAATAATGCTTAGGAGACAAACCACAAATAATGCTTAGGAGTCAAACCACTAGGGCTTTAGCCTGAGGTTCGTGTGTGTGTGTGTATTTCGAAGTTTATGAGGTCCTTTCGCGCCTGAGGCTGCATTATGTGAGGACCCAGAGTGTGTCCCAGCACTCCTACCTAATTAACTTACTAAAGACTCATGAAAGTTGGGACCAATTTTGAATCATAGCTGCAATTTCCAGCTATTTTTTTACTGAAAGATATTTTAGTTTTGGTGTGGTCTTGAGCTGTGGGGGGAAACCGGAGTACCCTGAGGAAACGCCACCTGTCGGGTATGGTGACCACCAATCAAACTTACATGCGCCGAGTGGGAAGCTAACCCGGGACGCCTAGGTGAGAAGCGAGTGTACCAACCACTGTGCTAGCCGGACAGCCTTAGTCTGAGGTTCCGACAGCTTTTCCAGTTATATTAGTTTGCCTGACTGGAATTGGTGTTTGCCTTTGAAGAATGAATATACGCAAATCGATGGTTGAGCGTGAAATTGTTGTATCCGCTTAACATTTCTATATCAGATACAATACTATTGAATAGTTTCACGCTCAACACTCAAAATATAACTAGTGGAACGGCTTTGTTATCATTTTGTCATTCTGGAATGGGTGTGTATGCTATTTGCTTTTATGGAACTGATGTTTAAATCGTTTGCCTTGATGCAAATTGAGTTTCAGCAGTTCACCTTTCTTGAACATTGTTAAGTCAACTTCTTTCGTTAAAATTAAAAAAATGACATCAGTTTCGGAGCTGTGTTCTTCTCATTGTTTATTACATACTACAATCGTTTTTCTACCATAAATACATACTGTATTCAACATTCAAATACAGGAAGATGGATCACAAAATCTGTCTTTGCTACTAGCGTTTTCTTTTTCCTAGCAGGCTGTGTTGAAGGACTACCTACTTTCTGTGTTGCCTGAAAAGGCGACAGATAGGTATGACTTTTGGTGGCGGCGGAAGTGGTGGTGGCCCCTTCAGTTTGTGCTGACAATATCTCAAGAAGTTTTTGTGCAATTATAATGCAACCATAGGGAAGTGTTTGTAGGGATAACAGGAAGGTTAAGTTCGTTTTTTCGGCATACTTGCCGTCATCGTTCTTGACTTATGCCCGAAGCACATCCCACTTGCGGAGTTCTAGTTAGGTTATAACAAACACTCTGTTGATCTAGATCTCTAGTTTGGCATAGACTTTTATTAAATTAATAGAATATAAATAAAATGCATTAGTGATCTTAAATCTAAACATTTCTTTCGAAAGTGACCAATACAGCATTTCTTCAGCAACTTTCAACATAATCCAGAAACAAACAAACCATAATTCAGAAACAAACAAAAATTGACACAATCATATCCACTGAACACAGCATCACATTTATGTTTTGACATAATCGTTAAAGCATCATATAATGGCGTCATCATTACACAACTAATTTCGGAGAAATACATTGCTGACGTTACATAAAATAGTAGGTGATTTGTTTTGGTATTGTAAAGAATAATATGCTGAAAAAAATATATGATAAATGGGATATTACGCTAGTTGGTGTTCTAAGAACTTGTATCAGTCTTGTTGGCTAATTGTGTCAAGTAGCATCAACTTGACACAATGACTTGCCACAACAAACTCGACTGATAAAAAACCCACCCAGTTATTGTAAAACCATATCAGGGCAACAATTTCACAACCCTTAGACCTAGGTTCTTAAAACTTGGTATGTAGGGTGGTCATGTCTAGTAGAGGATCCCTGTAGATTTTCGGGGTCTTGGATCAAAGGTCAAGGTCAAACTGACCAATAGTAAAAAAACTAGATTCATTTTACTTGTCATACTTGCAATTTTGTACAGACATTGCTCTGGTCCAAAAGGGGGGGGGGGCATATCTGTTTTACAAACAGTTCCTGTTATGATTGTCCTGTCGTTCCATCCTTCTGTGATTCCATCTGCTTAAGGTTAACAAGATTTTACAGTTTCATCTAGCACCAACTCCGCTAACTATAACACTTGGATACTTACACAGTTATTGCTTATGATCATTCCCAATCCACTCATCACCCATCCTCACCTTGACCTTGAACTAATTTGGACTTGGAATAATTCAAATGGTCTATTTCGTTTCATCTAGCACCAACACCGCTTATACCATATTTCAGAGAGTCTTTGTTTTTCGGTATTCAGTAACTGTTATATCAGAACTGTAACTGGTGGGCGGAGCCTAATATGCAAGCTTATCATGCAATAAGTATCGTGCAGTGTATTGAAATTTAATTGTAATTTATACGCATGCTACTTATTGCACTCTAAGCTTGCACATTTGGATCGCATCATGTGACCTTGCCGCAGCGCTAAATTTGGAAACTACACAGATGTCAAGCATGTCAGACATCACGTCACGTCTAGGAACTTCCCATTGGGATTGGCACTATAGAACATTGCGATATGATTGGTAAATATGGCATGAAACACTTGTAGCGCCCTTTGACCACAATATGTTAATTATTAAATCTCGCCCTGCGGGCTCATTAAATAACTAACATACTTCGGTCAAAGTATGGTACAGCTATTACTTATTACAACACTTGGATACTTACACAGTTGTTGATTATGACCATTCCCAATCCACCCATATCACCCAACCTTTGACCTTGACCATGACCTAATGTGGACTTATTTGGAACAACTAAAATAGGCTATTTCTTGGTTATCTAGATTTTACCGTGTTATCTACCACCAACACAGCTTACTACAACACTTGGATACTTACACAGTTATTATGACCACTTGTAATCCACCCGTATCACCCAACCTCACTATGACCTTGACCTTGGCCTAATTTGGACTTATTCTGGAAATAATTCAAATAGGCTGCCCAGCACCAACTGGGGGACATCATGCATGTTTATCTAATTTAATCCCAGTAATATATTTTTGACCATTTTAATGTCTTTCAGCAATAGTAACATATATGTACAGAATAATCCCAGTTTTAATCAAAACGCTGACAGCGTAGAAAGACTGTTGGCGACAAAAGAAACTAACAGCGTGTGAATTATGAGTGCATTTTTGCTGAACGCAAACATTTGTTTAAATGAAGTTCAATTTCGCACCTTTAAACTTTATAATTTGGCGTCTTATTCAATAGTATACGACATCATAACGAAAACTAATTTGTAAGTAACTAACAAATATTTTGTTCAAGCTAATTATCTTATGCAAATGGAATTATATACATGCCAGTTAACAAGTCAGTCTGCAAGGGCCAGAATAACTGACAAAGCGTAGTAGTTTGGCACACCGATTGTTAGTGCTTCATAGCCAAAGATCTATAAATAAACATGTTTATTTATAGATCTTTGTTCGTAACCTACTGAGTCAAAATTGATCATACGATGCAAGCTCTCGATTGCCAATGTACAGTTTAAAATTAATAAATTGCAGTAATTTGTTGTCAGAATATTCAGAATGAGAATTGGTAACAAGAGTCAAACTAACCGATGTAGCGCATTAATTTGGTCTTATTCCGGGACACTCCGGTAAATATTTCCTTTACATACAAGTAAAAAGCAAAAGTAGGGGTGTCATTAGTTGGAAATTATTTTTAGCTCACCTGAGCACAAAGTGCTTATGGTTAGCTTTTGTGATCGCCCGTTGTCCGTCGTGCGTGCGTGCGTCGTCAACTTTTCATTTAAACAACATCTCATCCTAAACCACTTGGCAGATTTTCACCTAACTTCACAGGAATGATCCTTGGGTAGTCCTCTTTCAAAGTTGTTCAAATCTTTCCAGTTTGCTGCATATGTAGGTCACTTAAACAATCTTCTCCTATGAAACCGCAAGGCTCAGAGCTTTCATATTTGATATGTGACATCCTCTAGTGGTCCTCTAGAATGATTGTTCAAATGATGCCCCTGGGGTCAAAACTGGCCGCGCCCCGGGGGTCACATATAGACTTACATAGCAAAATGACTTTAAAAATCTTCTCCTCTGAAACCGCAAGGCCCAGAGGTTTCATATTTGGTATGTAACATTGTATAGTGGTCCTCTACAAAGATTTTCTAATAATGCCCCTGCGGTCAAAACTGGCCACGCCCCGGGGGTCATATTGTTTGTATAGACTTATATAGCAAAATGACTTTAAAAATCTAGAGGTTTCATATTTGGTGTGTAACATTGTATAGTGGTCCTCAACAGAGATTGTTCAAATGATGCCCCTGGGGTCAAAACTGGCCACATCCCGGGGGTCACATGGTTTATATAGACTTAAATAGCAAAATGACTTTTAAAATCTTCTCCTTTGAAACCGCAAGGCCCAGAGGTTTCATATTTGGTATGAAACATTGTATAGTGGTCCTCTACAAAGATTGTTCAAATAATGCCCCTGGGGTCAAAACTGGCCACGCCCCGGGGGTCACATTGTTTATATAAACTTATATCGCAAAATGGCTTTAAAAATCTTCTCCTCTGAAACTGCAAGGCCTAGAGGTTTCATATTTGGTATGTAACATTGTATAGTCGTCCTCTACAAAAGCTGTTCAAATGATGCCCCTGGGGTCAAAACTGGTCATACCCGAGGGGTCACATGGTTTATATAGACTTCAATGGCAAAATGACTTTAAAAATCTTCTCCTCTGAAACTTCAAGGCCTAGAAGTTTCATATTTGGTTGGTAACATTATATAGTGGTCCTCTACAAAGATTGTTAAAATGATGCCCCAGGATTCAAAATTGGCCACACCCCGGGGGTCACATGGTTTATATAGACTTAAAAAGCAAAATGACTTTAAAAATCTTCTTCTCTGAATCCGCAAGGCCCAGAATTGTTATATTTGGTATGTAACATTATATAGGGGTCCCCTACAAAGATTTCAAATAATACCCTGGGGGTAAAAACTGGCCACATCCCGGGGGTCACATGGTTTATTTTGACTTAAATAGCAAAATGACTTTAAAAATCTCCTCTTAAATCTCAAGGCCTAGAGGTTTTATATTTGTATACTGTAAATACGCAGTCATAAGTGTAGATGTCTCATAAGTCAAGAAGTTAAAATTCATTCCAGAAACGTATTTCTAATAATAACCGTTCCATAAGTTGAGTTAGAATGATAATAAAACACCATCTGAAAATTGGCCAGAGTATGCCCTAATGAGTAGGTATATACGGTACAGTCTGCAGTAAATGCCTTGAAGCTGAAATCACTGCCAAATCCTCTTTGACAGGTCTTGATGTAGACAAAAACCGGTTCCAGCCAGTTTAATTAGCAATGTGCCAACCTCTGCGCAGAGAATAGACAGGTTCCGAGCATAGCTCTAATCAACTCCCTGCCAACATAACAAATTATGTGATGATGATCGATTTACATCTTCAAGATATTATTTATGGTTTTAATTAGTTATTTTCTTTTTCTGTTTTCATTATTGACTGCAAACGATATATAAAAAGTCCATTTGTGTAGAAAATTGCACTGAGTTGCATAAATAAGTTAAAGTTACAAACACGTAATCCTTCCAGATCTGGAAGGATTTCACTTGTGATGCAAGGAGTTTGGTGATATGCTATACATGAAAATCATGGTTTACTGGGCTCCCCTGGGGTCACATGGATTATATACATGTAGACTTAATTACAAAATGACTTTAAAAATCTTCTCCTCTGAAACCGTAAGGCCCAGAGGTTTCATATTTGGTATGTAAGATTGTATGGTGGTCCTCTACAAAGATTGTTCAAATGATGCCCCTGGGTTCAAAACTGGGCACACCCCGGGGGTCACATGGTTTAAATAGACTTAAAAGTTAAATAGCAAAACGACTTTAAAAATCTTCTCCTCTGAAACTGCTAGGCGCAGAGGTTTTGTATTTGGTATGTAACATTGTATAGTTGTCCTCTACAAAGATTGTTCAAATGATGTCCCAGGGGGTCACATGGTTTATATACATTTAAATTGGAAAATGACATTAAAAATCTTCTTGTCTGAAACTGCAAGGCCCAGTGGTTTCATATTTGGTATGTAGCATTGAATAGTTGTCCACTACAAATATTTTTCCAATTACAGTGTTTTTTTCACCTTTGGGGGAAAGGTGGCGGGGCCCTTCAGATGGGGAATTTTACGGCAAAAGGGGATTTTGTTTTTAGAAAAACACTAATACATGTTTATCTTCTACATTGTTATAAAACATTAATGAATTGTTTTGCTACAAATGATAACTTAGATTAACTTGGTTTGATGAAAAATTGCTGGGATTGTCTACAAAAACCCCTATATCTTAGCCAAATTTTGTCCATTTTTTTTTTTTTTTTTTAAATGGAGCTTACATGCTATGGGGAATTTTAGGGTAAATATGGGGAAAAATATATACTTTTTTTTAAGCAGGGGAATGGGGCCGAATTTCGGTCCCAAATTGGCCCTAAAAAAACACTGAATTATGCCCCTGGGGTAGATAGTGGCCACTCCCTGTGGGTCACATGGTTTATATAGAGTAAAAAAACTTCCAAACCTGCAAGGCCCAGATTTTTATACTCCGTTAAAGGGGTTTAGTGCCATTTTGCCCTCTTGTTATTAGCCATTATATTGCCTTAAACTCAGGTGAGCGACCTAGGGCCATCATGGCCCTCTTGTTTTATAAATTTACCTTTTTACTAACTGTAATTGTAATAAATCACATGATATACACATTATAAGGCATATTACATACATTATCTTAAATAACTAAAATGTAAGAAAACGGGTGTGAAATTTAGCTGTTTTGAAGAAGGTTTCGATTTATGACTAATAGCCTGCAAAGGGAAGAAGTTGTTTTCTGCGAAACCTGTTTTAGAAATTTCCCTCTCAAAAGACCGTTGGCTTCCTCCAACAGTCTAAAAACTACAGAATCTGAGCTAATCAACCAAAATGTTATTTGAATAAAAGCATAAAAAAGTAGTGCTATTGCTGGGACTTGAGCCTACAAACTCCGAATCAAAAGTCATGTTACCACTATGTCAGACTTTTTGGTTGATTTGTTAGTCACATAATTATTATACATTTCTTACAAAAAATATGAATGAAAAAGCATTACAAAACAATGCTTTATAATTGTATCTACTTCTCTTGATGTTTCCAGTATATTTCCATGTCCAGTGTTATTTTGGTTTTATTTATGACATTATTGTTTGCCTCTATGACAAAAACATTTGAAAATTTTCAATTTGATTTCTTAAATAGGTCACTTTAAACATATTCCATACAGCTGTTTCTTAAACACATTCTAATAGGAGAATCATAAAATTCTTAATGAACTGTCATGTACGTAATTCAGGAAAACCCCATACCTGTATTTAAGTAAACCACATCTAAACAAAGAAATTGGATAAAACAAACTGTTGCTAGCGACACTAACTCTAAGAATTTGTTTGATTTCTGGTAATATATTCATTAAAAAAAATAAAATTAGGTAATAATGAAAAAAGAAGCAATAGAAATATTATTGTATTTAATTAAGAAATATTGATCTTGTTTGAAATGAAAAGATACATTTTAATTTAAATGTTACTACAATCATGTACTTTAAAAGAAGAATAATTTTAATAGAAATCTGTTTACTTGTACTTGAATCTGATGAATAAAACATATTGCTAAAAGACCATTCACATAACATATTGCCCTAATTTACGGAGAGCTGTATATGTGAAGTAATGATACCTTCGTCACCTTTTGACACAGATTACGTTGAGAGAATCATCTCTGACATAAAACCTTAGGAGTCATTGACCTTAAGGGCAAAAGTTATTGACCTCTGACATGATTTGACCTCTTAAAGTCAGAAGTCATTGACTGAGAATGGAAGTCAATAACACAGGCAGCTGGTCGTTTGCTTTTCCATCCTATCAACTTGCTTTTTACCTCCCTCCACAAGCGTAAATGGATTCACCCGAGCCACTGTCGAGTCAACCGCATTAATATAGCCTCGTAAGGCAGTGAAATGGAGTTCATTGACTATTACGTCTCCTTTGTCTTCCAACAATGAACTTTCCCTGTTTGATGTTACTTTTAGGTAACTTTTTTTAGTTAGCTTTCACTTTAAGTTTTTGGTGTAAAAGGAGTTTTGATACGTAACAGAGTTTATTCACAATTGAGTGTGATACTCAAGTGTGTATAGAAATACACAAGTGTTTTCTTAGATGTTTTCTATGTATCTTCTTCTAGTAGTACTAGGTTTAGTGAAGTAGTTGTGGTAGTAGTGGTAGTGGAAATAGTGGTGTTGGTAGTAGTAGTAGTAGTAGTAGCAGTAGCAGTGGCAGCAGCAGCAGCAGTAGAAGTTATTGTAAGTAGTAGTAGTAGTAGTAGTAGTAGTAGAAGTAGTAGTAGTAGTAGTAGTAGTAGCAGCAGTAGCAGCAGCAGCAGCACTGGAATTTAGTGTATGTAGTAGTAGTAGTAGTAGTAGTAGTAGTAATAGTAGTAGTTAGTAGTAGTAGTAGTAGTAGTAGTAGGTAGTAGTAGTAGTAATAGAAGTTGTAGTAGTAGTAGTAGTAGTAGTAGTAGTAGATATATGTAGTTGTAGTAGTAGTAGTAGTAGTAGTAGTAGTAGCAGTAGATATATGTAGTTGTAGTAGTAGTAGTAGTAGTAGTAGTAGAAGTTGTAGTAGTAGTAGTAGCAGTAGATATATGTAGTTGTAGTAGTAGTTGTAGTGGTACTGGTGTTTGTGATTGTGGTAGAGGTAGTAGTAGTATGCTATTAAAGGGACTATGTCAACGAAAAATTGGCTTCCTATTGCATTATAAATTATATTGTTTTATAAAAAAGCGCTTTACTAAGACATATGCAATAAATAAATATAATATGCAATAAGATATTTGATAAAAACTAAACAGCAAAAATGTATCAAAAAATTTAAACCCCAAGCGGGTATCGAATTGGGAGCCATACGAAGAAATATCAGTAGACAGCGCTTTAACCAACTGCGCTATCATGCTTGGTAAGGAGTCGTGTGTAAACTATGCTTATACAAAATGCTCACAATTCTGACCTCAAAATGTAAGCAGGAACACCCCCTGTACTAGAGTATAGCTACAGCGGTGTGATAAGGCAAACAGCGGTTCACAGATTATGGGAAGAAAAGACACCAAGCTAATATATTAGATATTTAAACATATATTTAGTGCCGAAAGGTACCAAACTTTGAACCAGTTTTATAGCGAGAACATGTGACTTCACTTTGCCGTTTTGTTTGGAAAGCTATCACCATGTTTGACAAAGTTATGTGGATTTTTGTATCGGGATTATGAAAAATATTATTAAATTAATCATCCTTATTATTAAGGTCTGGTAATATTTCTGATGTTCTGTTCGCGAAAAGAGGCCATTTAAATATGAATTAATCATCACACTACCCAATTCAGCTTTGTTTGTCTACAATTAATGATGTATGAACTCTATATTGGATACTTTCTGAAGGTGGGGTATGGTAAAATTAATCAGGTCTACAGCGGCCATTGATAAGTATGAATGCAAAAATTAAAAATTAAAAACAGTTGATAAGTACGAATGCAGTTAAATTGTGTGAGTTCATAAGTATATTTAAGATCAAATTGTTAATTGCAGGGAATCCTGTTGTTGATTTTTGAGATTTGAAGTTGTTGAAAACATGTTTAATTATTCTTCAGGTTTACCTGACATGGAAATATACAAGTTTTACAACTGCTAACTGCAGTGATAAACATACATACATGTAGAGAAGTGTTTTAATGTAGAAAACTAGAAATGTGTCAGACACAGATGCCCCCGTAACACGACAATATTCACAGTTAAGGTAGCTCCCAAACACAAACACAGATCCATAGTCATATTTATGGACAAAACATTAGAGAATAAAATAGGAATTAAGTACTCCAATAATATATATAAAATTTCAACCAGTTCAGCCCAGGAGATTACACGGTCAAATTTCCATTAAATTAAATGAAGAAGCCAATAATTGTATTATAGCAACTGCATGTATTATTGTATTAAAAGCAACCTCTTACTCTAACTACTAAAGTACTACAAAATGCCAATTATACTACGACTTGGCAAAATACAGTCGGACCACTTATTGGTTGTCACACCCAAACTATGTATCTTTTACGTACAGAGCAGAGCCACGGTGTAGGATCAGGGCGAACTTTTCACGATAAAATTGGCTATTGGCGATATTTTCATGGTCAAAAACACACTTTAACGGATAATAAACATGAATGATGCTGTACGAAACGTCCAAAAATGAACAATTAAACTGATTAGTACGCTTAGATAGTTACACCACAGAACATTAGTATCTATTAGTTGTCAGTATGAGTGCATACAAGGTGAGTTTAAGTATTTGTTATCCCGAAATAAGCTGCACAATATAATACTGGCTTAATTGTGCGAGTGGCCAAATATGCATGTTTGTTTAGTATTTGCCAGCAAATATATCGTTAACAATGAAGTTGTTTGTATAATATGGGTATCATGAGATTTACTGTGAGGTTTTAAGTAAAGAACATCACTGTTTATTGCTGAGTGAAGATACAAAATGTCATCATCAATATAATGTAATTCAGCGACATTTTCATGATAGGCTGAAACACACACACCGCAATTATTCGCTTACTACTCCACGTTATTTAATAAGCTTTCATTGACTACTGCTGCATTAACATAAAAATTAACATAATATATCAAATATTGTCAACCCATACATGCATGTGTATATTTCAGCACAGTTTCTTTGGAATCTTGTCTGCAGTATGGTTTGTTAGTTTTGTTTGTTTGGACCAACAGTATTTCAGTCATATTAGGCTGCTATTCCATATGTCAGTATCCGCATCCGTATCTGTATCCACATAAATATACGGACGCGTTTTTCCATGAATCTGCAAATAAACGTAGAATATTTTAGTTATCTTCTTATTTTCAAATAGTTACAATATCTCAGTAAGAAGCTTTTAAACATTTTTATTTACGTTGGCTGAAAATATTTATGCCAGTAAGTAAAAACATTCACATGTGGCGGATTTTAAAAATTCTAACATGATACTCGCTAACTTTTCTATAGACAAAGAACAAAATTATCGTTGTTTAACTACCCAATAAACAACGCAAAAAGAAGGCCCGAATCTGAGCGGAGCATAGTAACAAGTAGTTCCAATTACAATTCAGAAAATATGTGTCAAATCATGTTAGAATCGAAATACTTGTGTAATTTTCGCATTATCGTTGTTTATCGGTCATTAAACAACTCTTTGCTTTCTAGTGCGTGGCTCTTAAACAACTGGGCTAATGCCCTTGTGGTTTAATTCCTACACATGAGAACTCCAAATCGTTGTTAATTGGCTGATAAATAACGATAAATTGAAAATTATTTCTTAAATATAAAGCATCCAACAATTATATCTACAGCGTCAGTCATGACTCGTTTGAAGGTTACCCGTTATTACCGAGTTATTGTACTCGGTGAGTCTTGGGTTGAGTTATCCAAGTGTATCTAGACTATTTTTATATATTTTCCCAATGTTTTATATATAACAGCTCTGGTTTAATATGCTAAGTTAGATACTATGTCGTCCGCATCCGCATAAAATTGCTCACCGAGCGATTTCTTGCGGACAGCTTTTGCGGATTTGCGCATTGAGGATACGGACAAATGGAAAAGCGCCCTAACGGCGGTCAGTTAACCCTCTTTCACTTTTCCTGGGCAAGCTTAGCCGATCTAAGCGATTTACCAGTACCAAGTGCATACTGACTACTCTATACTACATGTGTAGGCTACTGCTTATATGAATATGTTCCTCAAATAAACTTCCGCAACTTAAAATGCTAGGAATTACAGAACTTTCATCAATTTATATGAAGGATAAGTGAGTACGATTATTTTGACTTCCAAATACTTGCAAGACAGGACATGAATAGAAATTTGGAAATGCACTAAACACAGAAAAATAAACCGCTGTTTATCTTACCTTCCCTTTCTGTTAACCTTACCATCATATTTGTCTGACCGCTGTAGACCTTATTAATTTTAGCATACCCCAACTTCATAAAGTATACGATATAGTGTTCATATATCATTAATTGTCGACAAACAAAGCAGAATCGGGTAGTATAATGAATAATCCATACTCAAATGTCCTTCTTTCGCGAACAGAACATCAGAAATGTCCTCAGACAATAAGAATTTGGACAATTAATAAATATTTATCATAATCCCGATACAGAAATTCACATAATTTTGTCAGACATGGTGATAGCTAACCAAACAAAAGTTAGGTCACATGTTCTCGACATAAAACTGGTTTAAAGTTTGGTATTTTTCGGCTCTTTATATATGTTTAACTATCTAAAATATTAGCTTGGTGTCCTTTCTTCCCGTAATGTATGCACCGCTGTGGACCTTATTAAACCGCTGTAGCTTTAGTAGAGTACAGGGGGTGAGGAAAAGGGCCAAAGAAACACAACCCATATTATAAATTGATTTTTATCTCAGACTGCATACAGTCTTTTCCCATTATATATTCCCTGTTTTAACTGTTATTATATACCATTATTAATGTCTTAATATCAGACTTTTAAAGGAAATATCCCCCTTGAGGCTGTTTTTGATGACTTAGTCCCTTTATTTCACCAATAATGACTTTCCTGTTTTGATGACTTAGTCCCTTCATTTCACCAACAATGACTTTCCTGTTTTGATGACTTTGTCCCTTTATTTCACCAATAATGACTTTCCTGTTTTGATGACTTAGTCCCTTTATTTCACCAATAATGACTTTCCTGTTTTGATGACTTAGTCCCTTTATTTCACCAATAATGACTTTCCTGTTTTGAAGACTTAGTCCCTTTATTTCACCAATAATGACTTTCCTGTTTTGATGACTTAGTCCCTTTATTTCACCAATAATGACTTTCCTGTTTTGATGACTTAGTCCCTTTATTTCACCAATAATGACTTTCCTGTTTTGATTTCAGTTGAACCGCAAAAGAATTGAAGCAGTAAATGTTGGAGGAACGAAAAACGTAATACAAGGTAAACTAATGCGTGATACTGGGTGGTACAGCAGAAGTAAAACACTAATGTGTAGAGGTGTAACAATAAACGGGTATACCGGTATATTGCATTTTTAGCTCACCTAAGCACAACATCGCCTTTTGACCGTCGTCCATCGTGCGTCCTGTTTCAACATTTTCATTCGAACAACATCTCCTCATAAACCACTGGGCACATTTTCACCAAACTTCACCGGAATGATCCTTGGGTGACCCCCTTTTTTTAAATTGTTCAAATTGTTATAGTCCACTGCATATATAGGTCACCAGTAAGTCACGCCCTGGGGGTCACATGGTTTATATAGACTTAAATAGCAAAATAACTTTAAAAATAATCTCCTCTGAAACTGCAAGACCCAGTGGTTTAGTATTTGGTATGTAACATTGTATTGCGGTCCTCTACAAAAATTGCTCAATGATGCCCCTGGGGTAAAAACTGGCCACGCCCCGGGGGTCACATTGTTTATATAGACTTAAATAGCAAAATGACTTTAAAAATCTTCTCTGAAACCGCAAGGACCAGAGGTTTCATATTTGGTACGTAACATTGCATAGTGGTCCTCTACAAAGATTGTTCAAATGATGCCCCTGGGGTCAAAACTGGCCACGCCCCAGGGGTCACATGGTTTATATAAATTTAAATAGCTAAATGACTTTGCAAATCTTCTTCTCTGAAACAGCAAGGCCCAGAGGTTTGGTATTTTGTTGGTAACATTGTATAGGGGTCTTCTGCAAAGATTGTTCAAATGATGCCCCTGGGGTCAAAACTGGGCACGCCCGGGGGTCACATTGTTTATATAGACTTGAATACCAAAATTGCTGCAAAAATCTTCTCCTCTGAAACCGCAAGGCCTAGTGGTTTAATATTTGATATGTGGCATCCTCTAGTGGTCCTGTACAAAGATTGTTCTACAAAGATTGTTCAAATGATGCCCCTGGGGTAAAAACTGGCCATGCCCCAGGGGTCACATGGTTTATACAGACTTAAATAACTAAATGACTTTGACAATTTTCTTGTCTGAAACTTCAAGGCCCAGTGGTTTCATATTTGGTAAGTGGCATCCTCTAGTGGTCCTCTACAAAGATTGTTCAAATGATGCCCCTGGGGTCAAAACTGGCCAAGCCCCGGGTGTCACATGGTTTATATAGACTTAAATAAGTACATGACTTTAAAAATCTTCTCTTCTGAAACAGTGAGGCCCAGCATTTTTATATTTGGTATGTAGCATTGTATGGTGGTCCTCTACAAAGACTGTTAAAATGATGCCCCTGGGGTCAAAATTGGCCACGCCCCGGGGTCACATTGTTTATATAGACTTAAATAACAAAATGGTTATAAAAATCTTCTCCTTTGAAACTGCAAGACCCAGTGGTGTAGTATTTGGTATGTAACATTGTATTGTGGTCCTCTACAAAGATTGTTCAAATTGTGCCCTGGGGTCAAAACTGGCCATGCTCCGGTAGTCACATGGTTTATATAGACAAATAGCAAAAGGACTTTAAAAATCTCCTCTGAAACTGCACGGCCCCAAGGTTTCATAATTTGTGTGTGACATTGTAAAGTGATCCTCTACAAAGATTATTTAAATTATGCCCCCGGGATCAAACCTGGTCATGCCCTGGGGGGGTCACGTGGTTTCTTTAGACTTCTATGGCAAGTGGACTTAAAAAATCTTCTCCTCTGAAACTGCAAGGCCCAGAGGTTTTATATTTTGTATGTGACATTGTATAGTGGTCCTCTACAAAGATGTTCAAATAATGCCTATGGTAAAAAGTGGCCATGCCCCAGGGGTCACATGGTTAATATAGACTTAAATAGCAAAATGACTTAAAATCTTCTCCTATGAAACTGCTAGGCCCAGAGGTTTTGTATTTAGTATGTATCATTGTATAGTGGTCCTCTATAAGGATTGTTCAAATTATGCCCCTGGGGTCATAGACTTAAATGACAAAATGATTTTAAAAGGTTTCTTCTCTGAAACCTTAAGGCCCGGAGGTTTTGTAATTGGTATGTAACATCTTATTTTGGTCTTCTACAAAGATTGTTCAAGTTATGCCACTGGGGTCAAACCTAGCCACGCCCCGGGGGTCACATGGTTTGTATAGACTTCTATGGCAAGTGGACTTAACAAATCTTCTCTGAAATTGCAAGGCCCAGAGGTTTCATATTTTGTATGTAACATTGTATAGTGGTCCTCTACAAATATTGTTCAAATGATGGCCCTGAAGTAAAAAGAAGCCACTTCCCGGGGTCACATGGTTTCTATAGACTTATATGGAAAGTGGGCTTTGAAAATCTCCTCCTCAGAAACCGCAAGGCCCAGAGGTTTTATTTTTGGCATGAAAATTGTATAGTGTTACTCTACAAATATTGGTCAAATTATGTCCCTGGAGTAGAAATTGGCCATGCTCTGTGGGTCACATGGTTTTATGTATAAAAATCTTCTCCTGAAACTGCAAGGCCCATATCTGTATACTCAGTAAGTGGTTTAGTTTCATTTGGCCCTCTTGTTATAAGCCATTATGATGCCTTTAACTCAGGTGAGCAACTAGGGCCAGTGTGGCCCTCTTGTTTTAATTCCATGAAAAAACTTGTACATTACAGTGCAAACAATTTTTTTTTCCATACACAAGAGTAAAAGAGACAATTCATGGATTGAGTATTGGCACTTTCGTTTTTTATGTCTTGCAATAAGAAATATAAATTAATAGTTTTATTCTAATAGCCATTTTTGTTATTTTGCAAAAAAAAAAACTGTTAGTTAAAATATTTTTTTCAAACAATTTGAAACTGTGCCTTGTTAGCTCACCTGAGCACAAAGTGCTCATGGTGAGCTTTTGTGATCGCCCGTTGTCCGTCGTGCGTGCGTGCGTGTGTGCGTCGTCAACTTTTCATTCAAACAACATCTCCTCCTAAACCGCTCGGCAGATTTTCACCAAACTTCACAGGAATGATCCTTGGGTGGACCTCTTTCAGAGTTGTTCAGATCTTTTCGGTCTGCTTAATATGTAGGTCACCAGAGCTAAAAATAGATTTTAAAAGTGAAAATTTTAAAAATCTTCGCCTACGAAACAGCAAGGCTGAGAGCTTTCATATTTGACATCCTCTAGTAATCCTCTACTAAGATTGTTCAAATGATGCCCCTGGGGTCAAAACTGGCCACGCCCCAGGGGTCACATGGTTTATATAGACTTATATAGCATAATGACTTTAAAAATCTTCTCCTCTGAAACCGCGAGGCCCAGAGGTTTCATATTGTATAGTGGTCCTCCAGCCAGGTGTATGCAGTGTGCTATTTTTAGATCTTATCAAACCTGCTAACCAGTTAGCAGTGTTGTGAGAGAGAGTGCTTTAGAGAATTGTTGGAGATGACCATTGAAATGCATAGAAAATGTTACCCACCAGCATGGTCCATCATGTTGTTGTGTAAGTAAATTAGCTGGATGTAATGTAAGAAATGTAGTCAATCAGTCTTAGTATATAAGACCGTCTTATATAATACATTTTCACTTTAGATCTACTACATTGAATTTGTTTACAGGCGAAGTGTATATTTCTAATTTAATAATGAAATGCCAAATATGAAATGATAGCATTAGATCTATATCTAGTCTAACTTAGGTGGAACTGCACAATTTCTTGTAAGACAAAATGATGCAGCAATCGACTCTGTGACTCTGACACTGCAGTCTGTTTCACCAGCATGTACAGAAACACGTAGCATAGAGCCTAAAGTCTAGTAATTTACTTTAAACCTTTCATTAGTACAGTTTAATTAAATGTGTGCAGCACACAAAAAACTACACACAGATCATGTCTCTGCAACAAAGTTATTAATGCTTTGTTGGCAGCCTCCACCCACGGACCTTTTCTCAGAAGAACAACTTTTTAGTACCAGATATTGGACATGAACACTATGCCTCATCAACATGTGGGTGGACATGTGCACCAGCAGAAACCATGAAGGACAGCTTTCTAAATTTGTGTACAGGGCTTGCACTAAAATGAAATGTTTGTGTTGAATACAAGTGTTGGATAGTGGAAGACCTGAACATTCAGACATGAAATGAAGTATAAAATAAAGCTTTGTTTAAAGTCATTTCTGATAATTTTGTGATAATTTGCCAATAACTTCATTGAAAGAGGTATACATTTAGGTAAACCGTGTCATTATCTATTTCCAGGTTACATTACTTTTGCAACTTATGTTGTTGTGTTTCCTTGATAAATTTTATAGTGTGTGAATTTTATGATTATGTTACGTCATTTGAAAACAAAAGAGAGAAAAAAAACTATATCAAAAGGTTGTTTATTGTTGTGCTTCTGTTAACTCGTAAGTACTGTAGATTTTGATTTAGTATGCATAAAAAGTTTTTAAAAATCTAATGTCAAAGGGGGTACCCCCCCCTCCCACCCCCACCCCCAACTGCGGTAATTTGCCCCTGTGCCTTAGCAAAATCCTGGGGAAAGGCCTGGGTATGTAACATTGAATAGTGATCCTCTACAAAGATTGTTCAAATTATGCCTCTGGGGTCAAAACTGGCCACATCCCGATGGTCACATGGTTTATATTGACTTAAATAGTAAAGTGACTTTAAAAATCTTCTCCTCTCAAACTGCAAGGCCCAGAGGTTTCATATTTGGTACATAACATTGTATAGTGGTCCTCTACAAAGATTATTTACATAATGCCCCTGGGGTCAAAACTGTCCACTCCCCGGGGCTCACATGGTCAATATAAAAGTAAATAGCAAATGACTTTAAAAGACTCTTCTGGAACCACAAGGCCCAGAGGTTTCATATTTGGTTGGAAACATTGTATAGTGGTCCTCTATAAAGATTGTTCAAATGATGCCCCTGGGATCCAGACTGTGCACACTCCAGGGGTCACATGGTTTATATAGACTTAAATAGCAAAATGGCTTTAACAATCTTCTGCTCTGAAATTGCAAGGCGCAGAGGTTTCATATTTGGTATGTTACATTGTATAGTGGTCCTCTACAAAGACTGTTCAAATGATGCCCCTACGGTCAAAACTGGCCACACCCAAGGGCTCACATGGTTGATATGGTCTTAAATAGCAAGATGACTTTTAAAATCTTCTCCTCTGAAACTGCAAGGCCTGGAGATTTCATATGTGGTATGTGACATTTTACAGTGGTCCTCTGCAAAGATTGTTCGAATGATGTCCCAGGGTCAAAACTGGCCCTGCCCTGGGGGTCACATTGTTTATAAAGACTTAAATAGCCAAATGACTTTAAAATCTCCTGAAATCTCCTAGTGTTTTTGTATTTGATATGTAACATTGTATAGTGGTCCTCTACAAAGATTGTTCAAATTATGCCCCGGGTGTAAAAAGTGGCCATGACCCAGGGCGTCACATGATTTATATAGACTTATATGGCAAGTAGGCCTTAAAAATCTTCCGTGTTGAAACCGTAAGGCCCAGAGGTTTTATACTTTGCGTGAAACATTGTGGAGTGGTCCTCTACAAAGATTGTTCAAATGCTTTCCCTGGGGTAAAAATTGGCCACCCCCTGGGGGTCACATGGTTTATATACATTAAAATAACAAAATGACTTGAAAAATCTCCTCAGAAACTGCAAGGCCCAGTGGAATCATATTTGGTATTTAACATTGAAAAGTGTTTCACTACAAATATTATTCAAATTATGCCCCTTGGGTACAAGGTGTCCATGCCCTGTGGGTCACATGGTTTATATAGACTAAAAAAACTTCTGAAACTGCAAGGCCCAGATCTTTATACTCAGGTAAGGTGTTTAGTGCCTTTTTTTCCTCTTGTTATTAGCCATTATGATGCTTTAAACTCAGGTGAGTGACCTAGGGCCATCATGGCCCTCTTGGTTTTAAATTAGTGCAGAAATTTGAGTCGCCATTGGCTGTTTTGAAATCTGTTACCACTACCATAGATTGTAGGGAAAGATCCAGAACAAAATAGCAGGGTGCTGCACCCTGCTCCTTTTTTGTTCCCACCTGCTGCCCCTCTGGGCTGGACAATATAGAAATTTAAGTCACAAAATCCTTGGATTTACCAATTTATTAGAAAATGTCTACAGACTGGTCCATCTTTCCCCCCTGCTCCTTTTGAGCAGCACCCTGTACCTTTTTTAGTCCTAGATCTTACCCTAAGATTGTCATAATCTTGCATTTGCAGGATGCCTTGAAAACGATGTCACACGGCTAGTGTACACTAGCACCTACAACACTGTGTTCGGAGGACAGAAAATCGAGAACGGGAATGAATCCCTGCCTTATCTACCTCTGGACAAGGTAACTTTGTATTTCATAGTTTAGTTTAACCGTTTTAATTAGTATTTAGCTATTTAGATAGGTTAAAGTTTTTCTGTAACCTTGTTTCTCTGGAATGGCTTGAGGGATTTCATTCAAATTTAAGACACTTATTCCCTATATTGAAATGAACCCATAGGCCAATTTTGATAACTCTAGTTTGAATTTTTTTGAAATTATGGGCCTTTTTTAGCTCACCGGAGCACGTTGTGCTCATGGTGAGCTTAAAGGATCGCCTTTTGTCTATTGTCCGTCGTGCGTCGTCCATTGTGTGTCAACATTTCAAAGTACATCTCCTCCTAAACCACTGGGCAGATTTTCACCAAACTTCACAGGAATGATCCTTGGGTGACCCTCTTTCAAAAATTTTCAAATTACTTCGGTCCGCTGCATATGTAGGTCACCAGAGCTAAACATAGATTTAAAAACTGAAAACTTTATTAATCTTCTTCACTAAAACCACACGGCTTGGAGCTTTCATATTTGATATGTAACATCCTCTAGTGGTCCTCTGCAAAGATGCCCCTGGGGTCAAAACTGGCCACGCCCCGTGGGTCACATGGTTTATATAGACTTGTATAGCAAAATGACTTTAAAAATCTTCTCCTCTGAAACTGCAAGGCCCAAAGTTTTCATGTTTGGTATGTAACATTGTATAGTGGTCCTCTACAAAGATTGTTCGAATGATGCCCCTGGTGTCAGAACTGGGCACACCCCGGGGGTCACATGGTTTCTATAGACTTGTATAGCAAAATAACTTTAAAAATCTTCTCTGAAAACACAAGGCCTAGAGGTTTCATATTTGGTACATAACATTGTATAGTGGTCATCAACAAAGATTGTTCAAATAATGCCCATGGGGTCAAAACTGGCTACACCCCATGGCTGACATGGTTTATATAGACTTAAATAGCAAAATGACTTTAAAAATCTCTTCTGAAACCTCAAGGGGCAGAGGTTTCATATTTGGTATGCTACATTGTATAGTGGTCCTCTACAAAGGTTGTTCAAATGATGCCCCTCTGGGGTCAAAACTGGCCACACCCTGGGACTCACATGGTTTATATAGACTTAAATAGCAAAATGACTTTAAAAATCTCTTCTGAAACCTCAAGGGGCAGAGGTTTCATATTTGGTATGCTACATTGTATAGTGGTCCTCTACAAAGGTTGTTCAAATGATGCCCCTCTGGGGTCAAAACTGGCCACACCCTGGGACTCACATGGTTTATATAGACGTAAAGAGCAAAATGACTTTTAAAATCTCTTCTGAAACCGCAAGGGGCAGAGGTTTCATAATTGGTATGTTACATTTTATAGTGGTCCTCTACAAAGATTGCTCAAATGATGCCCCCCTGGGGTCAAAACTGGCCACACCCTGGGGCTCACATGGTTTATATAGACGTAAATAGCAAAATTAATTTAAAAATCTCTTAAACTTCAAGGCCTAGAGGTTTCATATTTGGTATGTAACATTGTATAGTGGTCCTCTACAAAGATTGTTCAAAAGATGCCCTTGTGGTCAAAACTGGGCACACCCGGGGGGTCACATGGTTTATATAGACTTTAATAGCAAAATGACTTTAAAAATCTTCTTTTCTGAAACCGCAAGGCCCAGAGGTTTCATTTTTGGTATGTAACATTGTATAGTGGTCCTCTACAAAGATTGTTCAAATGATGCCCCTGGGGTCAAAACTGGCCACACCCCGGGGATCACAATGTTTATATAGACTTAAATAGCAAACTGACTTTAAAAATCTTCTTTTCTGAAACCGCAAGGCCCAGAGGTTTCATATTTGGTATTTAATGTTGTATAGTGGTCCTCTACAAAGATTGTTCAAATTATGCCCATGGGGTCAAAACTGGCCACACCCCGGGGCTCACATGGTTTATGTAGACGTAAATGGCAAAGTGATTTTAATATTCTTCTCCTCTGAAACCACAAGTCCCAGAGGTTTCATATTTAGTTGGAAACATTATATGTGGCGCGTCGTGAGAAAACCGGTCTTAATGCATGTGAGTAAAATAAAATAGCTATTAAAAATCATCACTGTGCACGGATTATGTGCAAACACTTTTGCTGAGGCAACATTTGAATGAAAGTTAGCGACAGTTTATAGTACTTATCGAAAGTGAAAGTAAATAAATGTCGGCGTCCTTTTCTTTTTGTTACAATTTATAAAAGATGTTGAGTTGTTCCTTTTTAATGAATAAAGTCCTATTTAATTGTTTAATTGCGGGTAGTTAATAAACAGTTTGTTTAAATAAGATTTTTGACACAAAGTATTGTTGTTGTAGTTGTGTTTATAAGTGGTTGGGGTAGGGGTCTGTTTTGACGATTAGATACTGGGACGCTAACTTTTCAAAGGAAGGAATCCTGGACTCCATGTTTTGAAATCCTAGCGAGAACTCTGAGGTCAAGGTCACCGTTATTAAAAATATATAAATGGTTTCCACTAAATATGTTGAGTATGCATTGAGCTATGTTAATGAAACGTAATACATAAATACCTTATATTGAGACCTTGCCTGGGATTGCGTATGGAGTGGGTGGGGTCAAGGTCACCATTACTAAAAATTGAACAATGGTTTCCGCTAAATATCTTGAGAACGAAATTAGCTATTTTAATGACACTTCATACATAAATGCCTTATATTGAGACCTTGCTTGGGATGGGGTGAGTGAGGTTAAGGCCCAGTGAGCGACCTAGGGCCGTCATGGCCCTCTTGTATACTTAGAAATTTTACATTCCCGCGGGTAGGGTGGCGGTGTCAACTTTTTATTTCGACTCTTTAACTCGAGAATGAATATATAGCCGGGCCGGCTAGCTCAGTTGGTAGAGCACTGTACTACAAATCCGAGGATCGCGGGTTTGATTCCCAGCCCGGCCACATAACTTTTGTGGGGATTGGTCATGAAATTATTTATGTGGCCATTCTTTCCCTACCTCTGATTCAAGTAGGGCAGTTGTCAGTTACTGGCATAAGTATGTGCACTTAGTACTGGTAAAACCAGCTTACCCAGGAAAAGTGTGAATAGGTTAACTGACCGCCGTTATATGACTGAAATAGTGTTGAATACGGCGAAAAATCCAAACAAACAAACAAAAACAAAATTCATACATAGATACCCTACTTTAAATACTTTACTTGGAATTGCATTTGGGGTGGGGTAAAGGTTGCTGTTACTAAAAATATTTAAAAAAACTGTTTCTGCTCAATCACTTGAGAACAAATTGAAATTAGTAATAATGAAATAATAATAACTTAATTTATAGATACCGTATAGCGAGACATCGCATGAGATTGCATAAGGGGTGGGTGGGGTCATGGTCATTGTTCTGAAAATTAGAAAAATTCTTTCCACTGAGTAACTCGAGAACAAAATTAACTGTTTAACCCTACTATCCATACAGTTTGTTTTAGAAAAAAATGCCAGTAACTCTTACAAGCACAAGAAAAGTCGAGCGTGCTGTCCTCCAACAGCTCTTGTTCTTATAAGGTGTAATTTCTAGTTACCCTGTCACAAGCCATTAAATCTATCAAATAACCAAGTGCTGGAAACCTTTCTTATCTCCTGCTGGTTGACCATGTTAACTTGTATCTCTTGCTCTGACAGTCTACTTTCAACATGCATCCTGTATTTTCAATTGTAATCTGATTAAACCAGTCTTGTTCTTTGGCTCACCCGTTAAATTTGTCCCGTCTCCTTTGCCAGATAAATATTCTCCATCTGCACATTTAACCTATTATTCTCTATTCTCTATTATACCAGCACCCTGACCACTATTCTAGAACCAAAAGCATTGCTGAGCAGACGGTTCTGGCAGCAGACAGCAGCACGACAAAAGGCGGGAAAACTCTGCACACCTGCACAGTACGTCTGGCAGCCGTGTACGGCCCTGGGGAGACAAGACATATACCGAGAATCGTGGTGAGCAAACTGTATGGTTCATAAAGTTAAAGCCATTTAAAATGCATAAGTGACCGAAATAATTTTTATTGATTTTTTTGTAAGATCATTTTTTATTTCATGAGTTATCACAGAAATTATCATTTCATTCTTTCTATGACCACAAATGAAAAAAAAATAGATCAAACTCTTTTAATCAACAAATTTATGCAGTTTTCTGAGCTGCTACCACTAATGTCCTCGACTCGAAACCATTTGTCAATTAAGAAATAATTTTCGATTTAGTTTTGTTTATTGACTAATACCCACAATTCGGAGTTCTGATGTGTAGGAATTCAACCACGAGGGCGTTTAATATACGCATCAGAACGACAAATTTTTGTTTATTTGCAATAATGGTAAAAATGGGAACATTATTTTTATTCTAACATAGACTCGCAACAAATTCTGCAATTACAAACTGTTTTACAGTTTCGGAACTATTTTTAGCTCACCTGAGAACAAAGTGTTCGGTGAGCTATTGGTATAGGGGACCTCTCCTGCGTTGTCCTTCGTCTGTCGTCCGTGTACTGTCAACAATTGGGTTCGTATTCACGCTGGAGACTTCACTTTTTATCCAGTCTTAACCAAACTTGCAGTTTGTGTATGACCATAAAATCTCGGATGGGATTGTTATTGCCCCTTTTTCATGCAAAAAAAGTGCAAAAATGCCGTTTTCTAACATATAGACTTTATTTTCCATCCAAACTTAACCAAACTTTCTCAGTTTGTGTATGACTATCAAATCTCAGCAGATGCAAAAAAATGGGCCAGATCGTGTTTCAAACACCAGAGTTATTGCCCTGTGTTTATATTATATAATATTCAAAAATGGACATTATTCAGGATAGAGACTTCATTTTTCATCCAATCATCACCAGTCTTGCACAGTTTGTCTATGAACGTAAGACTACAGGTGAAGTCGAATATAAGCATGATCAGGCCAGAAACACCGGAGTTATTGCCCCTTGCATTTGGAAAAAACTTCAACAATGATTGAACACACGATTTTTTATTCAATGTTGACCAAACTTACACAGTTTGCATATGACCATAAAAATTGATTGATAAAATTTGATTTCCAACAGTTGCAAGACTTGCATGCAGTTATTTGTACATGCAGCATTGATGTCTTCAGAGCCTGCATTAACATTATTTATCATCATTGGATAGAAAATTATCAGAGAAAAAGCAAAACTTGACCTTATAGCACAGCCATCGCAATTATCGCATTGCAACTAGTTCTGTAAAACTGTCTGCGAAAAAGACATCAAAATCTACTGTTTGTGCATTTTCCAGAATTGTCACTGACTTAATGAAAAAGGGTCAGGTAAGAATATTGAGAAAAATGATTTGAGAACCATTAGCAAAAACACCACACATCCACTACCCAACTGGTACTTTAGTTAGTCCATTGCACTAACCGATGTTTTAAATAAAAAAAAATTCTATCCCACTTTGCGTATTGTTCATATACATTAATTTTCAAACCTGTCACAACAGTATGGTACTACATCTGTACCAGTTCTCAGGTGAGTGCTTTGGGCCATCATTGCCCTCTTGTTTTGAATTGTTTATTGCCAATTTAACCACGGAAAACTGTTATCTTTGTCTGTAGAAAACTGTGCGCATGTCATGGTAGAACGTTGTTTTGCCTTTTAATCCCGGACAGGCTCAGGATGGTAAGGCAGTAATGATAGCCAAACATTACCCGTTGGTGATTTGCTCCCAGCTACTGACATTCCTCTTGTACCACAGCAAGCTGGAGCTCTTTTCAGCAGTGTTTGCTAGTCGACGGAAGTTGTCATCCTCTCCTTTCCAAATATCCTCAGGGTTCGTACGGATCTGGAAGTCAGGGAAATGGGCTTTCTCGAAAAATCATGGAATCTTGATAATTTGGATTTTATCATGGAAAGATAATGGAATTTTTTTTAAATTGTCATGGAAAGTTGAAAGTTATCCTTGAATATGTCTGTAAGTGCACAAAATTAACAAATCCATTCAAATATACTCGAAAAGAAAAAAGAAAATCAAGAGCATAATGATAGACAGACATGTATTGTCGCGCTACAACCAATTAATTCTATTCTACTGGGTGCGAATTGCCCTAGAAAAATAATTGTATTATTTAGATCAAATACAATGTGGATATCATTCTACTATTTTGACTTAAGTATGTTCTGCTTGTATCATGGAAAACTGAGATATGTCATAGAAAAATCATGGTTTCGACAGTTTGTATGAACCCTGATCCTGAGGGCACTGCGCATTCTCCATACAGAATGTGCAATGAAGACCCTGCATTATTTGCTTAATGAGCAACAGCTCATAATTTTGTGTATTGTGACATCATAAATGATTCCAAAATGTTCGCTTATTGTTATTGTTGAAAAATAGAGTCGTACCTTCTGCATTATCGTTGCGAAATAATAATACTTTTTATGTAAGTTTATATTATGTCATCTGCTGGTAACAAAAACTGATCAAGCTTTCAGTCACTGGTATTGTCTACTTTTTTACTAGATAGCATGAAATAAAAATGTACATGTATCAGCAAACATACATTTGATTGGACACCAATTTGGCTGTCATATTTCCAGGGTAACCTAGAGCATGGTCTCCTGGTGGTAACGTATGAGCGAGACAGTCTGCAGGACTTTCTGCACGTGGAGAATCTGGCCCTAGCACACGAGTTGGCCGGGCAGGGCCTCAAGGCAGAAAAGAAATATATTGCCGTAAGACCATTTATTGTTTATAACAGAGTTTTTTGGCAAAAGTGTTAGATGAATAGTGTATCAAAAAAATAAAAATAAAAATTTCCAGCTTACAATCCAAAAAGTGTGGTGTTGAGAAACACTCCTGAAAACAAGCAACATCATTATGAGACATGTCGTGGGAAAACCGTGCTTAATGCATGTGCCTACAGTAGATTTACGTTTACAAGAGACTTCTTTGAAACAGAAAATACCATAAAAGTGGAAAGTGTCGTCCTGGATTAGCCTGTGCGAACACTTAACACTTTACGCACATGCATTAAGCCATGTTTTCCCGCGGCATGCCTCATATTATTGTAAAAGCATATACAAAACAAGGTTTGGATGAAAACTGTTGCACTTGGATAGCGGAAAACAGCTCCAAAGGCTTTCTAAAAAGGCCAATTTCAGATAATTCAAGGGCCATAGCTACACAATATACCCCACTGCGCCATCTTCAATGGTGGTTGTAATAATTAGCATTGATGTCAGCCTTAGTTTTATAATTGCAATTTAAAAAATGTTGCAGTCTGTTGGGTGTTTTATTCATTTTTTTACGCGGATAACATAAAGGTTGTACAGTTCCAAGTTGCTGTTTTACTCTTTTGATTTGCATAGAATTACTTTTTTTATGCCCCCGAAGGAGGGCATATAGTAGTCGCACCGTCCGTCTGTGGGTGGGTGCGTGCATATGGGTATTACGGTCCAGACTTCGTTTCCGCTCTGTAACTTTTTAATGCCTGGATGGATTTTAATATAGCCTCAGATTGTCATTCCCCATGACTAGACGATGTGTCGAGTACAACTCCCATGCTTGTCGGTTAAAGGTCAAGGTCACAATTCAAGGTCAAAGATCATGAATTTTTGTTTCCGCTCCATAACTTCTAAACGCCTGGATGGATTTTAATATAGCTTCAGATTATTATTCACCATGACCAGATGATTTGTTGCGTGCAACTCCCATACTCATCGGTCAAAGGTCAAGTTCACAATTCAAGGTCAAAGGTCATGAATTTTTGTTTCCGTTCCATAACTTCTAAATGCATAGATGGATTTTAATATAACTTCAGATTATTATTCCCCATGACCAGATGATGTGTCGCGTACAACTCCCATACTCTTCGGTCAAATGTCAAGGTCACAATTTAAGGTCAAAGGTCATGATTTTTTGTTTCCGCTCTGTAACTTCTTAACGCCTGGAAGGATTTTAATATAACCTCAGATTATTATTCCCCATGACCAGACAATGTGTCGCGTACAACTCCCATGATGGTCGTTCAAGGGTCAAGGTCACAATTCAAGGTCAAAGGTCAATTATTTTTGTTTCCACTTCATAACTTCTAAACGTCTGGAGGGATTTAAATATTACTTCAGATTATTATTCTCTATGACCAGACAGTGTGTCGCATACAACTCCCATGCTCGTCTGTCAAAGGTCAAGGTCACAATTCAGGGTCAAAGGTCAAGGATTTCTGTTTCTCTACCATAACTTCTAAACGTCTGGAAGGATTTTAATATTACTTCAGATTATTATTTCCCATGACCAGGTGATGTGTTGTATACAACTCCCATGGTCCTCAGTCAAACGTCAAGGTCACAATTCAAGGTCAAATGTCAAGGATTTTCTTTCTGCTATATAACTTCCAAAAGCCTTGAAGGATTTTAATATTACTTAAGATGATTTTTTCCCATGACCATATGATGTGTCACATACCACTTACATGCCTCGGTCAGGGTCTGTGGGTCCAAGGTTACACTTAAAAGGTAAAATATTAGAATGAACTTTTTGTAGGAAGCATCATTTTTGCCAACATGTAATGAATGTAATAACTTGGTGGGAATGAAGATCATTATGAGGCAGTGTGTCACAACAACAAACAGCTGTGTTGCTGAAATCTCAAGATATTTGTCCGGGGCATAATATTGTACTCTGACATTGTTTTGCCTTCCTCTAACAAGCATATGCTTCGGGGGCATATGTCACAGCCTGCGAAAAGCCTTGTCTGGACTTGTAATATTGTTAATTCATCAAACAATTTTTTGAAAGTAAATGGCCTAACTTTTGTTTTTGATTTTTGTCCACTGTGAGGAAACCTGACAGGTTGCCCATATGTAATAATTACAATGTGTTTCATTGTAGTAAGTTGTAAACATTATGTTTATGTTGTATAATTAGGTGTTGTATTTGTAAGAAATAATTTTTGATTTATCGTTGTTTATCGGCCAGTAAACAACGATTTGGAGTGAATTAAACCACGAGGGCTTTAAATGCCACACATCAGAACGACAAAGAGTTGTTTATTGGCCGATAAACAATAATAATGCGAACATATTTCGATTCTAACATGAATTGACATATATTTTTGCAATTGTATTTGGAACTACTTTTCACTATGCTCTGCTCAGAATCAGGGCTTCTTTTTTCGTTGTTTATTCGTTGTTTATTAGGTAGGTTAACAACGATAATTTTGTTCTTTGTCTATAGAAAAATTAGCGAGTATCAATTATTAAAAATATATTATATTATATATCACATCGTATCATATTATATTACATTATATTACTGTGTAACATTATATTATTACATTTAATTATCATAATATATTACATTATTTTCACTTGTATAATAATAATTAATTGCCTGACATTTAAGGTAATGTCATTTGATTATTATAATACATTAGACGTCTGTCTGTGGTGTCATGGATATGGTGTCTGCCGTCTGTCTGTGGTGTCATGGCTATGGTGTCTGCCGTCTGTCAGTGGTGTCATGGATATGGTGTCTGCCGTCTGTCAGTGGTGTCATGGATATGGTGTCTGCCTTGCGATCAGGGGGTCGTGAGTTCGATCTCTACTCAGGGAGTTTTGGAATGATCTATCTCAAAAGTACTGGTTCTACCCAGGAAACAGACTTGGAGAGTGTCTCAATAAGACTGAAGCTTTCGACACAGTCGAGCTTAAATATTGAGAATACAAGGTTAGTGCTGAATAAAGCACAGTCGAGCTTAAATATTGAGAATACAAGGTTAGTGTTGAATAAAGCACAGTCGAGCTTAAATATTGAGAATACAAGGTTAGTGTTGAATAAAGATAAGTTTATGTAGCGAGGCTTTGAGATCCTGAACCACGAGCGTTTTCGTGCCAAGAAAATAAAGTTATCTTTAATCAACACTTACCAGATATTCTATTTATCCCATCATTTTCTGTCAGTATTTTGAAAATTAAGGAAAGAAAAACACTAAATAACACAAAAAACATAAAATGACAATCACAATAAAAACAACAATTTGACATCATTATACTGCTGTATTCCACAGTGTGGAAATACAGCTAAGTTTATCCCACGGGTTGTTATTTGGTCAGTGCAGGCTTGGTGATGGGATAAAAATAGGTTTAAACTATACTAAACGTCTGCCAATGGTAGTTGATATTTGTTACGAAGGTGGTTTAAACTATACTAAACGTCTGCCAATGATAGTTGATATTTGTTACAAAGGTGATTTAAACTACTAAATGTCTGCCAATGATAGTTGATATTTGTTACAAAGGTGGTTTAAACTATACTAAACATCTGCCAATGGTAGAGGATATTTGTTACAAAGGTGGTTTAAACTATACTAAACGTCTGCCAATGGTAGTTGATATTTGTTACAAAGGTGGTTTAAACTATACTAAACGTCTGCCAATGGTAGAGGATATTTGTTACAAAGGTGGTTTAAACTATACTAAACATCTGCCAATGATAGTTGATATTTGTTACAAAGGTGGTTTAAACTATACTAAATGTCTGCCAATGATAGTTGATATTTGTTACAAAGGTGGTTTAAACTATACTAAACGTCTGCCAATGGTAGTTGATATTTGTTACAAAGGTGGTTTAAACTATACTAAACGTCTGCCAATGATAGTTGATATTTGTTACAAAGGTGGTTTAAACTATACTAAACATCTGCCAATGGTAGAGGATATTTGTTACAAAGGTGGTTTAAACTATACTAAACGTCTGCCAATGGTAGTTGATATTTGTTACAAAGGTGGTTTAAACTATACTAAACGTCTGCCAATGATAGTTGATATTTGTTACAAAAGTGGTTTAAACTATACTAAACGTCTGCCAATGATAGTTGATATTTGTTACAAAGGTGGTTTAAACTATACTAAACATCTGCCAATGGTAGAGGATATTTGTTACAAAGGTGGTTTAAACTATACTAAACGTCTGCCAATGATAGTTGATATTTGTTACAAAGGTGGTTTAAACTATACTAAACGTCTGCCAATGGTAGTTGATATTTGTTACAAAGGTGGTTTAAACTATACTAAACGTCTGCCAATGATAGTTGATATTTGTTACAAAGGTGGTTTAAACTATACTAAACATCTGCCAATGGTAGAGGATATTTGTTACAAAGGTGGTTTAAACTATACTAAACGTCTGCCAATGATAGTTGATATTTGTTACAAAGGTGGTTTAAACTATACTAAACATCTGCCAATGATAGTTGATATTTGTTACAAAGGTGGTTTAAACTATACTAAACATCTGCCAATGATAGTTGATATTTGTTACAAAGGTGGTTTAAACTATACTAAACATCTGCCAATGGTAGTTGATATTTGTTACAAAGGTGGTTTAAACTATACTAAACGTCTGCCAATGGTAGTTGATATTTGTTACAAAGGTGGTTTAAACTATACTAAACGTCTGCCAATGGTAGTTGATATTTGTTACAAAGGTGGTTTAAACTATACTAAACATCTGCCAATGATAGTTGATATTTGTTACAAAGGTGGTTTAAACTACTAAACGTCTGCCAATGATAGAGGATATTTGTTACAAAGGTGGTTTAAACTATACTAAACATCTGCCAATGATAGTTGATATTTGTTACAAAGGTGGTTTAAACTATACTAAACGTCTGCCAATGGTAGAGGATATTTGTTACAAAGGTGGTTTAAACTATACTAAACGTCTGCCAATGGTAGTTGATATTTGTTACAAAGGTGGTTTAAACTATACTAAACGTCTGCCAATGGTAGAGGATATTTGTTACAAAGGTGGTTTAAACTATACTAAACGTCTGCCAATGGTAGTTGATATTTGTTACAAAGGTGGTTTAAACTATACTAAACGTCTGCCAATGGTAGAGGATATTTGTACAAAGGTGGTTCACTTTGTGTTTTCTCTGCTGTGGCTTTCAGGCAGGGCAGGCTTATTTTGTCTCCGATGACAAGCCCGTCAACACGTTCACGTTCTTCCAACCCCTGGTATGATTCATACATGTATTTTAGTCTTCTGCTTGTAAAAGAAATGTTTGCACTAAAGCTTGAAATAAGTCAAATACCTTGGTTATCTGAAAACTGAAATTCGAATTATTTCAGAAATTTTAGTACATGTTTAAAATCTGCTGCAAATCTATTTAGCTAATGCTATGCCCATGGACTTTTAATAAAAAAAGTAATACCCTGTCTTGTTTGTGTTCCTTTTTTCAGATAGAGGGTTTGGGTTATTCGATGCCCCGTCTACAAATACCATTGCCTGTGGTGTACTTCATTGGTGGGTAGAAATATGATGCTGTATGCTGAGGGTTACCCTTTCATTAGGTTTTATACAAGAAGCAAAATGATTGTACTAATACACAGTGACATACTGAGAGCTACCTTTGCACAAATCTGCATGGTACAAAAAAAAACAAAACTAAATTAATGCGCTTTAGTTTGGATTAGTTTGTACTAGATTGTACGTTCAAAAGGTCTAAATTTCTTTAATTGGATCCATTGGGCTGTTTAAAAGCTACAAAGAAAAGGTTTCGGTGTTACCACTGTGAACATCCTTCATCCTGTTCTAAATTATGACATAAATATCAGTCAATTAAATAAGTTTTTATTTAACAGTATTTTAATAGGGCCAGTATACTTGTATAAGGTTGTATGTTTTCATTTGCTAGTATGCTTGAATAATGTTCTATTTTTTGTTGGCTAGTATACTTCTATAAGTTTCTCAACTAGAAACAGTTAATTTTAGGAGGATATTTTGGAAATCCAAATTTCTAACTACAGGCTTAAGTGTTAATTACAACTGTTCTTTGAAAACATGGGCTTTAAAAAAACATTTATAAAAATATGTACTTAATAAAGATGTATAAGTTTGCTCAAAAAAAGACATGCATTAACAATCCATACCCTAGCTGCCATTTTTAGCTTGACTATTCGAAGAATAGGTGAGCTTTCCTAATACCCCCGTCGGCCACGTCAGCATCCATCTCTGAATTTGGTTAAAGTTTTTATTCAAAAGTCTTGTAACTTCAAAACTACACAAGTTATTCACTTGAAACTTGGCATATACCTTTGTCATCAACCCTAGTGTCAGGGGCATCATTCCCTATAACCCTGTTTTGTATTTTGCCAGAGTTATGCCCCTTTTTCACATAGATTTTCTGGTTAAAGTTTATATAAGAAACTTTTGTAACTTCAGGACTACATTAAGTATTCACTTTAAAATAGGAGCATACCTTTGTCTTCAACTCCAGTATCAGGGGCAACCTCCCTATAACTCTGTTTTGCATTTTGACAGAGTTATGCCCCTGTTTAGCTCACCTGAGCACAACATGCTCATGGTGAGCTTTTGTGATCACCTTTCGTCCGTCGTGCGTCAACATTTTCATTCAAACAACATCTCCTAAACCGCTGGGCAGATTTGTTTCAAATTGTTTCGGTCCGCTGCATATGTAGGTCAACACAGCTAAAAATAGATTTAAAAAGTGAAAACTTTAAAAATCTTCTCTGAAACTGCATGGCTGAGAGCTTTCATATTTGGTATGTGGCATCCTCTAGTGTTCTTCAACCAAGATTGTTCAAATGATGCCCCTGGGGTCAAAACTGGGTTGCCCCGGGGGTCACATGGTTTATATAGACTTGTGTAGCAAAATGACTTAAAAAAATTTCTCCTCTGAAACCGCTAGGCCCAGAGGTTTCATATTTGGTATGTAACATTGCATAATGGTCCTCTACAAAGATTGTTCAAATGATGCCCCTGGGGTCAAAACTGCCACGCCCCAGGGGTCACATGGTTTATACAGACTTAAATAGCAAATTACTTTAAAAATCTTTTCCTCTGAAAGCACAAGTCCCAGTGGTTTCGTATTAGGTATGTGGCATCCTGTAGTGGTCCTCTACAAAGATTGTTAAAATGATTCCCCTGGGGTCAAAACTGGCTACGCCCCAGGGGTCACATGGTTTATATAGACTTAAATAGCTAAATGACTTTGAAAATCTTCTCTGAAACCGCAAGGTCCAGAGGTTTGGTATTTTGTTGGTAACATTGTATAGGGGTCCTCTACAAAGAGTGTTCTAATAATGCCCCTGGGGTCAAAACTGGCCACGTCCTGGGGATCACATTGTTTATATAGACTTAAATAGCAAAATTACTGCAAACATGTCTGAAACCGCAAGGCCTGGTGGTTTACTATTTGATATGTGGTATCCTGTAGTAGTCCTCTACAAAGATTGTTCAAATGATGCCCCTGAGGTCAAAACGGACCATGCCCCGGGAATCACATGGTTTATATATACTTAAATAGCAAATTGACTTTTAAAATCTTCTCCTCAGAAAACGCTAGGCTCAGAGGTTTTATATTTGGTATGTAACATTGCATAGTGGTCCTCTACAAAGATTGTTCAAATGATGCCTCTGGGGTCAAAACTGGCCACGCCCTGGGGGTCACATGGTTTATATAGACTTAAATAGCAATTTACTTTAAAAATCTTCTGCTCTGAAAGCACAAGGCCCAGTGGTTTCATATTAGGTATGTGGCATCCTGTAGTGGTCCTCTACTAAGATTGTTCAATTGATTCCCCTGGGGTCAAAACTGGCCACGCCCCAGGGGTCACATGGTTTATATAGACTTAAATAGCTAATTGACTTTGAAAATCTTCTTCTCTGAAACCGCAAGGCCCAGAGGTTTGATGTTTTGTTGGTAACATTGTATAGGGGTCTACAAAGAGTGTTCATATAATGCCCCTGGAGTCAAAACTGGCCATGTCCCGGAGATCACATTGTTTATATAGACTTAAATAGCAAAATTACTGCAAACATCTTCGCTGAAACCGTAAGGCCTGGTGTTTTACTATTTGATATTTGGTATCCTCTAGTAGTCCTCTACAAAGATTGTTCAAATGATGCCCCTGGGGTCAAAACGGACCATGCCCCGGGAATCACATGGTTTATATACACTTAAATAGCAAAATGACTTTTAAAATCTTCTCCTCTGAAACCGCAAGGCCCAGAGGTTTCATATTTGGTATGTAATATTGCATAGTGGTCCTCTACAAAGATTGTTCAAATGAAGCCCCTGGGGTCAAACTGGCCACGCCCCGGGGGTCACATGGTTTATACACAATTAAATAGCTAAATGACTGAAAATCCTTTCTGAAACCGCAAGACCCAGAGGTTTGGTATTTGGTTGGTAACATTGTAAGGTGATCCTCTACAAAGATTATTTTAAATTATGCTCCCGGGATCAAACCTGGTCACGCAATTGGGGTCACATGGTTTCTTAAGACATGTAGGCAAATGGACTTTTAAAATCTTCTCCTCTGAAACGGCAAGGCCCAGAGGTTTCATATTTTGTATGTAGTGGTCCTCCACAAAGATTGTTAAAATAATGATCCTGGGGTAAAATGTGGCCATGTTAATATAGACTTAAATGTGGCTATGCCCCAGGGGTCACATGGTTAATATAGACTTAAATGTGGCCATGCCCCAGGGGTCACATGGTTAATATAGACTTAAATGTGGCCATGCCCCAGGGGCCACATGGTTAATATAGACTTAAATGTGGCCATGCCCCAGGGGTTACATGGTTAATATAGACTTAAATGTGGCCATGCCCCAGGGGTCACATGGTTAGTATAGACTTAAATGTGGCCATGCCCCAGGGGTTACATGGTTAATATAGACTTAAATGTGGCCATGCCCCAGGGGTTACATGGTTAATATAGACTTAAATGGCAAAATGACTTAAAATCTCCTCTGAAACTGCAAGGCCCAGAGGTTTTGTATATGTAACATTGTATAGTGATCCTCTAGAAGTATTGTTCAAATTATGCCCCTGGGGTCAAACCTTGCCACGCCCTGGGGGTCACATGGTTTCTATAGAGTTATATATGGCAGTGGACTTTAAAAATCTTCTCCTCAGAAACTGCAAGGCCCAAAGGTTTTGTATTTGGTATGTAACATTGTATAGTGGTCCTCTACAAAGAATGTTGAAATTATGCCCCTTGTGTAAAAAAAGGCCACACCCCGGATGACACATAGTTCATATAGACTTAAATGACAAAATGACTTAAAAAAGTTTCTTCTCTAAAACCTTAAGGCCCAAAGGTTTTGTAATTGGTATGTAACTTATTTATTGGTCTTCTGCAAAAATTGTTCCAGTTATGCCACTGGGGTCAAACCTAGCCACGCCCCGGGGGTCACACGGTTTGTATGGACTTATATGGCAAGTGGACTTTTCAAATCTTCTCTGAACTGCAAGGCCCAGAGGTTTCATATTTTGTATGTAACATTGTATAGTGGTCCTGTACAAATATTGTTCAAATGATGCCCCTGGAGTAAAAAGAAGCCACACCCCAGGGTCACATGGTTTCTATAGACTTATATGGAAAGTGGGCTTTGAAAATCTCCTCTGAAACCACACGTTCCAGAGGTTTCATATTTGGCATGAAAATTGTATAGTGGTCCTCTACAAATATTGTTCAAATTATGCCCCTGGAGTAGAAAATGGCCATGCCCTGTGAGTCACATGGTTTATATAGACTAGAAAAGTCTTCTCCTGAAACTGCACGGCCCAGATCTTTATACGCAGGTAAGTGGTTTAGTGCCATTAGGCTCTCTTGTTATAAGCCATCATGATGCCTTAAACTCAGGAGAGCCACCTAGGGACATTGTGGCCCTCTTGTTATAAGCCATCATGATGCCTTAAACTCAGGTGAGCCACCTAGTTCACTCTTGTTCACATATATTTTCTGATTGAAGTTTGTATTCAAAACTCTGATCACTTCAAAACTACACAAGTTATTAACTACATAAGGTTGAAACTTGAAATAATTCGATGAAATAATTTCATAACTCAGTTTTGTATTACAACAAATTTATGCCCCTTCCACTTTCCACAATATGTACCATCTGAAATACATGGAACAGTTGAGCACACTGTCCTCCGACAGCTCTTGTTAACTGTGCTCTTTACCGGTAATTAAATGTTGGAAATCAAAGTATGTTTCAAATACTATATCTAGTTGGACAGCATTCCTTAAAGATATCATTTCAAAGATGTTGCAAGAAAAAGTGGTGTAATAATATATAATAGTAAAAGGTGTAATAATATATAATAGTAAAAGGTGTAATAATATATAATAGTAAAAATGCAACTTAATAAATGCTTTTTAAGGATTAAGGAGGCAATTCTTATCTTATCATATGAATTAGAAGCAATTCTGAGTCTTATCATATGAATTAGAAGCAATTCTGAGTCTTATCTTATCATATCAATTAGAAGCAATTCTGAGTCTTATTTTAAATTATTAATTATTTTTAAAGCATAATGATGTGCATCAAACATTGTTTCTCATTTAGTACAATCATTCATAGGTCTCAATACATTTTCTTTTAATTAATTTTGTTGAAAAAAACACGGAAGAAGTGTCACAGAATAATTAAATGCGTATACTTTATCGTATGATGATGGTTTCAGCCTACCTAATTGAGTGGCTGCATTTCTTGGTGTCTCCAGTCTACAACTTCCAACCACTGCTCACTAGAATCGAGGTATTATATCGGTACATTTATGATCTTTTATGCTCTTTTATGGTCTTTAGTTGACTATTTAAGATGCATTTTGGATTCAGAGAATTCAGAGCATTTTGAAAAAATTGCATATGTTTGTATTTTTAGCTCACCTGAGCACAAAGTGCTCATTTTGAGCTTTTGTGATCGCCCGTTGTCCATCGTGCGTGCGTCGTCAACTTTTCATTCAAACAGCATCTCCTCCTAAACCACTAGGCAGATTTTCACCAAACTTCACATGAATGATCATTAGGTGACCCTCTTTCAAAGTTTTCAAATCGTTACGGTCCGCTGCATATGTAGGTTACCAGAGCTAAAAATAGATTTAACTAGAACTCTGCGAATCGGATGTGTCGCCTGACGCCAGATAGCTTACGTGAATCCAAATGAAGAAGCACTTAAGGTTAATGCTCAAATTTTTTTAAACAGATTTATTGAAATCTTCAAAAGCACTGCACTCTGGCTTATTGCAAAGAAAAGACTAATTAAAACCAAAAATGCGACACAAAAGTAAGTATGAAAATTTACAAAGGGCAATAACTCCAAAAGTATGATGTGCAGAGTAACGGTTCTTGTGCACTGCACTTCTCCTCAATGAGATCTATGTACCTATGAAGTTTGAAGTTGATAGCTTTCATAGTCTTAGAGTTATTATCTGGACAAAAATTAAGTATGAAAATAAACAAAGGGCAATCACTCCAAAAGTATGATGTGCAGAGTAACGGTTCTTGTGCACTGCACTTCCCCTCAGTGAGATCTATCAACCTATGAAGTTTCGTGTTGATAGCTTTAATAGTCTAAGACAAAAGTAACACCTATATGTCGCCTGGTCAGGCGACACAAAAAGTGTAATCTTTAAAAATCTTCTCTGAAACCGCAGGGCCCAGAGGTTTCATATTTGGTATGTAACATCCTATAGTGGTCCTCTACAAAGATTGTTCAAACTATGCCCCTGGGGTCAAAACTGGCCAAGCCCCGGGGGTCATATGGTTTACATAGAATAAATAGCAAAATGACTTTAAAAATCTCCTCTGAAACCGTAAGACCCAGAGGTTTCATATCTGGTATGTAACATCCTTTAGTGGTCCTTTACAAAGTTTGTCCAAATTATGCCCCTGGGGTCAAAATGGGCCACACCTCGGGGGTCACATGGTTTCTATAGAATATATAGCAAAATGACTTTAAAAATCTTCTCCGAAACCACAAGGCCCAGAGGTTTCATATTTGGTATGAAACATCCTATAGTGGTCCTCTACAAATATTGTTCAAATTATGCCCCTGGGGTCAAAACTGGCCAAGCCCCAGTGGTCGCATGGTTTATATATAATGTATAGCAAAATGACTTAAACATTTTCTCCTCTGAAACGGCAAGGCCCCGAGGTTTCATATTTGGTATGTAACATTCTTAAGTGGGCCTTTACAAATTTTGTTCTAATTATTCCCCAGGGGTCAAAACGGGCCATGCCCTGGGGTCATATGGTTTATATAAACTTAAATTGCAAAATGTCTTTAAAAATCTTCTCTGAAACCGCAAGGCCCAGAGGTTTAATATTTGGTATGCAACATCCTATAGTGGTGCTCTACAAATATTTTTCAAATGATGCCCCTGGGGTCAAAATTGGCCATGCCCCGGGGTTCACATGATTTATATAGACATTAATAGCAGAATGACTTAAAAATCTCCTCAGAAACCACAGGACCCCGAGGTTTCTTATTTGGTATGTAACATCATGTAGTTGTCCTCTACAAAGATTGTTCAAATTATGCCCCTGGGGTCAAAACTGGTCAGGCCCCGGGGGTCACATGGTTTATAGCAACTTTATTAGCAAAATGTCTTTAAAAATCTTCTCCTCTGAAACTGCAAGGACCAGAGGTTTCGTATTTGGTATGTAACATCCTCATGTGGTCCTCTACATAGATTGTTCAAATGATGCCCCATGGGTCAAAACTGACCACACCCCAGGGGTCACATGGTTTATATAAACTTAAAAAGCGAAATGACTTTAAAAATCTTTCTCCTCTGAAACCGCAAGGCCTAGAGGTTTCATGTTTGGTATGTAACATCCAAATTCTGCCCCTGGGGTCAAATCTGGTCACGCCCTGGGGGTCACATGGTTTATATAGACTTAAATAGCAAAATGACTTTAAAAATATTTTCCTCTGAAATGGCAAGGCCCACAGCTTTTCTATATTTGGTACATAACAATTCAAGTGGTCCTTTCCAAAGATTGTTCAAATTATGCCCCTGGGTCAAATCTGGCCACACCCCGAGGGTTCACATGCTTTATGTAGAATTAAATAGCAAAGTTAATTTAAAATCTTTACCTGAAACTACAAGGCCCAGAGGTTTGTTCAAGATTGGTCAAATAATGCCCCTGGGATAAAAATAAGCCACGCCTCGGGGATGCAAATTCCGATTGGGTCACAAGGTCTCATGTGAGCGTCCTAGGGCCCTCAGGGCCCTCTTGTTATTCTTGACGTGACTACCAGTAGTTGCATTAAAAAATATTTTAATCTTAAATAATAAAGTTTTCTTTCACAAACTGAACAAGTTCCTTAGTTAATGAAATACCGTCTTTCACTTCATGTTCATGCATGTTATCAATATGCAATTCAATACAGTTTAAACCACTTTCTTTTTAATTTGAAGGTGTACAAAGTTGGCGTCACTCATTACTTCAGCATCGAGAAGGCTCGTCAAGAACTCGGTTACAAGCCTACAATTCAAAATGACATGTCTGAAGTCATCCAATTCTACGTTAAAGCTGGCCGTTGTAAACAAAGCAGAAAATCTTCGGGAATATTTTACTGGATAGTAAACATTATCATCATGTTTATGTTTGGATCACTTATTATGTCTTGTATACCAATCGTTAAATAATAGATGCTTTTTATCAATAGTATTTTGTAGAATAAACGTTTAACATGTGTTTGTTTTCTGAGTAGTTACTGAATTACCAGTAACCATAAAAAATAAACTAAACCTGGCGCCATGACTACAAACTTTCTTAATCTTAGTTTTGAATATTAGCCAATGAAAATCAAGGCTTAGATGTAACAAGCTTTTCATTGGTCAGTATTGTAGTTGTAAAAACCTGATTGGTTAAGTAGTAGAAATCCTTGTTTGTAATGCAGATATAACTGAGTTTAGAATAGATGTAAAAAGCTTTTCATTGGTCAGTATTGTAGTTGTAAAAACCTGATTGGTTAAGTAGTAGAAATCCTTGTCTGTAATGTAGACTGAGTCTAGAATAGATGTAACAAGCTTTTCATTGGTCAGTATTGTAGTTGTAAAAACCTGATTGGTTAAGTAGTAGAAATCCTTGTCTGTAATTGCAGATATAACTGAGTTTAGAATCCAGGGCCCGAGGTTATCAAACTTATTAACCTTATCTCAAAACTCAACTCACAACTGAAGCTCCATGCTGCGCTGAGAATTTTGCTCTGTTTGAGGTTATGAAATATTTGGAGATCAAAATCAATGGAGACGATTTTTGTGCATGAATTGTTAAAAACATAAGCGACATTTTCGGTGATCCATACATATTTTTATGTGTTGTTGCCCTTTTAAGCAGCATAATTATATAAACAGTGGTATATTTTTACCACGGTTTCTTTGTTTTGGTATTGATTACTTTGATTCCTTAAACAATGCATACCATATGGTTACCAAACCTCGAAAAAAGTGCATATAACCACCAGCTGGCTCCTTTAAGCTTGTCTGTTTTTGTGTGTCAGTTTTTTTAAAGTAATACTTGACTGTAGTCAGCGTAGGCTTTTTTGTTAAAATTTTCATTCAAGTCCACTTTTCTCGAAAACTATTTGACCTACAGCCTTCAAACTTGGTATTCTTATTCAGCATGATGAGGTGAGTGTATAGGACAAGAACAAGAACTCTGTCATGGATTTTAATTGATTTGTGGTCTTTTTTTAACATAAATTTTTCATTTCGGTGCACATTTCTTCGAATGTATTGGAACAACAGCTTGTTATACGTTTTACTGTTTTAAAAACATTGTCATGATCTTAGGATGTTAATCAGACTAGCAGTAGCATCTGCAGGAATGGTCTTGTTTGATGTTCATCTGCAGGAATGGTCTTGTTTGATGTTCATCTGCAGGAATGGTCTTGTTTGATGTTCATCTGCAGGAATGGTCTTGTCTGATGTTCATCTGCAGAAATGGTCTTGTTTGATGTTCATCTGCAGGAATGGTCTTGTTTGATATTCATCTGCAGGAATGGTCTTGTTTGATGTTCATCTGCAGGAATGGTCTTGTTTGATGTTCATCTGCAGGAATGGTCTTGTTTGATGTTCATCTGCAGGAATGGTCTTGTTTGATGTTCATCTGCAGGAATGGTCTTGTTTGATGTTCCTTGGAAATCATAATTTAATGATACATCGCAGTATGCCAACTTTTGGAATTTCAGTATGTCAACTTTGGAATGCATGTGTATCGATTACCACCCTTGATAATAATTTACTTCAAACTGTCATTCAGCCCCTCTAAAAAGACTTAGGATCTGATTTTAAACGTACAGGATGCTGTCAGATAATAATTGCAATGTTTTTTTAGCTAGACTTTTCAAAGAAAAGGCAAGCTATTCTACTCGCCTCGGCGTCTGCGTCCGAGCTAGGTTAAAGTTTTTCGGTAAGCTAGTTTCTCAGGAATAGATTGAAGGATTTCATTCAAACTTAAAACATTTATTCCCCACATTAAAATGAACCTAAAGGGCAAGTCTTGTAACTCTAATTTGTCAAAATTATGGGCCTTTTTAAACTTATAAATTTTACATATAAGCTATATAGACAGGTTAAAGTTTTTTGGTAAGCTGGTTTCTCAGGAATGGCTTGAGGGATTTCATTCAAACTTAGAACACTTATTCCCTATTTTAAAATCAACTCAGAGGCAAATCTTGATAACTCTAGTTTGAAATTTGTCAAAATTTTGGGACTTTTTACACTTAGAAATTTTACATATAAGCTACATGTAAATGGACAGGTTGAAGTTTTTCAGTAAGCTGGTCTCTCAGGAATGGCTTGAGGGATTTCATTCAAACTTATAACACTTATTCCCTATATTAAAATGAACTCATAGGCCAATTTTAATAACTCTAGTTTGAAATTTGTCAAAATTATGGGCCTTTTTACACTTGAAAATTTTTAAGTAGGTAGAATGACGGTGTCAACTTTTGATTTCCACTCCCCTAACTTTAGAATCAATCTTCATACATAAATACCCTGAAGCAACACTTTACTCGGGATTGCATTTGTGGTGGGTTGGGTGGGGTCAAGGTCAAGGTCACTGTTACTAAAAATAGAAAAAAAGGCTTCTGCTTTAGAACTCGAGAACAAATTGGAATATTTTAATTACATTCAATATATAGTTAATGTATAACGAGACATTGCATGAGATCGCATTATGGTGTTAGTTGGGTCAAGGTCACTGTTTTGAAATGTAGAACAATGCTTCCACTCAGTAACTCGAAAAAGAAATTAATTTTGTTTAATTGGCCCCTACTATACTGTTTGTTTTAGAAAAAATGCCTGAAACTCTGACAAGCACAAGAAAAGTCTAGCGCGCTGTCCTCTGACAGCTCTTGTTATCATCGAAATTTAAAAATGTCAGTTGGGTTTTTATGCCCCCGGCATCTTGATGTGGGAGGCATTTATATTGTCCTCCGACTGATCTTGTTAATCAGCAAGATACTTAAACTGAGGTTTTGTCAGTCATTTAATTGTTACTGGATATTTTCCACAGTATATTAATTTTTTAGGGTCCTAAGTTTCCAATCTGTAACTTAGCTGGTAACATTATTTAATTTTACAATACATTTATACACTAATGATGATGACTGTTATACACGAACTAGGCCATACAAAGTTGATTCTATGTTTAGCGTCCTCATGATTTTTCAAAACCTACCAACCTGGCAGGAAAAAACAACAATTTTCTTTCACAACTTGCTTATGGCTGTGGTACAAGCTAAAGCAAATGTGTACTTGCAAAAAATGTCATTGTCATAATGGAACCTACTGTGTAAATTGGCAAGTTGCACCCTATGTTTTACAAATATTAGTAAAAACACCTAAAAGTCTATTTTTACTCTTTTTACGCCCCCATAGGGAACTTTGTAGTAATCGCATCTTCCGTCTGTCTGTCGGTCGTCCGTCACGCTTCTTGTGCGGAGCATAACTCCATTAGTATTGAAGGGATTCAAATGAAACTTTATATAATGATAGAGGACAATAAGAGGAAGTGCAGAGCACAAAGACCACAACTCTTTTTTCAATATTTATGGAGTTGTTGCCCTTAGTTTTATTTCCTTATGTGAAGCATTAATTTTGTTGAGCGGAGCATAACTCAATTAGTATTAAAGGGATTCAAATGAAACTTAATATAATGATAGAGGACAATGAGAGGAAGTGCAGAGCACAAAGAACTAAACTCTTTCTGCAATATTTACAGAGTTATTGCCCTTTGTTTTATTTTCTTGTGCAGAGCACAACTCTATTTGTAATGCAGAGATTCAAATGAAACTTCATACAGTGATAGAGGGCAATGAGAGGAAGTGCAGAGCACAAGGACTGCAACTCTTTATTCAATATTTATAGAGTTATTGTCCTTTGTTTTATTTTCTTGTGCGACACATTAATTTTATTGTGCTGAGCATACTTCCATTAGTATTGAAGAAATGAAATTTCATAGAATGGTAGTGGACAATGGAAGTGCAGAGTACAGGGACCATAACTGTTTCTTAAATATTAAGGAATTGTTGCCGTTGTTTAATTTTCTTGTGCGGAGCATAACTCCATTATAATTGAAGGAATTCAAATGAAACTAAAAATAATGATAGAGGACAATGAGAGGAAGTGCAGTGTACAAGAACCATAACACTTTTTTCAATATTTATGGAGTAATTGCCCTTTGGTTTTTTTTGTGCAGAGTATAACTCCATTAGTATTGAGGGATTAAAAAAAACACACAAATATATTGATAGAGGACATTGAGAGGAAGTGCGGAGTACAAGGGCCATTACTCATTTTTAATATTTACCTAGTTATTGTCCTTTGTTTTCTTTTGTGCAGGTAATTACTACCTTAGTATTAAAGGAATTTAAAATAACACCACATATATTGATAGAGGACATTGAGAGGAAGAGCAAAGTACATTGACAATAACTCTTTCTTCAATATTTATGGAGTTAATACCCTAAAGTTATTTTTTTGTGCAGTGCATAACTCCATTAGTATTTAAGTGATTTAAAATAAAACCACATATATTGATAGAGGTTGAGAGGAAGTGCAGAGTACATGGATCATAACTCTTTTTGTAGGAAGCATCATTTTTGCCAACATGTAACTGACATTGTGTTGCCTTCCTCTGACATGCATATGCTTCGGGGGCATACGTCACATCCTGTGACAAGCCTTGTTTTCCTTTTTTCTTTTTTTTTCCAACTCGATTTTTCACATTGTCAATTTTTTTTTTCAGGCATCCGAAAACATACCAGCCCGAGGACACTAAACATAGAATCAATTCGGTATGGCCCTATCGTTTCTAATGGCTAAACTATTTTAAGATTAAAACAATGGTTGAGTTAAAGAATTAATAAGGTCAGCCTTTAATTGGTCCTGAATTCAGTGCAGACAGATGAATATAAAACAAAATACATTAATAGTTGGACACAATGGCTATGTTTTTTTAATGCTTTAAAAATCAAATTCATTTTCATTTCCTGCAAGCCTCCATTGGCCACTAGAGATAATTCACCACCTTTTAGAATAAATCCATCATCTGCTAATGGCGTTTTAAACCATGCATTCAAGTTGTACAACCTTTACGATCGTAAGACCATGTGTTAATCGCAGGATCAAAATCGTACATGGCTATATAGGAACTGTTGTGAAAATCGTACATGGCTATATAGGAACTGTTATGAAAATCGTACATGGCTATATAGGAACTGTTATGAAAATCGTACATGGCTATATAGGAACTTTTATGAAAATCGTACATGGCTATATAGGAACTGTTATGAAAATCGTACATGGCTACATAGGAACTGTTATGAAAATCAAGTATTATGGACAAAACTTGCTAGATTTCAAACTAGTTTTCACAGGAATGTTCTTTGGAAGACTCGAGCAAACTCAAATGATTTTAATTCGTTAAAAAGCAGGGAGGCGGGACATTGGTCCATTAATATGTGGTTGTTTTTTTAACTGCAAATCTTCTCAGCAACCTCTTGCTGGATTTCAAATAAGTTTTCGCTGCAGAAAACATTTTAACACATGCTATACTTTGTTTTCCGTGTAATACAACCATTACGAATACTTTTATCTTACACATGTGTAAGATAACATTTCGAGCGTTTTCATTGGCTACATATTCTTTGACAGATAAAATTGCATGACGTTATTTTGGTGAAAGGCTCGCTTACTAACAGGACTCATGAACTTAATTAATAAAATAGGGTATAAAATTACAACTTGTGTCAGATCCTATATGGTATGAAATGACAACTCATGTCAGATCCTATATGGTATAAAATGACAACTGATGTCAGATCTTATATGGTATGAAATGACAAATCGTGTCAGATCCTGTATGGTATGAAATGACAACTCGTATCAGATCCTATATGGTATGAAATGACAACTCGATTGTTTGGTTTTGTTCTGAACTGTCAAAACTTATAATTTCACTGTGGTTGTATTATTTATATCCTTGGCTAGCATTTGTTATCGATGGTTTGCTTCGGGTATCGGTAGAAATTACTACCTGTGATGTTTTATTTTGAAAGCAGGGTTTTCAATAAAACAGTAATTACTACCTATAAAATATTGGAGAGCGAATAGCTTAGTGGTATATTGCTCGTCATCCTAGATTTTGTTGGCTTTATTAAAAAATCATTTAGAGCAAAAAGGTGATATTTTACATGTTATTTGTTTTGTCTGTTTATTTCCGTCCATAATGCGTCAACATTTGGGTCGACGGACGCAATAAAGACTTCACTTTTCATTCAATCTTGACCAAACTTGCACAGTTTGTGTATGACTATAAAATCTTGGATAGGTTCGATCGGACCAGGAACACCAGAGTTATTGTCCCTTTCTTTGCCCCAAATACACAGATCTATTCCTGAATAACTCACCTGTTAAAGGGAGGTAAATGCATTATCAGGAAGATAAGTATGGGAAAAGTGTTAGCACCCTTTGTAGTTCAGTCACAGATAAAACCCAGATAGTGAAGCAAGCTTATCAGTAAAATCAACACATCTCTTTAAGTCAGCATAATACTTCTATTTTAAGATCAGCATCATTACACAAACTCATTGATAGCCTGCTTCTGACCTATATATGTCCCAATGGAATTTACACTATCTGTCTTGCCATCCAGTCACGAATAAGATGTAAACAACAATCAACAGCTAGAATTCATGTTGTAAACAAGCAATCAGAATATAGGATTTAGATCATGTGATCTAGTGCCTGAAAGGGTTAATTATTTTCTGTATTTTTTGACTGTTTATTCAGTAACTTCTTCAGTATCATTGTATCATGTAGCTTTTGGACTGACTTACATTTGAATTGGGATTTTGGAAACTCAAAGCTGATTTATTAGTTCTCCTTAATAGAGAAATACTAGTACTTCTACACTGTTGTATATTTTCTCTTTAATTGAGAAATACTTTCACACTATTTAGAGTCCACCATGCTACTTGCTAGTATTTGCTTGTATGTATATATAAGTAAGGGATTGTAGTTTTGGGAATATTTTTATAGTTCAACAAAATAAAAGTGACTTCCCTTGCAACACTTTCATTACATTTCATCTCACCTGAGCACTTCATGCTCGATGAGCTACTGGTATAGGGGGACAGTCCTGTGTCATCCGTCGTCCGTAATGCATCAACGAATTGGCGCCTGGACAATTACAGATTTCACTTTCATTCAATCTTGCACAGTTTGTGTATTTTCATAAAATCTTGGATAGGATCGATAGTGGGCCAAATCGGACCAGAAACACCAGAGTTTATTGCCCCTTTTTCATGAGAACATCTGCAAAATGGACTTTGTGCAACATACAGACTTCATTTTTCAACTGAATTTGACCAAACTTGCACAGCGTGTGTATGAACTGAATATTTTAAAATAATACAATGGCCTAGATTGGAGTTATTTCCCCTTGTTTGTGAGAAAAAATGGACAATGTGGAGTATAGAGACTTCATTTATGGCCTTATCTTTACCAAACTTGCACTGTTTGTGTTTAACCATAAGGTCACAGTCAATTCCTTATATTGAACAGATCAGACGAGAAAGACCAGATTTACTGCCCTTTGTTTGTAGAAATAAAATCCATAATTTGTCGTTGGCTTTCAGTCTCGATAGAGAATTAACTTCTCATTCCTTGTTGACTAAATTTGCACAGTTTGTGTATGACCATAAGATTTCATCATTGTGCAATGATGGGTCAGATAGAACCAGAACTAGAGTTATTTCCCCTTTATGAGAAAATTTGCAAAACAAAAGGATTTTGTGTGACAAAGAAACATCATTTTTTATCTAATCTTGATAAAACTTGCACAACTCTATATCTCTATATCTACTACAGATAGTCAATTGAAATCTCACACATGCCTTCAGGGTCATTATATAAGGTCACTGGCCAAAACCCATAACTGTGACAAGCATTTTAATAGAATTATGCCCCTTCTTGTACTTAGAAAAGTCAGGTTAAGGTTTGCCTGCAAGAGAAAATTCAGGTTCAGGTTTGCGTTCAACAAGGATATATCTCTGTAAATATTACAGATATTCAGTTGAAACTTCACACATATATTTGGGGTCATTATGTGAGGTCACTGACCAAGGCCCATAACTCTGACCTGCACTTTAGCAGAATTATACCCCTTTTTGTTCTTAGAAAATCAGGTTAAAGTTACTTAAAAAATCAAGTTCAAGTTTGCATGCAACAGCTCCATATTTCTATATCTGCTACAGATATTTAATTGAAACCTCCCACATGCCTTCAGGGTCATTATATAAGGTCACTGGCCAAGACCCAAAACTGTGACAAGATTTAAGCAGAATTGTGCCCCTTTTGGGACTTAGCAGTCAGACTAAGGTTTGCGTGCAAGAGACATTTCAGGTTAAGGTTTACGTGCAACCAGTACATACTAGTATCTCTGTAACTACTACAGATATTTAATTGGAACTTCACACATGTCTTTGGGGTCATTATGTAAGGTAACTGACCAAGGTCCATAACTCTGGCATGCAATTTAGCAGAATTATGCACCTTTTTGGACTTAGAAAATTGAGGTTAAAGTTTGCGTGCAACAACTCCATATCTCTAAAACTGCTACGGATATTCAATTAAAACTTCACACATGTCTTCATGGTCATTATATAAGGTCACTATCCAAGGCCCATAACTATGACCTGCAATTTAGCAGAATTATGCCCTTTTTGTACTTACAAAATTCAGGTTAAGGTTTGCGTGCAACAAGTATATATCTGTAACTACTTAGTACCGATATTCAATTGAAACTTTACACATTTCTTTGGGGTCATTATGTAAGGTCACTGACCAAGGCCTATTACTCTAACCTGCAGTTTAGCAGAATAATGCCCCTATTTGTACCTAGAAAATTCAGGTTAAAGTTTGCGTGGAAGTAAGTATCTCTGTTAACTACTGCAGATATTCAACTGAAACTTTACACATGTCTTCATGTCGTAATATAACGTCACTGGCCAATGCCCATACATGTGTCCAGAATTTCAATCAGAATTATGCCCCTTTTTGTACTTAGAAATATTCAGGTTGTGTGCAAGTTCATATCTCTGCAACTACTACATATATTCAATGGAAATTTCACATGCGTTTTCATGGTCATTCTGTAAGGTCACTGACAGAATACATTTACTATCAACCAACATGCTTGTGATCAGTCAACTATTCCATTGCTTCTCTTGTTACTATTCAGTATATTTAAAGGCATTTTAACGTGTTACAAACAAGAAATAAATAGTAGATTTATAAAATATGTATCTCCTATTCCAATATTGACCAGTTTACAAAGTTCAAATTCTGCTGAAGAATTAGAATTTAATGTGGATGCTCTACCAATATCAATTATAATTATGTACTAGAGTACTCTAAAAGTTAATAAATTTTAAAACCCTAATTTCTAAGTAAGACCCAAATACAATCTCACAGCATCCTGTATATCATAGGAGTCGGGGATTTAATCACAATATTATGACTGAATCCGCTGGTATTATATACACAATGCAGATAGAAAACTAGCAAGTAGTCGGCGAGCGCAAACCTCTCCCAATCTGCGGGTATTATATACACAATGAAGATAGAAAACTAGCAAGCAGTCGGCGACCGCAAACCTCTCCCAATCTGACGGTATTATATACACAATGAAGATAGAAAACTAGCAAGCAGTCGGCGAGCGCAAACCTCTCCCAATCTGCCGGTATTATATACAAAATGAAGATAGAAAACTAGCAAGCAGTCGGCGAGCGCAAACCTCTCCCAATAATAAAGAATCTCGGACCCAGATGGTGATCCGGATCTCCCCAAAATTTAATCAGTTGTTTATTTACCCTATTTCGAAAAGTCAACAACAATTTCATGCAAAACCTTTCATGCCTTTTTGCGTAAGGTTGCCTAATAACAAATAAACAGTCACGCACAAACATTGCCCCTTTTGCGTAAGGTTGCCTAATAACAAATAAACAGTCACGCACAAACATTGCCCCTTTTGCGTAAGGTTGCCTAATAACAAATAAACAGTCACGCACAAACATTGCCCCTTTGGCGTAAGGTTGCCTAATAACAAATAAACAGTCACGCACAAACATTGCCCTTTTTGCGTAAGGTTGCCTAATAACAAATAAACAGTCACGCACAAACTTTGCCCCTTTTGCGTAAGGTTGCCTAATAACAAATAAACAGTCACGCACAAACATTGCCCCTTTTGCGTAAGGTTGCCTAATAACAAATAAACAGTCACGCACAAACATTGCCCCTTTTGCGAAAGGTAGGCCTATTGCCGTACTTTGTATACTTGTGCACCTATCAATATTTCCCCCAAGGGGGGGGGGGGGGGGCGGCGGGCATATACGGGACTTTAGACTGAAAGCGATTCTCGACAGGCAGGAATTTGACACGCCGAGTGATTCCGGGTCCCGGGGAATAGACTTTGGTCGGATTTTAGGTCCTGATAATATTGGGAAATTAAGACACCGGCTTTTGCACACGACTTAAATATGGCATATCCCACTGTTGGGATTTAGACAAAATGCTTGGCTCTAGGGTGGGGAATTGGACCCCAAAAAATGAAATTAGTCAAATTCCCCTGGTACTGCCCGCCACTCCCACCTGGCGGAAAATATTGATAGGTGCATTGTGCAGGTGCTGAAATATGTACGCGTACTCCAAAAGGCAAACTCACGTGGGTTATAAAAAAAAAATACAACCACGAAATAGGGTATAGTTTGGACTGATCATTTATTTTCATTTAAACGAAAAGACAACTTTAAATGTTGAAGAAATTAGTTCATAAAGCACTGGACAACTAAGCGTCGTAAATCAGCGCCCTCTTAAATGTATGGTCCAGGGCGTATTCAGAGCGTACCTACATTACTTGTTAAGAAGTATTATGCGGTCGTATTCTGGATTCCACTCAAGGTCATATTTTTCCTTTAAGATCTTCTTCAGTTCCAGAAAGGTCGAGTTGATTTTTTCTTGCATGGAAACGTCCAACAGTTGAACGATACTTCGAATTTTATTCCATTTCCGCGGCTGCCTGTGAAAATTCCCTTCGCCGTTGATTACTGCGCACCGGATATCCGTTTCGCTAACGCGCATGCGCAGGAAGTCGAACAATCTCTTGAGTTCCACCTCTGTGTCGTGCACGATGCGGGAGTAGATGATCGGGTGTACTTGCCCGGGGAATTCGTGCAGCCAAAACTGGTTCATAGCCTGCCACCAATTCAAAAGCTTGGGTTGACTTGCCCGCCATCCTGTCGAGATAACATTACTTACATTGTTCAAGAGTGGTAATCGATGCGCGCGCATTCCAAAGTTCACTTTAATACTGAGATTCCTAATTCGACATACTGCAAACTATCAGCTAACTATGATCATTTTATTGACAGCAATATTGTGTGCGCTTGAAAACGCGACAAATCGAACCTAATACTAGCATCATTTTGACAAGTTTTCAGGTTAAAACAGCGGTGACATCTCGAATTATGCAATATTAATAAAACTTTCGTACTTAGTATTATTACACTTTAACATACATGTCTTCTGTTTCCAGATAACCCAAGGACATCCTAATAAATCGACAGATCTCAGTATGCCAACTTTGGAATGCGCATACATCGATTAATACTATATACCCTTGTTGTTTGCGTTGAAATTGAACTTATAAGGTTTGTTAGGTTTGGCCGTATGGTCACGTGAGACAAAGTGCATCGCACAAGCGACAATACGACGAAACGTGAAAGACACAATGTAACGTAATACTAATGGGACTATTACTTTTGAAGTGTTAAAAGTTACAAAAAAGTAGAAACAGATGTGATTAAAGCATTGTTAGAATAAATTATATTATTTGATTTTAATCATTTTATACGAATATCGATATTAAATATCTCGTTGTATTTTATCCTTCCCAGTAATTTATAGGGAAATTAAATTGGTAATTCACTGCTTGAAACAGTGAAAATAACCACTCTGATAATTTTCACAGTTTCATACTGGTTACCGATTTAAAACAGTAAATGAAACGGACCGTCAACGATGCCGGACTCTAAATTGTCAAATGAGTCCCAAAAACCCACTTAAATAGCATGATAAGAAAAGCATACAATATAAATACAATTGGTTGGTTTCGGTAGAATATCGACGTTTTATTCACTCGTGATCATAGAAAACAAAAATCGATACTGCAGTGATCTTCTGAATCCAACAAATACCATTTAATATTCTTTAAAATGTGCTTTTTGCGTGTTTCCCCCCCCCCCCCCCCCAATAGTATTGGTTTTCGATGTTGTTTAATTGTTTTGTAATAACGTATATCTTAATATTGTATTGTTGCATGGAATTTGTAGAAACGGTGATCGAATAATATTGATTAAAATTAATGTCGCGTGTTTTTGGGGCGAAATAAATGATGGAAGTTCGAGATAAAATAAAGTTGTGTACTCTTTTCCGTAATTAAAGCGTTTAGATTGATGTCAATTTAGGAGCACTGTGAAATAAAACACTGCAAAGATCTGTGGCGTATCTTTTGGGTCAAAAGTACATATATTCACGGCAGCAAAATATAGATGTAACTGTTGTTATAAAATTGTAACCGCAGTTACAGATTTATGACTGCAGTCATACATTTGTAACAGCAGTTACATTTACAGATATAACTGCAGTTACAATTTATGCCGATAGTAAAAAAATATGACAGTTGTCATAAAATTATAACTGCAGTTACACGTTTTTTCTGATTCATTTATTTATAAAATATGTATCTTTAAATTGTTTTTATAATTTAAAAAACCATAATTAAATTAATAAATGCAATTGTGACAAAAATACTTTATATACGACGTGATTTAATTCGTCAAACAGACTTAAAGCTTAAGTTTATCATTTGGTCAGAAAAATGTAACCGCGGTTATTATTTTATGACGATTGCCATATTTTATGAATGTTGGTATAAATTATTACTGCAGTTATATTTGTAAAAATTAATGTAACTGTCGTTACAAATATATAAACATATAGATGTTTCTGCAGTCATAAAATTGTAACTGCGTTTACAATTTTATAACAACAGAAACATCTATATTAAGCTAGCAGGCGCGCATATATGTACTTTGGACCCAAAGGGTACGCCATAAAGATCTTACGAGAACCAGCGTCTCCGAGGTAGCTGTCTTCTGGCACGGTCTCTAGATGAGACTTGTAGTTGTTCGCCACGATAAACTCATACGGATTTCGAATGAGGTAAACGGCTCTTGCGAAACGACCCTTTAGCTGTGTCATATACAACTGCTTCATCCTGTCTGTTTTCGTGATGTAGGACATTTCAGGTTGGTGCGCTTTGACCAGTGGTGTCATTTTCTCTCGAGCGTTTTCGCATTCGAACGGGAAGCCTTTAGTCTGTAGCTCGCGGTCGCAGTAAATTGACGAGGTCCCGTAACCTGCAACGACAAGCAAACCTAACAAACATGCATCAAATCACGTCCAGCTTTGCGAAGTTCATGCCATTGTGTACACATAAGGTAATTTTGCGCAATGTACTATGCGGAATAAAACTATCTTTAGAATGGTTCACAATCAACCAAAGACTTCAATGCCAAAGACTTTTAAGGGAGAATTTTAAATAATATGATAACAACGACTACAGAAAAAAATGATTGAACTAAATTATTTGCAGAAGGCTAATACGTGTACACTATGTAACGTTCTATTTTAAAAGTATAAAACTATAGTTCGCTTTTTTACTATCGCTAATGTAGAAAAAAGGCAAAAACAGATCTTGCTAGTGAACCAACTATTATAGGTATGTGTCTGTGACGCGACCGCTATTTATGTAAAGAAGTTCGTATGTTATTGAAATGCATCAAAAGCGTTTCTAACAATTTTCTGTTGAAGGGACTTGTTCACAGATTTTTGTATTTTTCTGAATATGCCATTAAAAGCATATTAAACACAAGAGGCCCTGGTCACTCACCTAAGTATAATTAATGTTCCCTGCCAACTTTAACTTCGTGTCAATGTTATGCATTGAAAATAGGGTCTTTGATGCACCGATTTTGTAGCGATTATTCGGCAGTCTCCACTTGCAAAATATGTGAAATTTTATCCCACAAATGTCATATATACGTCAGTTATTAACAGTAAAGGGCGTTAAGTGATAATATAAGAAAACTGACTGACGGCCATGTTTTATAATGGATTAAAATGATTTGAAGACATTTGGTAGAGGGTCACATAAGGAACATTTCCGTGAAATTAGTTTTCAATCCAGTCAGCAGTTTTTGAGAAGAAGATTGCAAAGTTTTCTACATAGCTATATAAGGAAAACCACCCCACCCCCCGACGGCCATGTTTGTAAACGAATAACAAATGATTTGAAGACGTTTGGTACAGGGTATCCAAGGAACATTTCTGTGAAATTATTTTGAAATCCGGTATGTGGTTTTTGAGAAGAATACTTGCAAAGCTTTCTCTATAGCTATATAAGGAAAACTGACCCCCCCCCCCCCCCCAGCGGACATTTTTTAACCAATCAAAAATGATTTGAAGAAATTCGGTAGACGGTCACCCACAGAACATTTCTGTGAAATTATTTTGAAATCCGGTCCACCGTTTCTGAGAAGATTTTCAAAGATTTCTATATAGCTATATGAGGAAAACTGCCTCAACCCCTGGCGGACATGTTTTTTAACGAATCAAAATGATTTGAAGAAAGTTGGTACAGAGTCAATTACAATGCGATAAAACACACGTTGATATACATGTATATTAGACAGTCTGGACCCAGTTGGTCAAAACTTTAACGGCCAATTAAGCTAACAGCCGTTAAAATTAGGATATATTTTTTATGTAAAATAAAACATTACATTTTAAAATGTGAGTTTTTATATATATATATTGTTATGCTGAATTAATATTAAAATGTTTGATAAATATCAATTGTTATGCTGAATTAATGTTAAAATGTTTGATAAATTTGCTTGTTACATCAATTTTATTTACACCTACAGTTTACGGGCTGTTAGCTTGAATGGCTGCTAATGCTTTAAGCAACTGGGCTCTGGCCGAGAGGTAAGCTTGACTGTCGTTTAACCCGCATGACGTAGATTCGAGCCCGATTGAAGCATATTTAATGATGTAATATTAAATCTCTTTAGTTAAAATGCTTCAATTTTTGTAGAAAAAGACTTGTAATAACATTTTCTAAAAAATGCAAAACTCTGTGAACAAGTCCCCTTTAAGCTCACCTGTTGCTTGCTGCACGAGATGCCTGAGCCACGTGTTTCCGGACCTCCACGGACTCGCAAGGGCCGTCACCGGAAGTTCACACGGCGTTAGGCGCAAGTCCCGTGGCAGCCTCTCGCGACAAGTTAGGTTCCCCACGATCTTGAAGATCGAGTTCTTATCAGTAAGATTGGCTTCCTTTAATCGGTCAAGTAAACGTTGATTGCTCGAGGCGTTAACGTGTGGTATACCCGGTATCCAGACGTCACCGTCTTCATACGTCACAATGTCGTCTGGACAGTTAATTCTGGGTTTAGCATGTTTCAAAACAGTATTCTTGTATTTCAAATCATTTTTTCCATTCATTACTCTGTGTTTGGTAAGATTTACATGTTCATGACCGTTTTCCAAATTACTTTGCACAATTATACGCCTTTGCATTTCTGTGTCGGTAATCGTGTTTCTTTGAACAAAAAGTTGTGTGCTGGTTTTATTGTCCTTATTCAATCTAACTTGAACAAATAGTTGTGTGTTGCTTTTGTCGTAATTTGATCTAGCTGTAGATATTGTTGCCACGGAAACTGTTTTCCTCTGCGGCTCCAAAATGGGTCTTAAACGAAGGACAGAATTTTCAAACGCTAGCATAATTGCGGCGACCACAATTGCACCAAAAATCAGTTTCCATTTTCTGAAAGAAACATAATGCAGATTCCTGTATTTGTTTGTGTTTGTACAGCTAAATTAATATCCAAGCAGAAGTTATAAGATGCGAAAAAATAACGCCAATTGACAGTTTTTTTTACAGCTAAATAACTATTCATACAAGTAATGTAATATTTCAATTAATACCAATATTTTAGGACCGATTTACACTATAGTGATATATTTTATTTGTAATTGTTTTAAATAAAATTAGGCTAACGATATGTCTCTATATAAGACGATAGCTCTTCTGTAAGTTAGTCGTATTGGTAGCGTGTTCAACATAGTATATGTCTCTATATAAGACGATAGCTCTGTTGTAAGTTAGTCGTATTGGTAGCGTGTTCAACATAGTATATGTCTCTATATAAGACGATAGCTCTTCTGTAAGTTAGTCGTATTGGTAGCGTGTTCAACATAGTATATGTCTCTATATAAGACGATAGCTCTTCTGTAAGTTAGTCGTATTGGTAGCGTGTTCAACATAGTATATGTCTCTATATAAGACGATAGCTGTTCTGTAAGTTAGTCGTATTGGTAGCGTGTTCGACATAGTATGTGCTTCCTTTTGTGTTTGTAAAATGGTTGTATACATAAACACACACAACACGAACAATACAGGGCCAAATATAAAATATTGTTTGTTTCCCCTCCCGCTACCTCAAAAATATTTTATACTTTAGTTTTTGCGTCAAAATGTTTGGCTACGATTCTGTAAAAATTAGAAGTATGCATTTTCCTTTCAGCAGACGATTTTTCGTGTGTGTAAGTAATCAAAGATCTATATAGGATTTTCGGCAAAAAAATAAATGGTTGGTTTCCGCTTACATCTCCAAAATAATCTAGGAGGGGAGGTCAAATATAACTGTTTTTGTTTAATTTTTATTTCCTCGCCGCACATTCACCACAAAGTTTATGCATATTGGACTGCATGTAAAATGTTAAAACGCCTCCCAACAAAAAAACAGTACCTTAACTATAAATTAGGTAATAGAAAAAGAGATTTCGACAAGAAACTTATAATATAAGCGAAAACTGCTATTTTTTTTCCGAAAATCAGAAAAAGTAACTGATTGATAGGCAAAAAAACTGTTATGGTTTGGTGGAAAAATTAGGGGGGGGGGGGGGGGAGAGGTGGATCGATTAAGCGGAAACAAACAACGAATCATACTTTGTTTATCTACTCTGTAGATGAAACACACACATTTCCTTGTCAAAATAATATTTTTTAGCGTGAAAAGCAATATTAAAATTTAATCAAACAATAGTTTTCATACAAATCTACCAACACTTTCTAAGCATGGGTCGCGGTAGGGGAAACAAACAATATTTAATACATTTTTATTTACGACCCAGACCAAGGCCAAAGAAAAAATAATTTGTGTGTTTCTCTAAACAACACTAAAATCTGACAAAGACGGATTTCATGAAAAACAATCGTCGCTAAAAACTTTAGGGTCGGGGTGGGGGTCGGGGGGGGGGGGGGTCGTTAGGTAGGGTCAGGTTGTCCGAAACACTGAGATTTTTCTTTTGGCCCAAAAGTGTGCGGTCAAATTCAGGCAACAGTTGGAATAATACCGCTCTAATTCCACGCTAGCATTTAATTTACTTGTTAGGTACATGGCATGTGTTGAGCAACTCTTAATATGGACAATATAAATTATGCCAGCGAATATAGCCCTATATAAAAAGTAACAATAGATTCCAATGGCCACATTTAGACCGAACAATTAAAACTGTCCTCTTATAGCATATTTCGTATATACTTATAAGAAATAAAATAACGCGTACATGTAGTTACCGGGTATTCTATAAAATGTATACTTGACTTAATTATCACGAAATTTGTAATGAGGCATTATGTATTAATGTCTATAAAACCGTATTTTCCAAGATGAAAAAAAAAAAATCAAATATTAATATCTGTTGAATTGTTTCTGTGACCAGATATTAAAAAAAAAACCTACTTATCCCAAATTAGGCCAAAAAATGGTTGGTTTCCACTTACAGCTCCAACAAAATCTAGGACGGGAGGTAAAATAAAACTTTTGTCTTTAACTTTTTTTTCTTCGCCGCATATTTACCACACAAGTATATTGGACTTCATGTAAAATGTTTAAACGCCTCACAACAAAGAAACTGGACCTTGACTATTAATAAGGTCAACAATAAACATGTATAAAGAATACCGGTAAATAGCCTAAAGCGGCATCCCCTTTCAAAATGTTGATACAATTACAAATAAAAAAAAAATATATTAATGAGACTATATACCGGTACATGTAGTAATCCAAACGCTGATAGCGTAGAAAGACTGTTGGCGAGAAAAGGAAAGAATCCAAACTCAAGGGAAATCGAGTACAAACAAAAATCTAACGGAAAGGACACTTACATTTGTTTGAATGAAAATGAATCTCTGCAATGCCATTTTTACACAAGACAAATCGAAGTATTTATTGTTATACTCCCGACTTCCAATATCTTGGTAGATATATAGGTTTGAATGCAAACCACTTAATGCCAACGCAATAATATGCATACCAGTCAACAGGTCTGCTAATCCGGAACGGGCCGAAATAGCCGATCGGCCATGGAGCGTATAAATTTAATAAATTTGGCAGTATCGATTGTTAGTGTTTCGTAGCCTGCAAAGTAAAAAGTAGGTCACGCGATTCAATCTCTCGAAATTGCCTTACTAAAGGCCGTTTAAGGATTATAATTGAGTTTTATGACTCCAAAAAGTAGGGTCTCATTTTTAACGTTTGTTTACTATGTGTATACAATAAATGCGAGTTTTTACTGTATCAAATTATGATTAGATATTATTTTGACTTCACAATCATACACAATCATAATACTTTTACTTTAGTTTTAACTACACTTGATAATCTGTATTAACTGTAGTGATTTCATTATGAAATTAAAAGGGTTATGCCCCCAGGGTTATGCCAAAAATAGTCTTACCTTAATTTTGCATTTGGTAATAAGTCCAATTTTACAACTGGCATCCCAATAGCGTGCTTTGAGAATGTTAGTCCTTTCAAAAGAAGTGAAACTCGAAGAAAATAACATCAATACAAAATCCAATATGTAAATATTTACATTTCTGTGTAATGTTTAAGCAGATCGACTACCTTCTAAATACTTAGGTTAAAAGCACCTAAACGGAATCGATCAACACGTATTTTAGAATAAGGTAACATAATAGCGCCGGTATGTTTAACACTTCATTGATACAATATATTTAATACAATAATTGATACAGTCTGATCAAATCAAAACGCTGACAGCGTAGAAAGACTGTTAGCGACAAAATCTAAAAGCACGTTAATTATG